>CM033110.1:5473416-6073416 GCA_019321725.1 Paulownia fortunei
AGAAACAAAGAAAGGAAATATATGAAGGATGGTGAAATAGTTAAATTAGGGCATAATGAGAAAGTGATGAGACATCTACACTTAAATACCTACAAGTCTGAGTGAAACCCTAATTCCCACCTATTCTGTGATAAACATTCAAAAAACCTAATAGTCTATTCTATTCCAACTTTAGAATTATACAATCTCACAAATAACAAAGGTTCTTAAGAAATTGATTGTTATCCAAATTTTATTACAAAATCAAATCAATAAGCCAGAGTATTATCACCAATAACAATAATAGAATGTTCCTAAGTAATGTCTATGCATGATATTATACTAAACAAAAAATGACCCATAAAATCAAATGGAATAAAAATATAAGGACTCATTTCAAGGTGTTCATATGCAACAACACTGCTCAACAAACTCTATGAACTGTTAATCATTGTCCCAAATTATTTTGCAAATTGTGTTGATTTAAACAAAATAGAAATATAGATTTAGCTAGTTAGTAGCTTTCACTCTAGTCCATGGGTAGCTCTTTTCTCATGGTAGAGATTTTTCTACATATGCAATGACATTATAGTACCAGACTACATATGGATAGCTCCACACGATTGGGTGGGTAGCTTTTTCTATCAAAGGCCTCCATTTGTATTTTATGAAAAACCTCATGAATTCTAGAAAATATACATAATTACAATCCACATCTGTTGATAAATGATTTTGCAAGATGGATCATAGATTTATGAAAACATAGAAGCAGTTATGAAAATGCAAATATAATGTAGAATATCTAAAGAATTTCAATAATAAGATGCATGATATCCTACACCTCTACTAAATGCAAAATAATATTCTATCAAAGTGTTGCAACATGCTTAAAGGATATGTGAAATATGATGTGTTGCAACACGGCACTGCTACTTCCTACAGTACACAAACATGAAGGGACTGCTTCAAGGTGTCAAATCGTTGAGTATCAAGAGCTTTGGTAAAAATATCAACTAACTATTTTTTTGTTGCTACTTAATCAATGGTCACAACATTTCTCTCAACTCTCAACTAAATCCCTTCAAAAATGGTGATGAATGTCTATCCGTTTGATCGTTGAATGTTGGATAGGATTCTTAGAGATATTTATAGCACTAGTCATAATAAACAATTAAAACATCTTGTTCTATCCTATAATCTTTTAACATTTTTTTATCAACAACAATTGTGAACAACTACCTACAATAATATATTCAAATTCAATAGTGGATAATGCAACACAGTTTTGAAATTAGATTATTTCCCATGTAAAAGCATCTTCCAGTAGTGCTTTTCAATCATCAACATCACTTGCCCAATCAACATCACTAAAACCAAACAAGGTATAGTATGATTTGTATAGAAAGTACCTAAATTTGCAGTCACACTTACATATCAAATATTCTTTTGATTGCTTTTAAGTGAGACTCCTTAGGATTTGATTGATACCTAGCACAAATACAGACACTAAAACAAATGTTTGGCCTACTAGTAGTTAAGTATAGCAAGTTTCCAATCATACTTCTATAAACACTAGGATCAACACATATGCCATCATCTTCCTTAAACAATTTTTGATTAGTTCAAATGGGGGTTTTCATGTGTTTTGTATTTTCCAAACCAAACTTCTTCACAAGATTTCTAACATATTTACTTTCAGAAATAAAAATTCCATTATCTAGTTGTTTAACTTGAAGACCTAAGAAGTAGTTTAATTTGCCCACCACGCTCATTTCAAATTCTTTAGACATAAGGTCAACAAACGGATTCAGTTTTTGTTGTGAAGTAGATTTAAACATTATGTCATCAACATAGATTTGACCAACAGGATACCATGATTATTCTTTTGATGAATATATTCTTATCTACTCCTCCTCTTTTATACCTTATTTCAATCAAAAAATTGGCCAATCTTTCATTCTAAGATCTAGGAGTTTGTTTCAAACCATACAATGCCTTTTTCAACTTGTAAATATGATTAGGATGATGAGGATCCTCAAATCTCTTGGGTTGTTCAAAAAATGCTTTTTTGTTTAAAACCCCATTCAAAAATACTCTTTTCATATGCATTTGATGAAGTTTAAAATCAATGCGACATACAATGGACAAGAGAAGTCTAATAGACTCGAGTTTAGCAACAGGGACAAAGGTTTAATCAAAATTCACCCCTTGTATGTATCCTTGAGCCACTAACCTAGCTTTGTTTCTTATTATGTTACCAAATTCATCAATTTTTGTTTTAAAAATCCATTTGGTTCCAATTACATTGAGGTCCAAACTTTATTCATAGTGAATTGTTTAAGTTCCTGTTGCATAATATTATTCTAAAATTTATCTGTTAATGCCTCTTTAACATTCTTATATTCAAAACTTGAATTGAAACACATAAATCTTACAATATTTTTATAATTTACCTCCACAACAACCCTTGTTCGCATGCCTTCAGAAACACCTCCAATGATTTGTTCAACAAGATGATTCTTTTTTATTTTGCTAGATGGTTCTTTCTTGATTGTCTCAGAGATATCAAAAATCTCAATTTCTTCCTCTGTGTATGAGTATGCATCAGAAGGTGGTGTTACAAGTGTTGTTACATTTGACAGAACAATATTACTGTTTCTTCTATACAGAAGCTGCATGTCATCTCTCAGACTGATGATTTCCTCTTCCTATGAGTCACCTAAAAATTCACGAACATCATCAATTAAAACATTGAATGACTCCAAGATAGTATGAGTCTTCATATTATAGACTCTATGGGTTGTGTTATTCATAAAATATCTAAGAAAGACCCCTTTATCACTCTTAGAGTCAAACTTACCTTTTAAGTGTCTTCAGTCATTAAGGATATAGCATGCACTTCCAAACATATGAAAATGGCTTAGATTGGGATTTTTACCTTTCCATATTTCATATAGGGTCATTTTAGTATCTGGCTATAGGTATACATAATTGATGTTGTAACACGCCCGGTTAAGCGCTTCTACCCAAAGTCGATGTATAAGTTTCTTAGAATTCAGCATCGCACGAGCCATTTCTTGAAGTGTTCTATTTTCTTTTTTGAAACACCATTTTGTTGTGGTGTCTTGGGTGCAGAAATCTCATGAAGATCCCATGTTTATCACAAAAATTGAAAAATGCAAAATTCTCAAATTCATTTGTTTAGCACTCTTTATTCTGACAATATTACCAATATTGCATGCTTTCTCATTTTTTAATCTCACGCACAATCTTTAAGAAACTAAAAATGTATATGGTTTTTCTTTAGTAAAATCAACCAAGGTAAATCTTAAAAAATCATCTACACATACAAAATAATACTTCTTACCACCTATACTTTCTACTTGTATTGGTCCCATGAGGCTATATGCAAAAGTTCTCAACATCATGTTATGCTGTTGTGATAAAACATTTTGTGAGATTCCCTTCTTTATTTACCAAAGTGACATGGTCCACAGACACCAGAACTTTTCATACTAAGTTTTGGTATACCAAAAACAATACATGTGTTAACAAGTTTATACAGACTCTGAAAGTTCAAATGTCCTAATCTTTGGTGCTGATAAACTCATAATTCAGCATGTTTTTTAACATTTTTAATAGAATAAAATAAGATATTTTCTCATATTATGGATAGATTTGTACACTTATCTTTCAATGTTTGTGTGTAGATGTGTGTAGAAGGGAGAAAAAAAGCCAAAAGAAGAAGAAAAAAAGAAAAAAAGCTAAGGCATAGGTGTTGCGCCATCGCCCAAATTGAGGCAAAAGTGCCTTGGCACCATGCAGGGGTTGCAACACCAAATAGGAGAAGATAATTGTTGTAACTCATGCTGCAGTGCAGAATAGGGCGCTGCGGTGCCGACCAAAGTAGAGGCAATGGCGCCTCAGCACTGTGCAGGGTGCCGCGGTGTCATCTGTGGATGAGAACTCACAACGCAACGCCATCTGCTCAATTGAAAAAATTCTTTAACCTTCTTTGTGTGACAAGTGGTGACTAAAGAGAAAATTCAACATATTTCTTATTTCCCACACTATAGATATACTTATACACAATACAAAAACACATCACATTTTTACATCACATAATTCATCACCCACACATACTCTACACCTAAATTCTCACACACTTTTCCTCTCCATCAATACACACACGTATATACCTTTTCACACACACTCCATCAACCCACATACCCATTACTAAGGAGCTTGGAATTAAAGCCAAGAAGTGGAGAAAATTCCTTGGGTATTGAAGATTTTAAAGAAAAAGTGAAGATTCATTTTGGGTTGTGATTTTCTTCTTTAATTTATTCTTTTATTTTGTTTAGTTTTAAGGAATGAAATTTGTAAGAATCTTGATATTGAGAAACACTTGATGCTTGCTTAATTTCAATGAGCTGAATTTTCTTTAGTCAATGCTTTAAAAGCCATTTTATAAAATTCTAAGTTAATATCTTATTCATGGTTTGGATGTTGTTGAAATTGTGTTGAATATGTATTATGTGTTAAATAATTTTTAAAGTTTGGCCAACTCTGAAATAATCTTTATTATTGTGTTTGAGATCAAAATGTAGTGTTGCTACAAGTGCTCATGTAGTGCATGCCATAGACTAGGTCGCTATAGGGATACAAGATTTAATACTTGCAATAATCATCAACGTAAAGTCAAAAGCTAGTGGAATTCATAGAGACTAATGCATTGTTAATTGGTTGAAGCCATTATAGATATATAGCCGGTTGCCTTTTGATGGTAGAATTGATATGTCTTGAGAGAGAGTATCAAGTAAAAGTAGAAGTCCCATTATCGCATAATGAAGTAAAATGGTGATCCACGTCCTTGACCCCTTCTCCCTTGATTTTAATCCATTGTTTCCTTGATAATATTGTTTGCTATTTTTGTTAATTTATTTGTTTAAGCTTTTAATCAACCAACCTACTCTTCAATTTGGTCAAATATAGTCGGATAATCTAGATTCAGTAGTTACACACACACTTTCTTAGGACACGACGACCCTTTCAAATTCTGTATACTAAAACTTGATATTGCACACTTATGGTATAATTGTGTTTACATGTAAAACACATAAAAAATCACCATAATTCAATTTTGTGCATCTGAATGTTTTAACCATGTCAGTTGGAAATGAAACATATAGCAGTTTCCAGAAGATCTCCAATCTTCGAAACACACTTGTTAGATTCATCAAATACTTGATAGAATTTTTTATTGAACTTGACAAGCAAATTTTGGTTACACAGTTGACTAATGCTTATCAAATTAGCCCTAAGGCCTTCCACATATAACACATGTGTAAGTTTAGGAAGACCATCCACATCAAGTGTCCATTTTCCAAGTACTCCTTTAACACCATCTCTGAAAGTGACATGACCCTCTTCCTGTTTTTGATAGTTCTTTAGCTTCTCTTTATCACCTGACATGTGTCTAGAGCAGCCATATCAAAATACCAAGATTCAATGATATTAGCTTTCAATGACGTGTGTGCTACATGACATGCAAGATCCATTTTCCTTATCTAGATTCTTCGATTATATTTCCTTTTCAAATGAATTTTAACTTTGAATGCTTATTTTGATGGTATTGTAACACTCCAGAAAATACTGATTCAATTCGTATGCCATTGTATAAAGACTTATTATATTTAAAATAATTAGGTCCAATATGGCCTTATAATTAATAGAAATGACATATGAAACAAACCTTTCGGGCTTAGGTTTTTATCTTTTAACCATAACTTCTTGACTTATTCAAGCATTAGTTTAGATGAATCATTCTCCTTGACAATCACTATTTTTGATTTTAACCCGTATTACTTAAACCAACACCTTTTGAGGATGATTATTTACCTATATATCCTAAACTAACACAGTTTCCATTGTATTTTCCCAATGAGAGAATTTCATTAAGTTGAGTGGTTCTTGAATTAAGCTTTCTTATAGACTTCAATGTCCTCTCAAGTTCTATCTTGACCATACTGAATTTTTTGTTCTTTTAAGCAACAAGAAGGTCAAATTTGATCACATCAATTTTAAGAGCCTCATTTCCTTTTATCAGATAGCAGTTTGTTTCTCAATTCCTCATTGATTTTACATACTTTAAGCCATTTTTGAAATAATCATTGGTAAATACATTGTATGTCTTCTATGTTGGGTCCTTTATCATCTCAACTTTCATCAGAACTGGAACCCTTAAGATCTTCCTTAGATTTTTCGATACCTATCAGAAAAAACTGAGTTTAGATAGGTTTCATTAGGAAAAACTATTGAGTCATACCTGAATATTATTGTAACACTGTGAACAATGCCCCTTATGTCTGTCTATTTTTTCCTTTCCTAGATTTTTTAGTAGAGTGCAACATGTTGCTGACATGTTCTTTGTACTCAACTTGACTGTCTTCTGATTTTTCATCACTCCAAGTGGTGTTGAGTGACCGTCCCATCTTCTTTAAAGTGTTGGCACACTTAGCTTGATGTGACTGTATCCTTTGCATTCTTTGCATTATATCCTCTTGCTTTTTCTAGAATCAGAAGGATTTGAATCATTTTTATTTTTCTAAAGGTTTAATGTATACCAGACTTTGGGGGTTTATTTCTCTTGTTCATTTGATTTAGGAAATTTTCAAAGCTTTTGGTAAGTGAAGCAAGTGATTCATTCAAATCATCACTATTCTCAACTTTTGGTTCATTTATGGACAAGATGGTTTCAGCCTGAAGTGCAACACTTTTGTTCTTTTCCCTTTTATTTTAGTTAAAGGTTTGTAAGGCACCCATCAGCTCATCTAACCTCAGTGTTGTAACATCACGCATTTCTTCTATTATTGTGACTTTGTATATGAATCTCTAGGGTAGTGAGCGTAATGTCTTTCTCACCAGTTTGAAGTCATTGTATTTTTCTCTAATTGTATGTGCTTTATTTGCAATGTCGCACAATTTCGGTTTAAACTCAGCAATTGTTTCATTCTTCGACATTCTCAAGTCTTCAAATCTGGTGGCTAGAATTTGTAATTTGGACAGTCTAACAGATTTGGTTCGTTCATAGGCCAGCTTCAAGATGTTCCCACTCTTATTTAGTAGATTCATATGTAGAAATTAGTTTAAACTTATTTGTTTCCACAACACTAAATATTGCATTTAATGCTCTTAAATTTTAGTTTGCAAATCCTTTGCATTTGACCAATCTTCTTTTGGTTTGAGAATGACTTCTTTATTCTCATCAGTTGTAGTTGGGTGTTCTCACTTAGTCAAAATTGACCGCCAGGCTCGTTCATTAAGGGACTTGATAAATTCTTTCATATTGGCTTTTTAATAAAACTAATTGGATCCATCTAGCAAATGGGGGATAGGAGATCGAACTGCCTTCATGAAAATGTTCCATATTCATAAAAAATAGAATCTCACTAATTAAAATTTAGTGACTAGCTCTTGACGCCAATTGGTAAAATCTGTGCTTAGTTTTAATAAATATCAACTTGATTAATCAATTTTGTTTGTAAGTGTTGTAACATTAAGTTGAAACATGTAGCAGAAATTGTAAAATTGAGACAAGATTTTTGACGTGGTTCAAATATTAAAATACCCTATCCACGAGGCCATGCCCAGAGAAGAAACAAATCACTAATTAGTAACATGAACTTAAAGTAATTTAAACACCCCCTCTCAAGTCAATGTTATTCTTTATATTTCACAAATTAGTTGTTCTTACGAGATTTTCTCGACTTGATCAGCACTCTGGACTTACTTTAACTTTGAACTCCTTCAAATAGCTGATGCGGTATTCTCCTGAAAATCTTTATCTTCTTCTCTCGAAAAATGAATGTGAGTTGACTCGCATTAATCTTGAATCACTTGTGGCACAATACTCTACATCCACATGTTTCTTCTAGCTTGAGACTTTCTTTTATGCAATACGTTACTTCTAGCAATGATTTGATCTCAAATCAAATGCAGATAACAACATATAAAAAATAATCCTTGTCTGATTTGTTACCTTATCTTAAAAATCCACCAAAAATCTTCTATTTCCTTATCAAATAAAATATGACATATTTTCTGTTTCAGAATATTTTTCTTCATTCTAATTTTACATTCTTTCCAAATATTTTCAATATCTTTGAATTATGGATACCTACACGCAGGTAAATATAATTAATTAATTAAATCCTGTAACATTAACATTGCAATACCACATGCAACACTTATCTATTATCCACCAAAATACAAATATTTGACAATAACACAGTCAACGAGGCAGAGGATAATGGCTGCACAGCCCTGCAGGGCTCTATGGTTGAGCTCTCAAAGGCATACAATTTTTACATTTATTAGTTATCTATAGGTTTCTGTAGTTTGTTGGAGTTGGAGTACATAAGTAAAACTCCATCTTTGTTAAGATTAAAGTTTGAGAATATCTGTTTATTCTATGTTAAATTGGGTTTTCTCCAAAATGAATCTCAATTATTCGTCGTAATAACAGACATTACTATATAAATCTGTATTTTTTTGTATGATTTGTATGTCTTTTCTTTTTTCTTCATTATTTTTTATTCTTTTTAACAAATACAAATTGCTGTAGCTGAAAGGTATCTAGAAGATGGACATTTAGCATCTAATCATCTATAAAGGTCACAAAATACTTATTTCCACCTCTAGTTGGAGATTTATTTGAATCACATACATCAATATGAATAAGTTCTAAAATATTTAAATTTCTAAGAAGAAGCAATTTACAGGGTATTTTTGTTTGCTTTACTTGTGCACATATTTCACATTTATGATTAACAATTACTTGAGTTTTGAAATTCAAACTTATATCTATAAGCTTTTTAACCTTTCTATTACTTACATGTCCCAATCATGTCATAAAACACTAGATTGAATATTAAAAATCAAACTGAAACTTTCATTAATATCATTCATAACATTCAACTTAAATAAACCATCACTTACATATCCTTTCCCAATAAAAATGTTATTTCTAGTGATTACAATCTTATTTGACTTCACAACTAATTCTTAACCACCTTGAACTAAACAAGATCCACTAACTAAACTCCTTCTAACTTTAGGGATGTGCTGCTGCATCAAGAGTCAATATCATTTTGAAAGTAATTTTTAGATCTATACTTCCAATCCTATGTAGTTGTACGATAGTACAATTTTCTAGTGTCACACTTTCTCACTCGAGTTCTGATAGGATTTGAATTTTGATATAGCTCCTGAGTCTAACCACTAATGGATAGTTCCCATTCAACCAACATATTCACTTGACCTTATTGAGTCTCAGGGTTAATAATGAACCTAGGGATGAACTTCTCAGTCTTCATATAGTAACAATCCTTAGCCAAATGATTGGTCCTTCTATATACGTAGCATAGTCTTTCTTCCTTTTCTTTGCCTTTTTTATTCCTAGGTTTTTTATTTTTAAGTTGAACATTATTATTGTGGCGATAGTCTTTTCTCCAACTCTTCTTGTTATTCTTAAACTTATTACCACTAGGCTTAAACTTATTTTTATTATGATTATTTTTATCCTCGACTATGTTGACCTTGACCTTCATCTCTTGTTGTTTAACATTCATCCTCTATTGTTCTTCTATCCTCAATTACTTAAAAGACTTGAGTCAAAGTCATAATGTCTTGCTAATGTCTTAGAACCCTAGCAAGATTAGACCAAGATAATTGGAGTTTATCAATCAAACATGAAACTTTATAATCTTCTCTAAACTTCTCTTGTTTATTAATGGATTTTTCAATGAACCATAGTATAACTTGTAAAAGTGGAGGCATAAAACTATTTTATTCCCACATCATCAATACCATATTCAGCTTCTAAGGTATTCCAAACTTTGTTAACACTAATGATAGTACAAAACACTTTATAAAGCCTTTCCGACAAGGTACTAAGAATACAATTACGATAATAGTAATCAATTTGTTAAAAGTATGCCAAATTTTGACTCAATATCTTCATCTATGGTGTAAATAAACCTCAAATGGTTAATCAATATATCATTTGGTTTTGTCATCTCTTAAAATTCAACCTATTAAATTTGTCGGGCTTAACACTATTAGCGTCTTTATGAGATACCATTTTTTTTATTTTAAATTATAGCTAGCTGGGGATTAATAAGGCAAAGAAAGAACATTGAGCAAAATCTAATTATAGGAGAACAATAATAGAATAAATTCAATGAAAAAGTTTGTAACATGCAATTCTTATAACGGACCATTATCAAGTGCATAAAATTATCAAGTGAATTAAAGTGCATTAAACTATTACAATATGAAGTCTTCAACTTACAGTTAAACTGCACATGTAAAATCAGCCTAACGGCTAATGAATAGTTTATACTTCAATAGGCAACAATTAACAAAATGATTGGCATGAACTAAAACTTTCAAAAGGTAGAACAATTATAACTTGCAAATAAACGAGTATATCATATTCCACAAATGTAAGCAATTTCAAATTAGCATGAAATAACAACATAATATGCTAAAAAACGATTAGTCAAAATAACTAAAATAAATTATCACAATCTTAGATTTTTTTATTTTATTCTTTTATATATATGCATATATTTTATTTTATTTTGAAAGCATATAAATTATGTAAAATAAAATGGCTGACGTATAGAAGTCATGCCACTTGACACTATCCTAAAATTGCTATGGTCTCCCCTCCTTGTAGTGGTTGACCACCACCTCGAGATAAAATCTAAAAATGCCACTGCGGATATGTGACCACGATCACAAGAAGACTAGCAAATAAGATCTTATCGCATTGCCCAAATTCGGCTTTATCGCCCTGAGGGACTCAATCTCCTACATGCACGCTAGGGAATCTACAGTCTCCTCAGCTACTCCTAGCACTCTTTTAGCCTTAGTTGCCTCGCCCTCCTCCTCAATGGGCAACTTGGCATGTTGCCTCGCTAGGGAGTGTGGGGGAACGTTGTCTTGGCAAGGAGGCAAGGTTGAATGATGACGGCTCAATAGTATAACACCCTCATTACTACACAACTAGATATCTAGTATAATTTGACATGATAGAACCTATGTGCATACATGGGATATTTTTTTTTTGTAACACTTTAAGAAAAAATAAATCACTTCTTACATTCACAACCCTGTTTAAAATACTTTCTCACACGTCATGTATATAGCAAGATCAGTATTTATATAAAAGCACAACACCCGCAACGACCCAATATTTACATACTTATTTACAGTAAAGTTTTAAAAGCGAAATATAATACGAGTCTAAAAATATAATACAACAGACTCAAAATATAACAAGCCAACAAAATAGCCCAACAGGTCGTCATCCATATACACACTCTCTCAGACACCTGCAGGAGCTCCAACCGCCGCCCAGCCAATAAAAGATGCTTCAGGTATCGTCGTACTCACCTACAATGCATAAACTATATGAACTAACGCTCAGCAAGTAATGATTATGCATGTCAAAGAATAATCCACAATATCAAGTCATGCATCTCAACATGCTATGCCCACAATGCAATTTTATGCATCAAAATATTTCTCTCAAAATCATTTCTTTCTTGGCCCCTGACCAATGCTACTATCCCATGCACCAAAAAAGAGCTATGTATACCGCCATAATCCAATGGATAATAATCATATAAGCATGTAAATCCATGCATACTCATACGCATGCAAATCCATGCACGCCAACCTGCAAATCCATACATAAAACCATGTAAATCCATGCATGCTTCGGTGCACTAGTAGTGGTCAGCAAAATATTTTCCTTTCTCACAATCATGCCGTGCAATGCAAGATTTATCACAATGCGCGTATATGATGCATGCACGTGCCAATGACAATGCCCATGTATGTATGCTCAATTGAGAGCCCTCTACTATGCACATATGATTTATGATATTATATATAATTCACACATGTACTATGTTTATGCATTATAGTTGCAAATGAATATTTACTTACCTTTCACTTGGTTGGTGGCTTAGTCTAGATTTTTTTATTGTTCTCCTCCAATCTTAGATGTAAAATAGCCTGTAATATTACCAACATCAAGCACCATTCCCAATTTGACAAATTGAAAGCATAAAATATCACACTAAGACCTTAAACACCAAGCTATCTAGGTTTTACAAACTAGAACCCAATCTAGTCCCTCCATTACCTTAATTTCTCATCTTAGATACATGTAAACATCATATAATTGAAGTATTATAACTCTAATATCATGTACTTAATTGTTAACACTCAATAGCAACATGTCTAGGTTGAAATATGCTAAGTTATCAAATGGGATAGATTGACATTTTCATATTTACTTGTTGTCCAATTTAGTTGCATGATAATTTTGACATCCCTAAACATATCTTATCACTCCCAAATTTTTACCACACTTAGATAACATGTATATAAATATAACCATGTCATAGAATTGCTAAAAATCATGGATATAGCTTCCCAAGTTCAGCTCTTTTCACAGCATAGTGAAACAGATTTTTCCTACCGTGACAGTTTTACGCACTTCATGACCTTAATGGTTTTGGCACCCTTACGTATATTCAATCTCTCCCAAATTTTTACCACACTTATATAACATATACACAGATACAACCAGGTTATATTCTTGCCAAAACTAATGGATTTATCTCCCCTAATTCAGTCTCCTTCACAGCACACCAAAACAGATTTTGCTACTTTGGCAGTTTGAGTGTTTCTCCAATATCATTCTCTATTTCAATTTCTAACCGATCAAAATTCATTCCAATACTCTTAAATCATATATAAACATGTATATGATGATAATTACAGGTTTTATTCAACATAACATACACTTTTGAAGCCTAAAACACAAGAATACAGCAAGGTGACAGTTTCTAGCACAAGTGTTTTCTATCAAATATTTCCAACCACAAACCCTTTCTTTATGCATCAAAGCCTATCTAATAACATTATAACAAATTTATAAATAATATTCAAAGCTTAATAAGCCAATAAAACTCAAAATAAATCTGAAATTCATGCCAAACCCATAGGTTAAGCTCACCTTGCACAGTTTTCCACTTGAACTTGGTTATTTCTCCTTCCCTTTGCTTGTTTTGCCTCCTTTTTCAGTTAGAATCACTTAGGACCTATTTAGAGATATTTTTCCATGTATTTAGTAGCTGAAATGGTTCAGAATAAGGTTCAAGTCGTGGCTGTTAGCTTAAGAGTGAAGAATAGGTTGAGGTGCTAGCTTGATAAGTCTAAGCATGAGGTGGCATAAGCTTGAGGTGGCATGTAATGGTATAATCTGATTTTCTCCCTTATCTTGCAGCCCTAATCTTGTGTGTCTCACATATTCCTATTTGGTTGCAACCTATCTTCATCACCATTCATTCTCATAGCTAATTCCTATATCCGTTCATTAGGTTCTTCACTCGAAAATCATCGGTTCTTGCCCGATTGATAAGTTTGTGCACCGATAGTGTTACAAACATATGAACCTAGTTATATAATATTTAAATTATAATATTGTATGTCTAGTTGTCCCAAGTGTATGATTTAAATGTACATATAATATTAAAATTCATGATCGAACCGACTTACTTTCTATAAACTTTTCGGTGACACCTTTCGAACTCCTAAGGTTACCACGTGTAACCTAGCACTATTCACTATATTGATACCTCAATTTCTTCTTATCTCAATACAAAATCAACCACTTAGGTTAGGGGATTCGATAATCAATACCATGCGAGAGCTTTAAAATTAAGTTTTCAATGATTAAAAATGCCATATAAAATAAAATGAATTATATGACATCATATCAATGCAAATAGCACGCAATTAACATGTAATGTATGAATCATATTTGGCCATGTGGGTAGTAAGTGGCTCGGGTATCACAGATAGGGACTTTGTTATTTTGGTATTGCGGGAGCTTGCCAGTGTTGAGGCTCTTAAGTTGCTGAAGTGAGCCCCCAAGGAGCCGCTGTTCTGTTCCAGCTTCATTGGCCCCCCGATCCGGGTAGGTATCATGAATGCTGGTCTCTTTGGCTCGTGATTTAGTTTGTTTCTAAGCATTGAGGCATGAATTCCCCATAAATGGTGCTAGAATTATGTACCTTGAGGTTGATGAATATTCCTCATGTTGAGGTGAACTCCTATTCAATAATGGATCTCATGCGAACAACTCTTTCTTTAGGGGTCTCATGCCTGCAACACAAATAGACCGTTAGGGGTCCTCAAGAGTATCCTAGAAAAACCTCTTTGATACTTAAGTCAGTAAGTGTCCAAAAGAACAAAGCTGAACTTAAAGCTGGAATTGAACAAATGAATTGCGTACCTGATAAATGAGAAGAAAGAGGGTATTTCTAGTTGTTTAAGTGGGACATGGACCGCATAGACCTTTGATATGATTGGGGCCTCGTGAGTTTGTATGTCGTGTTAGACTAATGTGTGATGTCTTTGAATCGCATGGGCCTCTTGAGTCAGACTATAGCTCAAAAGTTACTTGCTAAGTTCTCACACTCTCTTAAATCAAGTAATTGGTTGAGATAATAAAGAAAAGGCCATAAATAAATTGAAGGAGATGAAGAAAAATAGTGTTGGCAAGTGCTGCAGCAGTTGAAAGCTTGTAGAAATGAACACAAGTCAACATATTTAGTACTCATGGATTGAGCTACTGTAAGAATTCAAAATTTATTAAGCTCCCCTAACATGTTGAAGTTGTCGAAAATGCTTTTGAGGTGCTGCATTACTGGCAGTTGCAGCATCTTTCAACACATTTTCATTTCCATCGAAAAATATACATCGTAGAGACCAAATGCACCAAGGGAATGGAAGAAACACTTAATGCAAATTGTTCTTGATTCATGGCATCCAATTTTTGATGCTTCTAGTAGTAAAACATGGGAGAAGAAGAGGCTGAACTTATAGTGAATATGGAGGTGGGATCTAATAACTTGTAAATTATCCAATTTCTTGCTTGCCAAGCCTTTTGAAACTTTCAATAGTCTTATGAGGGTCCGATAAGCCTCCAAAAATTGACCCTCTTTGGAAATATGGAAATGGACAACGACCTTAGTAGGTGTAGAGATAAGGGTTTTTTTTTATCGGTAAATGTAAATATATTGATCAAAAGAAAACTAAACACGTACACTGGGCATCCCCAGGCTTACAAAATTGAAATCATAAAGTTGAAATCAGGACACAATTGTCCCCCTAGCATTATCTTCAAATTGGATTAAAATGAGAGGATATAAAGTGAACATAACTTTATATACTTGTATTTTAATCTTACAAATGATGTTGTTTGTCTTGGGTCCAAGTCCCTCAAAGATCATTTGATTTCTCGCAATCCAGATCTGATATACAGAATAAGCAAGTGCAATTCTCTTTGCTTTGCTTTTCCATGATGTCCCTCGGCCTTCCTTCTTGATCCATTACAATGCACTTGCAATAGTAGTCATTGATCTAGTAATGCCCAACCAGACCCTGATATGTCTCCAGATGGCCGAACTGATGTTGCATGTGAAGAAAAGATGCTGCTGTGATTCCTCTTGCAGACCGCACAAGGCACATGCTTTATCAATGTCCAGGAACTGCAGTTTATCTTTGGTGCATAACCTTGACTTTGCACTAAGCCACAAGATGAATGCATGTTTTGGAATGATGCATGGATTCCATACTTCAGTCGTCCAGTGCTTTATTGTCCCTTTCGCCCGAAAATAATTATAAGCATTGGATATGGAAATGTTGCTCCCATGAACCCAGTTGGAAAATCTTTGAATTGCAGTCTCAACGGAACCTTCCTGTTGGCAAACTAAATCTCTAATATAGAGAAGTCTCTTGAGCAATGGAGAGTCTTCTTTTTTGGGTAGACATTCCCAAATTGATTGCGAACCCAAATAGACATGGTGCACCCATTGGACCCATAACGTATCTTTCTTTTGGTGGATATTCCAAAAGGATTTGGTAAGGAGGGCCAAGTTCCAGCCGCAAATTTCCCAAAACCCCCCTCCCCCCTTCCCCCCGCTTTTAGGGAGGCACACTTCTTTCCATGGCACAAGAGGATGCTTTGAACTCCACAAGAAGTTCCTACACAATCGTGAGATCCTGTCTGCAACTGCTGCTGGAATTGGAAAAATAGAGAGCCAAAAACATTCAATGCCTTGTAGCACTGCCTGAATAAGTTCAGTCATTCCTGCAAAAGAAAGGGAGGTGCTTGTCCAAGCATTAATGTACGTGGCAATCTTGTCGATAAATAGAGCAAAGTGCATGACCTTCAATTTTTGTGAAGCTAAGGGAATACCCAGGTATCTGAATGGCATGGTACCTTGTGGGATATTCAATAAAGTTTGAATTTCCTTAAGCTGGCATCCCACAATACCCGCAGTATAAATACTGGGCTTCAAAGTATTAACATTAAGTCCAGAAGCAACACCAAAATTAGTCAGGCAGTCCTTAGCAATTCTGACTGAGGTAACATCGCCCTTAGCCATTAATATGAGATCATCAGCAAATGCTAGATGGGTGATCTTCAGGTGTCCGCATTTTGGGTGAAAGTTGAAATCTGAATTTTCGGTAGATTTCTTCAACAATCTAGAAAGGTACTCGATGCATAATATAAAGAGAAATAGTGATAGCGGGTCTCCCTGTCTGAGTTATTTTTGTCCCTTGATGAAGCCAAACAAATTACCATTTAAGGCAATAGAGTATGATGTGGTAGTAACACATTGCATCACCCATTTGATGAACTTTTCTGGGAATTTTAGCCCCTGGAGCACAGCTTCAAGGAAATCCCAGTTTACAGAATCATATACTTTTCTGAAGTCCACTTGAATCAAACACCTAGGGGAAATTCTCTTCTGGCTGTATTTCCTCAAGAGTTCTTAAGCAAGGTGAATGTTTTCAATCATGCTTCTACCCTCCACAAAAGTTGATTGGGCTTGGTCCATAATTGCCCCAAGTGTAGGGGACAATCTCGCTACAATAATTTTTGATATGACTTTGTACGTAACATTGTAGCAAGCAATAGGCCGAAAATCCGAAACTGTTGGCGCATGATTTGTTTTGGGCACCAAAGCAATAACTATGTGGTTAATCTGCTTAAGTAAGGAGCCGGATGCAAAGAATTCCTTCACTGCCTTTTTAAACTGCTCACCCACAATATGCCACATTTTCTTAAAGAAACAAGAAGAGAAACCATCCGGACCCGGTGATTTATCTTCCCCAATGTTGAACAGGGCTTCTTTGATCTCTTGGTCTGTAACTTCACAAATAAGATTTTCAGCTTGCTCCTGTGTGATATTTGGTCCAGAATTCAGGATGTTTTATTCAGGTTGCACACAATTGTTGGCTGTTCCCAATAACTTCTCATAGTATTGAACGAATTCTTCAGCCACCTGCTGCTGGGAATTTGTGGGAGTCCCATCCTCTTTGCAAACCATAGATATATGGTTTCGTCTCATGTTTCTTTTGACCATTAAGTGAAAGAATTTTGTGCATTTGTCGCTATTTTTGAGATAAGCACACTTAGCCTGCTGGAAGTAGAAGTTCCTTTCTGCTTCACTCAAGAAAAATGCCTCATTTCTCAAGGCCATTACTGAATTCTGAAGTTTAGAATTTGCTAGTTGATCGTGTAACTTCAGTTGAGCAATTTTCAATGAATCTGCAGCTCTTTGGGCTCTTGAGGGAATATGAGTGAAGTGTTTTCTATTCAGCAGCTTCAGGGGTCCCTTTAACGTTTTGAGCTTCTTGTAAAGAGCATATTGTGAAGTCCCAACGACTTCATGATTCCATTCCATGGAAATAATATTCTGGAAGTCCTCATGGTTTGTCCACATGTTGAAGAATTTGAAGGTCTTACTCTTAACTCTTTCGTGATGGAAGAGAGAAACAACACACGGAGAATGATCCGATAGGCAACCCAATGGTAAGAAGTTGGCATGCCCAATAAGTGCAGCAAGCATCCATGGATTATTCACCAAGGCTCTATCAAGTTTACACCAGACTTTGTTATTGCTCCAAGTATAGAGGCATCCAATTGATTGCATGTCCGATAAACCTAAAGTTTTTCATATGCAGTAACATCAGTCCCGTTGCTCTTTTCCTTAGGCTTCATAACATTATTGAAGTCACTCAAGATCAACCAAGGCCGAGTGAGATGAATGCCTTTGCTTTCCAAGCTGTTCCATAAAGGGCACCTGCTAATAATCGAATAAAATCCATACACAAAGCTAATATGGAATGTGCTCGAGCTAACCTTACATGTGACAATGCAGTGGATAGCTTGAGGAGTGATGTCCTCTGGTTCCAGCAACACCTTGTCTGGGTTCCAAAGCAGCAAGATTCTGCCTCCTCTATGCTCCTGGAAATTATTGATTTCATTCCATCTTGGAAATTTGCTTCTCAATATCTACAAAAGCTTCTGTTGATTGAGTTTTGTCTCCAAGACTCCAATCACGACCAAATTATGTTGCGAAATGAGGTGACGAACCCCATTTTGTTTTAGGCATATTAAAGCCCCTAATATTCCAGCAGGCAACTCTCATTTCGATATAAGAAGGGCATGTCCTTTCTTTCTATCCTTTGTTTTAAGTGTGGCGTGCTTTAAAACTGACTTGCCCTTGGCTTTCTTTCCCAAAACCTCATCTGGTTATTTATCCAAAGATTCACTATTTTTGGGATGAGGGGGAACAACCGGTTCCTTGGTGCCTTTCTTCTTTGTAGACACAAGAGTGAAAGGCTCCTCTATGATCAAAGTGGGTTGCTCATCTTTACAAATTTCCTTGATGGTTTCACCTTGCGATGGAATGACTGTGTCCTTGACCACTTGGGAAGAATGGCTAGTTACACGTTGTAATGGAACACAAGTATCTTTGACTACTTGAGAAGCTTGGGCTGGTGTGTCAAGCTTTGATGCCTCCATCTCTAGAACTGTTTTCTTTAAGCTTGTGTTCACCCATTCTCTATATACCTTAACTGGCTTAGGGATGTAACAGGCTCCCGTTGAATGACCCAGCATTTTACAACTCTCACAAAATTTCAGTTCGTATTTAAACACAACCTATTGGCTTCTATGCTTATCGTTCGGCAGTCTGATTAGTCTGATTTTGATAGAACGCACTAGTTCCTTAGCAGCATCAACTTTAACAAGAACACGAGCATACGACAATCTTTCATTTGTGTAGGTAAGCTTGTTCGTCGATAATGGTTTCCCCACTTTTGATGTAATTTTGCTGAGGGATATTGTATTCCAACATTCTAACGGTAAGCCCGATAAGTTTAACCAAACTAGCACCATTCGAATCTCGTCATCATCGAACTTGAAGCAAGATGGCATAATTTTTAGGAGTAAAGGCCTACCAAAGATAAAGAAAGGTCCCCCATTGAGAACCTTGTCTCTGTCCATTGCATTGTCAAATTTGAATACAAGCTAACCACTTGTGTGGGCAAAATATTTGTATTTGACCTTCCAAGATTCACAAAGATGGAGAAGGGCTGTCTTACTCGAAAATTTTGCTGCAAAGTAGCCCACAAGACAGAAACCCCATACTTTCTCAACCTCATCGAGGTCTTGATCTTCAAGGATAACTTCTTTTTCCCCATTCGCCTCGACTGTATTCAGTTTGATGCCTTGGGAAACGTTCCGATTATCTTTGAAAAGGTCAAGCCATGGGGCTTTTGGAGCATCAGTTGTTTTAGACATTTTCACAAACACCTTGTCTGCACTCTTTTGAGGACTTTCATCAAACACCTCATGTGCAGTCTCCACCTTTTCTCCATTTCCATTGAAGCTTGACTGTAAGGATTCAGTATCCGAGTCAACCTCTCCTAAAGTGCGCGAAACACATGGTGAATCACAAGGCTTTGTTCCCGAACCTGTCTCAACAGGTTTTCCCCTAACAAAAGAGAGGGGATTATTGGCAGATTTACTACCAGTTTCAGTTTCAGCAGGTACAGCAGTAGCCATGGCTTGAATCTGAATTTTCTTCTTCTTTGGCATGCTCAAAAGATGGTTCGAGCACAACAACAAAATGAGAAATTCATATTAGAACCCAGTGGGTTCAGAGAATCAGATTTGTAAAACACTAGATCAGAAAAGGAGGTTACAGAAACGAAATTAGCAGCTGGATTTGGATCCCGAAAAATCCAATAACATAAACCTGCACAGAGGTTTTCTGTACTAAAATCCAACAGATACCAGCAACAATCTGTTCAGGAACAACTCAAAATCCAGCAAACCAGTAACCAAATACACAAGTTCAGTTCAAAATCAGCAGCCAAATAGAAAAGAAAAGGGAGGCACTTAGAAAAATATCCAAAGGAGAAAATTCTCTCTCTAACCCCTCTTGAGAGTTTTTTTTTTTTTTTTTTAGAGATAAGACTTTTCTTGGTCATTTGACGTGTCTAGCACTAGTTCTTGGTTTTGTGTATTTGGGGGGTTTGATGTTACAAACTTGCCTTCAGGAAAGGGAGAGAGGAGGGGGGGCAACACAATCCTATCAGATGACTTTTTTCTGCATCTTTTTCGTACTATTTATGTCTTTATGAGTGCTTACTTTGTTTGTAAGGCTGTGCATTCATTATTATAGCCCTAATCCTAATTATTGAACTGGATTAAGATACTGACATCACTCATAATGTCTTCCTACTTGTTTAGGATTCAAATAAAACTATGAATATCAAAATACAGATAGTGATATCACTACTTCAATTAGTGATATAATATTTTTCCCATTCAATACCTTTTCAATCCGTTCCAACTTTCAAATACGATAAATCATCAAATCACATCCACCGTCCATATTAAAGGCATCTTAAAAAAAAGTTTATATTATTCAATTAAATAATATAAATTTTTCCATCAACATTGAGTAATCTTTATAATTTGTTATAAATGAATCTTTGTTATTTTTTGGAACTTTGTAAGTGTAATTGTAGGAAAGAAGTGATTGTTGAACCATTGATTGATTTAATTATAGATGACTTATCGTGGGCGCAGACAAAACTGAGTTAGATGCTTGTTTTAATTTTTGAGTTTAACTTAAAGTAAGTGCAACAATAGAAGTGAATGATAAAATAGAAGACTAATTACACTCGTTTAGAATGTCCCCTTGATAACTATTGCTAAAAGTAGAGGTGACCATGGATCGGGTCCGAATTAGACCTGGTCCATGGTCGATGGGTCCAACTCGTGGAACCAGGGGTTCCAACCCCCAACTTTTCTTTTTTGTATTTTTTTTCTATAAAAACCTCTTCCCCTCTTTTATTTTTTTTTCACACTTCTACATTCTCTACTCTCAATTCTCTAATTCTCTACTCTCAATTATTCATTGTTCAATTCTATATTCTATATTCTATATTCTATATTCTATACTATTTTAATTATTTTATTAAATTATTTTCATAATTCATTTCCTTTATTTTCAATAATCATTCTTCAATTTCAGTTCATGCCATTTTTTTAAGTGTAAATTTTTTATTGAAATTTAAGTTAAAACTTTAAGACTTCAAGTTGAACATCTTTTTTTTTTAAATAAAAATAAAAATAAATTTATTATAATTAGAATATTTGATAATTTAAATTTTAGGTAACATTTTTTTTTCAAATTTAAGTTAAATTTTTTTCATTAAATTCAAAAATTAACAATTTTTTTTTAAAATTTAAGTTCAAAAAATTTAAAAATTTAAAAAAAAAATTCAAGGGTTGAAATCGAATCTAAAACCGGCGGGCCAGTTTTGGAACCTTGACCGTAATCGGTCTTGCCGGTTACAGTTAAACGTTGAGAAATTCCGACTCTTAAAATTGCCGATTCCGGAACCGTGGTTCGGCCTAGCTAAAAGGGTAGTGAAAAGACCAAATGGAAAAAAAAAAACCCTTTTTTTACCTATTTAATAATTTGTAAGACTTAACTTTAAGACTTTATTTTATTGAAACCTCCTTGACTACCTGAGTAAACTTTTATGTGTATACCTTTCTTTATTCATAGAGCACATTGAGACCCAAATCCTAGACGTTGGACTTGGCCCTAATATTGTTAAGGACTATTAATCAATGGACAATTATATCATCTGGAATACAAATTAATCATTAATGCTATAAGATTTTATTTTTATTTTCTATTAAAAATATTTAAAATCATACGTTTCATTCAAGGAACCCTCTGACCTTAGCAGATTTATATACTTCTAGCCGCAACTTCTTACTCTAGTTTATATTTTTCGTAAATAGAACAGGGTTTATTAGCACCATTTCAAAATATATAATTTGTCTAGTAATCACTATTAGAAGTTGACATGTGTTTCACTATTAGAAATTGACACGTGTCTCCTTATTCTTACTATTTCCACTTTATCTCTCTTTTCTCTTCAATTCAATTATGTATTTTGTCTTTATCTTTTCATTTTTTTCCCTTATTAATTGCATTATTATTTTCAACTATCTGAAGGTAATTACTTCATAATTGTTATAAGGGTAAAATACACTTTATCCTCTCTATTATTGCTTTTGTATCAATTACCCCCATCTATTAATAAATCCTTCAAATATCCTCCTAAAACAGTAAAAGTTATGTTGATAGACAAAAATAACCTTAAGTTAAATAAAAAGTTAAATTTTATATTACTAATATCTTATATATATTGTTTTAGAAAACATCTCATTTTTCTTTTATAATTTCACTAAAAAATTCTTAATTTCATTAATATATTTTATGAGATTTTTTATTTTTTAATTTTTAATTTTTAATTTTTAATTTTTCATTCATAAAAAATAATCACACATTTAAATTAGATTTGTTAATATATTTGACTTACAAACGTCCACCTTACATAATAGAATTATTTATAACATTAAATATTATCAACTAATTTGATTCTAAATTTTAATTCTTACTCATTAAAAAAAATATAAATAAATAGTAGTTGTATAAATTTATGTGATATATTTCTTTTAAATTTAATGTGTCTTATTTTATTTTTCTACTTATTTATTTTAGAATTAATTGAAAGTTAATTTATTTAATAAAGTTAAGTTACATAAAATATGAGATCAAATAATTATATTTAATTTTAGAGGGAGCAAAATACTATATGGTAAGGGTTGTGAACCTTCATGAAGGGATGCAGTGTAACCACTAGATCACATCCATATTTTAAGGGATGCAATCCAATAGTTCAGATCGATTCTAATTAAGAGACATGACCAATCATGATGAGGCACCCAGAAATCTATAAATAAACCCATTCTCATTCCATTTTCTACACACCAAATCAATTCAGATTCAATTGATTTCTCTATTCTCCCTCCTACTAAAATATATTATGATATTTTAGTATTCTTATTCTCTTTTGAGAAGTATACAATCGAGCTTTTGGTTCGTTCGATAAAATTAGTATAATATTGTACTAATTTTAGAAAAGAAGTATTGTATCTTGGGAGACAGACATCCAAGTTCTTATAGCACTGTGTAGGTGACGAAATCTGTCTTAAGGAGATTAGTTTCATGCTTACCTCACTTCAGCTGAAATAAAATCTTTTTTTGACACAATACAACCAACAATCTTAAGATAGATTTTTCGGATGGCTATTACTAAAGTGCTAACTGATGTAAGAAATGGAGCAGCTCCTAGCTCCAATCGGGTAATCATGCCTCAAGCTTCCCAGCATGAGAAATTGGAGAAATTTATCGGAGCTGATTTCAAGCGATGGCAGCAAAAGATGTTGTTCTATCTCACTACCATGAACCTGGCAAGGTTCTTGACGGAAAATGCTCCTACCGTTCCAGAGGAAGAAAGAGATCCCTAGAAAGGAGTTGCCTTGATGCATGGTGCCACAGTGACTTCCTATGCAAGAATTATGTGCTCAATGGACTAGACAACACATTATATAATGTGTACTGTTCAATCAAAACAACAAAAGGGCTGTGGAATTCTCTTGAAAAGAAGTACAAGACGGAAGATGCCGGCATAAAGAAATTTGTCGTTGGCAAATTCCTTGACTTCAAAATGGTTGATACCAAATTTGTTATCAGCCAAGTACAAGAAATGCAAATCATCCTACATGATATACTAGCTAAAGGGATGATGTTGAGCAAATCTTTCCAAGTTGCTGCTCAGATTGAGAAGTTGCCTCCATTATGGAAAGACTTTAAGAACTATCTCAAGCATAAAAGTAAAGAAATGATAATGGAGGATATGATTGTTCGTCTTCGAATTGAGGAAGACAACAGGGTTGCAGAAAAGAAGGTTTCTGCTAACCGGATGGAGGACAAAGCCAACATGGTAGAGGACTCCAAAGCCAAGAAGGGCAAGAAGAGGAAGCATCCTGGCTTGTCTAAAGACAAGGATGCAAAGCAGTTCAAGGGTAATTGCTACAACTGTGGCAAGCCGAACCACAAGGCGAAGGATTGTCGACTTCCAAAGAAGGGCAATCAGAACCAGACTAACGTGAGCAAAGATAAGACAGTGCCAGTAGACATGTCAGACCTAATGCTCTCGATTGTTGTGTTTGAAGCCAACTTGGTGGATAACCCGAGGGAATGGTGGGTTGACACAGGAGCTACACGCCACATTTGCTCGAACAAGGAAATGTTCTCTACATACATTCCGATCAATGGAAGGAAGCTGTTTATGGGCAACTCATCAACTTCCAACTTAGTCGGATTGGGAAAAGTGGTATTGAAGATAACATCAAACAAGGAGTTGACCCTAGTTAATAAATTACATGTTCCAGATATCCAAAAGAATTTGGTATATGGTTCTTTACTTGTCAAAAGTGGGTTTAGACTAGTATTTGAATCCGACAAATTTGTACTGACAAAAAATGGTCAATTTGTAGGAAAGGGATATGTAGTCAAAGAGCTATTTAAGATGAATGTAATGCTTGTATTCAAAACTTTTGAAATCAATAAACGTTTATCTTCTGTTTACTTGCTTGAGTTTTCTTCTTTATGGCACTGTAGACTAGGTCATGTTAATCGAGTTTCTCTAAGAAAGCTGTCAGGTTTAGGCCTTATACCTAAACTTGATACTGATGAAAAACACAAATGTGAAATTTATGTTGAAGCTAAGTTTGCTAAGAAATCTTTTAGTTCAACTGAAAGAAGTAGCAAATCTCTAAGCTTGATGTATAGTGATATATGTGATCTAAAGTTAGTTCAAAGTCGAGGTGGTAAAATGTATTTTATTACCTTCATTGATGATCACACTAGATATTGCTATGTATATTTACTAAGTAGTAAAGATGAGGCTTTGGACGCTTTCGTCACTTATGAAAATATAGTGATATACAGTTGATGTTTGTTGAAAGAAGCATGGCTATCTAGAGTACTTCAAGCGTAAGCAAAGAGAAAAAATAAGAAATTTGCTCAGGGTGCTTTCATCAATACTTCTTCATCTTCTGCTTCTCATGTAACTCCAGTGTCTTCTCAATAAGGTGATTCTAGTTTGGTCTTTACTTCTGTTATTTCTAACACTTGGGTTATTGATTCAAGGGCTACTGATCATATGATTCGTAATTCTTCTCTACTTGACTCTCTAATACCTTCACCTATCAAGTCTGTTTAGGTTGATAATGGGACCCCATGTCGATTTCAGGGGCTAGGAATGTCTGGCTCTCTTCTAAACTCTCCATGTCTTCTGTATTACTTGTACCTAATCTCTTTAACAATCTTATTTCTATTAGCAAGATTACTATATTAATTATTTTGTAACCCTTCATTCTACCCATTGTGTGTTTCAAGATAATCTAACAAAGATGAAGACTGGTACTGGTAAGGAGAGGGCAAGTAAATCTGAACCTAGTCATAGTTTTTAAGTAGCGAGAGAAACATCTGATGCATAGAAGATTCTCTTATAACATTGTCGTTTAAGCCATCCATCTTTTTCTTATTTAGAACGTTTATTTCCTCAGTCGTTTCATAATGTTTTTGTTTCTAGTTTAATGTGTAAACAATGCATTTATGCTAAAAACTATTGTGTGCCTTTTAAAATAAGTTCATTAAAAGTCCAATTCCTTTTACATGTGTCTAATGTTTGGGGTCCTCTCGCTACCTTTTCCACTTCGAGCCCTAAGTACTTTTTTTATTGATGATTGTACGAGTGACCCCAGTATATTTGCTGAAGTCTAAGAGTGATGTTACACATGTTATTCCTTAATTTTCAAAAATAATTCTCACACAGTTTTATAATCAAGTTAAGGTCTTTTACTTTGATAATGGTCGTAAGTTTGTCAATGAGTCTCTTGCTGACTTTTTAAAAGAAAATCGCATCAATACTAGACAACGTGTGCCTACACACCACAACTGAACGACATAGCAAAGTGTAAGAATCACCATATTGTGGGGGTAGCTTAGGCATTATGCTTTACTACACGTATTTTGAAATGTTTTTGGATTGAGCCTGTCATGACTACCGTCTTTTTTATCAATCGAATGCCTATTCTTATCGTTAACTATCAAACTCCTTTGAGGATGTTGTCTCAGTTTCACTCTATTCTTTGTGCTTTAAATCTTTGTTCTAAGGTTTTTGGTTATATTTGTTATGTTCATGTACACTCTCATCTTAGGGATAAACTTGATCCTTGTTCTCTTAAGTGTGTCTTTCTTGGTTACTCTAGTTCACTAAGGTTTTTGTTGTGTCTCTTATGTTCATGTACACTCTTATCTTAGCGATAACTTGATCTGCGTGCTCTTAACTATATCTTCCTTGCTCTAGTTCACAAAAGACTATAAATATTTTCATCCTCCTACAGTTAAATAACGTGTCCATGGATGTTCAATTCTGTAAACAAGAGTCTTATTTTTCTGGAAATGTATCTTCAAATGGGAGATTAGTTGAAAGGAATAGGAAGAATTATGGTTGGCGGAAAACAAGTCATGGATTTCAAGTACTGAGGAGGATTTATATAATTTGGGTTAATGGGATACTTTAGATTAAAGACCAGCTCAATTGTTCTAAAAGGTTTATACAAGAAAAATAATATTATTGTTGTGCCCCTCATTTAGACTCTGATGCTCCTCTCGGTGATTGTACCATGCCCTTCGAATGACTCTTTCAACATTGATCCTAAGGGTAGGAGATACCTACTCGCGATTATAAAGAACCTAATAGATGGGTGGGGTTTCTCTAAATCATCTTGGTGTTTATCCCATTTTTAATTTTGTTTCTTATCACCGTCTGTCTAAGACTCACCTAACTTTTGCACTTCAATTGTCTTTCGTGTCTATTCCTAATCATTTGAGGATGCCCTTGGAGATTCTAAATGGAAGTTTGTTATGGTGGAGGAAATGAAGGCCCTCCAAAAGGACTCTGCTTAGGAGATGATCGAGTTACTTCAAGGAAGAAGACAATGGGGTATAAGGGGGTGTTTTAGTGAAGTATAAACCAGATGGGACAGTTAACAGGTACAAGGCTATACTTGTTGCAAAGGGTTACACTCAGACTTATGCGATTAACTATTAAGGGACTTTACTCATATGGCTAAGATGAATATTGTTATAATCATTCTATCTCTCGCAATTAATCTTGATTGGCCATTAAGGCAGTTTGATGTGAAGAATGCCTATCTCCATGGTGATTTGATAGAAGAGGTATTTATGGATCCTCCTTCGGGGTTTACACTAAAAGGAAGTAGGTATGCAAGTTGAAGAAAGCTCTATATGAGTTGAAATAGTCACCAAGAGCATGGTTTGGACGGTTGAGCTACTCAATGAATGAGTATGGTTTGAAGCAAGCTTTAGCGGATCACACTTTGTTCGATAGAGAGTTGGTGATGATATAATTTTGCTTATCATTTAGGTCTTCAAAGATATCTGGCCAAGGAATTTGAAATAAAGGACTGGGGGTTCTTAAATACTTCTTCAGTATTAAAGTGTGTCGATGAAAGCAAGGACTTTTCCTCTTTGAATGAAAGTATACATTAGATCTTTTGGCTGAAATTGGTGAATTTGCCACATGTAGATACTGCCAGTGAGGTGAACCATAGCCTTAAGTATCTATCCTAATCAAGTTCCAACTGACAAGGGGAGATATCAAAGACTAGTGGGGAAGTTGATCTATTTGACTCACACTAGACCTGGTCTGTCATATGCAATTGGTGTTGTGATTCAACAATTCATGCACAATCCAAGTGACCAACACATGAATGCACTAAATTGTATCTTAGGTTATCTAAGGAGCAGGCAAAGGTATTTTGTTCTCCAAATATGGACATCTAGATATTGCGCATTACACGGATTAGTTTTGGGTCTAAAGAAGGCTATAGTGCTCTTTGTAATAACACTACAGCTATTAAGATAGCAAATAATCCTATACAACACGATCGAACTAAGCATGTTGAACTTGAAGGAACTACATCAAAGATAACCTAGATTCCGGTAGGATAAAAGTACCCAAGTTGGGCAAGTGCAATATCTATACACCAACTTGAGGGGGGAATTAGAGCGTACAATTGATTTACTTGTTTACTTAGGAATTAATGCATTGAAATTAGGGTATTAGTTGTTTGATTGATTGAATAGTTGTCACATTAATTCTATAGTTGTCTGATTAATTTTATAGTTGACTTTCCTTTTTCAATAAGGTTATGTGTTGTATAAATACTCTTAAGATAAATGAAAGAACTCATTTAGCCAATTTATCAATTGAATATGTGAAATATGATTTACTTGTAGCTTTCTTTGATGTTATGCTTTGTACGGAGTCTTGTTTGGATCTGTCTTCATCAATGAACGATTCAAAATATAAACTGCAGTATTGACAGCTTCTGCCCATAAACTTTTTGGAAGTCCTTTACCGTTCATCATGCTTTATGCCATTTCGAGAATTGTGTGATTCTTTTACTCTACAACTTCATTATGTTGTGAACAACACCAGATTATTAGTTGTCAATGGATCCCTTTCTTTTTTTTTTTAATTCAAGAAATTTTTTCAATAAATTCATCTCCTTGATCTGATTGTAGTCTCTTTATTTTTCTGCCATTTTAATTTTCCACATGTGCTTTAAACTCAAAAATTTTTAGAATTGCATCTGACTTTGCTTTAAAATATAGATCTACATCATTTTGGTATAATAATCAACGAGTAAGAGAAAATACCTATTATTATTAAGAGATGGCTTTTGTGTTGTTCCAAAAATATCAGCATGTACTATCTCGAGAGGAGCTTTGGCTCTATATGTTGTCTTCGAAAATGGTATATATTGTCTTAATATGGAATATTAGGAAGACTAAATACCATATTTTTCTTCAATAATTTTAAGCTTTTATAGTTGAAATGTTCATATCTCAAATGCTAAATGCCAAAGGTTGTAATCTTCATCTATTGTGCTTTGAAGTATGATTTTCTTATTCAATGGTAGATTAAGAGGAAAAGCTTTATTTGATCGTATCTTAATTTTAGCCATTGTGAGATTCTTCTACTTGTCAACAATGACACTGGTTGTTACTGAACTTCACTTTGTGATCTTTCTCCATCCACTAGCCGATGCTATAAATCGTGTCAAATACTTAAAAGACATCCTTGATAATATTCATTTTACCTTCTTTCATTCAGATTGTTGTTGCTTCTTTTATGTTTTTTTTTTGTGTCTTGCCATCTCTGAGCTTCACTTCTGCCTCTACGAGCATTTTCTTATTTCAACACATGTGATTGCTACAACTATTATCCACATACCAAATATTCTCAAATTGTTGTTGAGAGTTCAAGCAGAAGTAAAATACCTGATCCTCAACTTTTTCTTTTATGAAGTTTATGATAAGTGCATATTTTGACATATTTTTGTATCAAATCCTTTATACTTTTCTTGTTTTATTATTGTTAATATTATAGTTTTATTAATGTTTTGTGTTAGAGAATCAATGAACAAAAAGATATAAAAAAAAGCCAAAATGAAACTAAAGAAGACAACATGTTTCATGAGCAAGTTGAGAGATAATATTTTATTGGATCCAAAAAGTATCACAATTAAAAAAAAGGGTCATTTTGTTTAAGTCCATCATGTGTAGATTAAAATATATGAAAGAAATCAATTGGACTTTGCAATTGATTGTTGAGTTTGTATTAAATTCAAAATAAGCATGTTTTCAGATTTGTGCAGTTTTCGTATTTTGAACATAACTTCATGTTAAAAAGCCCTATGGACCTAAATCTTACTTCATTTGAAAGCTAAAGATAAAACTGCAACTTTGTTGTTAGAAGCTTAATCAATTCAGCCTTGATTAAAGCAGAAAATCCAAGTATGTATATTGGAAGACATCTATCTATGCTGACATATCTCCTTAAATCAAGTATAAATTTCTTCCGGTGATTGGAATTAGGTGATTCAAGTTGGAAAATGAAGCTAACAAAGGAATATATAGCTTTCATGTTGATCACTTTTATAAAATTAGCTAATTTCATAGAGAAAAATATGTGACAAAATATGGATTTGAAAAGGACATGTGATTATAGAGCATATTTGAAGTAAATTTGGAGTGTATTTTGACTGAATTTGGAGATGTCAATTTAGGTGATCTTCCACTATAAATAAGGGCTTTTGAATGTCTTTGAGAACACAAAAAAAACCCTTTAAAGGGGGGAAAGAAAGTTTTGTTGTTGTCTTTCTTTAGGCTAATTTTCTAGTAGTCATATAAGTTTTATAGTAATAACAGAAATGTATTCTCTAGTTTTTTTTCTATTTTTAGTATTTTCTACTTTTATTCTATGTTTCTAAATTTCATTTGGCTGAGGAGAAAGGGTGAACTTCTTGATGGGGGAAAATGAACGGTTATAAAGATGCATAATGTTCAAGTGTGTTGTATTATTATTTTAATTTTTTATTAAAACCCTCCTTGTTTAAGTGGCGATTCTTGATTTATGGATTATAATGGCACAACAAATACTTGGGTTCATTTAACTAGCTTTCTGGTTCTACTACACCGACTGCTAACGTGAAACCTTGATTTGTTGTAGACAAAGGTATGCATAAATATTTGATCCCATAAATAAGTGTTAGTGTTAAGAGATAATTCGCAAACAGTTAGACAATATTATGATCACCTTAATGCATGAGCTATTTGATAACATCTTCTCATTAGAACCTTCATTATGTATGGATTCTAATAGTGGGCATTTAAAAAAAGTGAAAAAAATATTAATAAATAATCATTTCTCTATCCAAAACTCAAGAGTAGATCTCTAATCCTCAACACTTTTATTACTTTGATTTCTTAGTTATAACATAAATTTTTCTTTATAATTTAAACCACATTTAACCCATCTTTTAAGAAATATAAACTCGAAAACTTCACACAACTTTCCTATGGATCGATCTCGGACTCACGAGAAATTTATTATTTGACACAACCTGCACTTGAGTTTGCAACCTTAAAGTTGTAGCAGTTGACTTAACTTGTCTCTATCATTTTTATGCCAATAATCTCTTTGAGAATGATTTTCATTTCTACATCTTTTGCATGTATAGTGGCAATTTTTGGTGTTGTGACCGTTCTTTCTAGATATTCGACAAGAGGCAATTTTTGGTGTCGTGACCATTCTTTCTAGATATTCGACAAACAAGATTAAATTTTGATTAAAATTACCTCTTCTTCCTCGTCTTCGTGCATGAGAGTTTTGATATCTGCCACGACCTTTTTCTCTTGCACCTCTTTGTATTAGATTGTTCTTTTCTTGCTAGTCATCTTTTTTTTTTCTGCTCTGAAAAATACTTGTCTTTACTTGAAAGGCTTGCTCGCCTTGATTTGAAAATCCACTTATAATCTTCATGGGCTTTTAGTGATCCCATGAGTTCACCTAATGATAATTTTGACAAACCTTTGAATTCTTTAATAGCAGTAACTATATGTTTGAATTTTGCTAGCAAAGTCCGTTACACTTTCTCTACGATTTTTTGGTCCATATCCTCTAATTTGATTGACTATTGTAGAAACTCTAGATAAAAGTTTTTAAACATTTTGTTCTCTTTTACAACTAGATTATCAAAATATCGTTGTAATATTGAAATTTAATACAGATCACTTTTTCATGGCCTCAAAATTATTTTTGCAATATTAGCCATACATCTTTTGATGTTTTTTTACTCAGGTAAGAGTGATCGACTTACCCGCAAGGATCTTGCATCTTTGGTTTTGTTCTCTTTATGTTCTTTCTTCTTTGTTGCTTCTTTATTGCTGTTAATGTGGGTTCCTTCGGAGTATATGTTTCAAACCCTTCTTCAATAATACTCATGGGACACGAACAACGTCCGCATTATGGCATTCCATAATTCATAACCTTGATCTACCAAGATATGAACACCTTATTGAGAATATGTGAAGGCAAGCGCATTGCTGCTGATTAAAGTTTTTTTTGTTTATAGGAGGGGTTACTAAGCCAAGGTTGGCTTCGATACCACAATTTTGTTGGGAGTAAATATAAATAAAATTGAAAGAAAAACTGATAAAATGGAGGCTAAAATATATTTTTCAACGCAATATTACAATATTTTTTCCAAAGCTTATGCACTAAAGGCTTTGGAATTTGCTCTCATATGCTAGGAAATTCTAGTCCTGAAAATGCTCTATTTTTTCCACTCTTTCTCTATTTCTAATCTGCACTATCTCATCTCTTTTTTTTTTCTATATAATGAACATAGTGCTTATATATAGACAATTCGACCGCATAATACTTTATTGTGATGGGATCTTGATCCATATTTGTTGCATCCAATCATCCATGAATTAACATTCTGACAAGGCACCAATGTGGGAATTATCCATGCATGCATTTCTATAATTCAGCTGTTGATTGAGGCTGTCCAACAAAGGCGCACGCAGCTGCTTGTATTCTTCAACTTTTAAGGAACTTTTTAACAGAACTAGCTAGCAGTTGTTAAAAAATGTACTAAGGGCACCAATGAAATGAAGCTTCTTCATGTTAAAGCATGCCAAAATCAGCCAGCATTAAGCCAACTTATATCTGCATAAAATCCAATTTTGGATGTCAGATTGAGTGATGGATGATATGTCTACGCAGGAGGAGGTTGGCAAAGGGGCAGATGGATCAAAAGAGACATTGTTACTTCTAGAGCCTAACATCTCATTTGGAGAGATTTCTATCCTTTGCAACATTCCTCAGCCAAATAGAGTTCGTGTTTGTGAACTGTGTAGGCTCCTGCGGATTGATAAAAACTTTCTCCAATATTCTTGAGATATATTTCCAGGATGGGCGATATGTCTTGACTAACTTGTTGGAGGTAATTAGACTCTGCAAACATGCCCACTTACTTGATCTAAATCCATATAGCCCATTTTGGTATGGATTAAATGCCTTGAAATGTATCATCTCTTATGCTGGCAATATGGCTTGAGCTCTTCTCTGCTTAAATAATGCATGAACCTGACATCATTGTATAACGAAAAAAATAGCTATGATTTACTATGAGTATCCTGTTCTTCACCTGAATGAAATAGTATTTATGAGTTCAGCAAGTCCTGATTGTTGAACTGTCATGAATTACTTACTACAGCTACATGATTAACTGAATGTTTATGAGCATAACAAGGACTGATTACTGAAATTTCACGAACCATTTTTAGGAACACATCTCTAATTTCAATAGTGTTGTCTAGCATGAAGAGGTTTGAACTTTCTTGTTACTTTTACCAGCCATAGATTTCAAACATTGGCCACTATGAGAAAATTGAGTTATTTAGGTCCTGGAGAGCTTCCATGGAAAAAAATTCTAGTTTCCAGATACGAGATATCCATTATAGTCCCTATATTGTAAACTTGACAAAAAATGCAGCCAAGAGAATTTTGTTGCATTTATTCTCTTCAAGCCTCAGCTTTCCAAGCACTATGCATGCCTTGCTCTCTCTAGCTTCTTATGACTTACTTATTTGCTATACTTTTATTTTTTACTCTTTTACGTCATCTGTCAATCAGGGTAGTATATCTTGATTGAATTGTTGAAAAAATGGAAGGTTGGTGCCAACATCACCCCTCTGAATCCTTCTTCCTGTTCATGTTCATATATGTGTGCAGAAGCTCACACATGTAGACATATCCAAATAGCCAGTTTTAGCTTTCATCTATAAGGTATTTCATAACAATTGTGAGTGTAATGAGAGGCCTCATGAAAAGAAAATATGAAGGTGAAATATTGCACACCCAGACAAAAGGATGATTAAGTGAATTCAAAGGGACCATAAACTGAAGACGATAGTTAGTTGTCTATTTGTGTGTATAGAAGCACCAATATTGCCAACCAAAAGTAAAATTCAGTGAATCTCTAGCAAAAACTGGTGCCATCATCTGATCATGGTTGCAGAACATTCATTCAAATAGTAAAATTTATTTTCCATCATTTGAAAAATAATAAAGAAAAAGAAAACCAACTTTTGTCTCTTGCAGTAATGTGCTGTTACTTTTGATTTAGTTTATAAAAGAGCTCAAAAGACTGACACTTATAAGCACTGCAGATTTAGAAATATTGATCTCTATTTGCGTTCTCAAGGACAAAAGGCTGTGTATTTCATATCGACCTATTTATGTTAGATCGGTCTGCTTAAATTAATTGATATTTTACATGCTTGAAGCTTTCCGTGGATTGACAGTCAAGTGTAAAAAATTTGTTGCTATTAAATATTAATCGTGAGGAGCTCATTTCATTTTTCATTTGCATCTGCTGTGCAGGTGATTCTAAGACATCTTAGCTAGTTTATAACTTTTTTCTCATTTGTTTGTTTGGTTTATTCTATTGTTTACTTATATATTTTTTAAACTATTTTTCGGCCTTGCCTCAAGAGTTTCTTCTTATTGTTTCCAGACCTTTGATACTTTCTAATACTGATTACTTAAAACTGAAACGACAAATTTTGGTTTAGATACACTATAGACATGCGTTTCTAAAAGAATTGAGATGAAAAGAAATGAAATAGACAATCCCTAGAAAGTGCAGCTGTTTTTCCACAGCATCTTGCTGCATCAAGAGGATATGAGGATATCACGTTTTATTTCGTTATGATCATCGAACCACACTTCATTTAGCTGTCTCTTATTTAATGGCAAAGTTGCTTACGGAGGCAGGAGGTAGTGTTTTCTCGAAGGACAGGTGCCATTGCTTTGTTTATATTAAACATTGACATCTCAAATAAGCTGCATGATATTTGTTTGGTTCTTGATGTGTGCTTGTTTTCATCCTAGTACTTGGAAACCTTAAATGACAGTGCTAGTGAGTTTTTGGTCCTAGGAGAAACTAAACTTCAATGCTTGCTGCAGTATGTTTACTTGCAGCTAAAACACTTGTTTTATGCTGGAACTTGAAATGAACATTAACCCGTAAAGTTAGTCTTAGCTGCTCAGATTTTGAGTTTATTTACTTTCACAAACTTGCAATCTTCTTCTCTGATGAAGGTTATCTTTTGCGATCATGGTACCTTTCAAGATGACGTTCACTAAGACATCATATTATTATATTAGAGTCCCCATCTAACAAGCTTCGAATTTGGCCAAGCTGCATTTGTTACTTCTAGAAACTGACATCTTCTTGAGCATTAGTCCAGAACCAACATATAAGCTCCTATGATTTGAGTTCTTAAGTGACAATGCTAAATACTATGTGGCTATGAATAATTTTTTTTCAGATGGGGAAACACTCCATTGGATGAAGGGCAAATGTGCAGAAACAAGAATATATTAGACTTCTGGAAGACGCAGAGGCATCTCAATTATCCGAATTTCCTGATCACCCTCAAGAGGTTACAGGTACTATCGGATTCTGGTATTCAACTTGTATGCTTAGGATTCGGACATTAACTGACATGAATCCATACAAGCTTTTTGAATTAGCAACATATGTGAGTGTGATAGCATCCTTTTGTCATTTACCTGTATGTAAAAGAGCCTGTGTAACAAATAGGTATGAGTGCCAGTAAAGTTCCTTTGGATGAGCACTAACACGTCAAATACATGGAGTACAATTCAGAACAACTAATGAGTTCAGATTACTAAACTTTGTTAGACTCTGATTGTAATTCTATTATGTCATTAAAATATTTTTAAATGTGTAACTTGTGGTTTATAATAGAGAGACCACAACCAAGGAAGTGCACTCTGTTTCCATTTCACCCATGGGATCTCAAGGACAGCAGAAGACAGGCCTTGTGATGTGGGTTCCTCACAGCATTGAAGAGTTAATCAATGTAGCATCAAAGCAGCTGGGATTACCAGATGTATTGTGTATATTATCAGGAGGAGGAGGTAAAATTTTTGAGGTGGATATGGATTGCGGATGGCCAAAAGTTGTACATGATTAACAAAACAATTTAAATTTTTATGGAAGCCACACATAAATATCCTTGCAGCTTTTGCTTTGTGTATTCTTGTACTGAATTGATGATCAATATTATTTGACTTGATGATATCAATGTCTCACTTTCACTGAAATATTGACAACCAGATTTTTGTTGTTAAAACTTCTTCCTGCTGATAACTTTGATCTGAGATGGCATTGCGACTGTCGTATCAAATCACCTTCGTCTTTTCTGGCAGGTCTTGTTCTTTATTTTATTTGCTTATCAACTACTGTATGTCCAACTCAGACTTGAAGCTTTTTAATCCTAATTGTTGTAGGAGTGTGCAATGACCATATAGACTTGTGATATCCATCTTTTGTTACCTATCATTTCTCCAAACTTCTATGATGAAATTTTGAACTGTAGAATAATCTTGAACTCTTTCTTATGTCATTGTTGTTTTGGAATAATTTCCACAAACTAAGTTCAGTTGCAGTTAGGCAAACTTACGAGTGGCATGAAATTTGTCTTAAGCTTTTGTGAACCAAGTTCCATTCATAATAAGATGAGGTCAACTCTTACTGCCAGTTAGTTTTGTGAACTTTCTTTGTGAGTATACTTTAGATGTATCCTAGGCTCCTCGGTTATTTGAAAAATGACATTTTTTTGCTTTTGTTGTCCAATCCCACTAGTATAACTTCCGGAAGGGCAGGAAATGAAATTAAAAATGACCCGTGACCAAGCCTTTGTGTATTGTCAACAGTGAAGAAAAGTTGGTTCCAGGTTGGAGAACAATTTCTGAGGTCACTTTCTGTATATACTCAGCAGCATCAAGTTCAATTGTCTGCAGCCATTTCAAAGACTTGTTATGAGTGAGAATTCGACAAGGAGGTTAGCTGGTACTCCCATTCACAGTGTAGGATGGTATCCAGGTAGTTTTCTATCCACACATTTGTAGGTTTGCAGTTTGCTTGTATTCATTCATGCGTCCTACATTTGGCACATGTTAGAAATTGAAAGTGGTGAACGAACTAGGTTGGCCTCATCCATGTTCACATGATTTTGGTTGAAACGTGTATCGCCTAATGTCATTTTCATCATATGGAACATTTTTTTGGTAGCTTTCTTCCATTGAACACTTTGAATTTGATAAGACTATTTTTTTCCTGGTAGTCATAAAGCCGAATAGTGACAAGTATGGTAAATAATCATTCTCCCTTCCCACCCCACCCGCCAACAGATGGTGCAGAGAGAGAAAGGAGTTTGCTTCTCATCATGGATACACACGGCTTGATAATTATAGCATATCAGCCTTTGATTTTTAATAATGAAAATATTTACAGTTCTTGCTTTAAAATCAGCTAAAGAAAACATAACATTATCTTTTACTAACACAATCAGTTCATCATGAAAATTTTATCCTTGCTAGTCATGATCAAGTGAAAAAAAATTAAAAATAAATTGGAAGATATTTTGTGATACTGAAGCTCAGGTGTACAAAAATGCTTTCTAGCGAGCTTCATAGTTCTATTTCTGCAACAGTTTGTACTATTATTAATCATTTCTTATGTAAGCAATTTAGAAGATTGAGATGTCAAACATCTGTTAACGTCCCTATCTCTATGCATATGATGAAGATGCCATTCCGAAGGCCTGAATCTTGAGCCTTGGAATTGAGACACAGAGCTATGAGCCCATAAAACTGATCTCACTCAAGCAACTAAGGTCATCTTGAATCTTGAGACTTTGGATATTGCTTTTGCTTTAGTATTAGTTTGTTTCGTGATTTTATGATCATGATGTGAACAACAATTTATTTACCCAGAAACTTCTGTACTCTATTGCTATATTTTATGAATCAAATGAGTTTATATTCTATGCTATGATTCATTTCTGTTGGAGACATTATTGCATGGTTATGATTCATTGAACTATGCTTTCTGAAAATGAATTGCTGCATGGTACAGGTACATTCGATTTAATTTGCTTACATGCTTGAAATTTGGATTTCTGATTCGGAATTAAAGTTTACAGTCTGGATAATATGCTAAAGAGATGAGACAAAACATCTTATGTAGATTTATTCATAAAAAGAAGTGGTTTTGATTCAAGAGGACTCGAATCTGAAGTAGATATGAGATGCTAGTCAGATTAGTTTATGTAAAATCTCCTTTTCAAGTCATGGTCGAAAGTGAACAGAAAAATTATCAGCAAATCTTATTTGACCTGTTTGCTGGAACCACATACATTTCTTTCTATTCTTTGTGGGTTTTGATTATAATAGGGGTAGTAACATCTGATGTCACTGCTATTAAAATGGACTTATTTTTTTATTTAATGTTGTGACACAGTACTTGAAAACCATAATCTTTTTCTGCATTTTTGACATTTTTTGTTCAAAAAAGGGGAGTAGAGTAAATTGAATGGATGAAATGATTTGATGGATATATTTGAAGGCTATTGACCAATAATTTTTTCGATTTTTATTGTTGATGATTTGATGATGCTGTATGCTGGATATTTTTCTATTTGCTTTGCTTGAATTCTAAACTAATTTTTCATTTATTTAATATGCTTGAATTTTTTTATTGTGTTGTTACATGTAGGGGGAGATTGCTTGGATTGATTGGACTTATGTTTCAACATTACTATCTTTGAAAGTTGTTCGATTTTTTAAACATTATTGTTAATGGTTTGGACCAAAAATACCAAATGAAGAGATTGTTAAGTACATGGTTAGTATTTATGGTAACCTAATTGAAAAATTCATAAATAGGTTGAGGTATTGTAATAATGTAAAGTGTTAAGACTTGCAATATTGCAATATTCGAAATTACTATTTTTTTATTGATAAATAATTAATATTTTTTATTCTTTGTATGTAGGAATTTGGATGGGATAATCACATAATAAAGCAATGTGAAATTTTGAAACTAAGATATTTCGAGATATTAAGAAGATCAAAGTATCTTGCAATAAGAAAGACAATATCTGCAAGATCTTGAAGATATTACAACAAATTTGAAATGAAGATTTTGGAGATTAATCAAATTCGAGATTTTAGAATTCAATATTTTTGCATAGAAGTCTCAAGATAAAAAGCATAATTAAGCTTCTGCTTCATTGTAATTTAGCATATTCAGCATTGAAATGTTAAAAATACGATACTATTTGCGAGAAGAAGATGAATTTTTCGGAAGAAGAATTTGAAATTTTTTGAGAGAAGATAATTTACCGTTTGAAGGGACTCAACAATAAAGGGATTTCAATAGTACTGATTTCAATTCGAGGGGATTTCATTGAACAAATTTGATTAATTGGTTCAAGAAATACGAAAACTATAAGAAGAGGGAATTTGTCTATTGTTTAGGTCTAAATTGTTCATATAACTGTTTGAATTAGTGAATTATTCAATATTTGAGTATGTGCCTCGTATAGTTGGTTTATCTGAACTTTGTAAAAATTATTGTATCCATTTTTACTTTATGCAATATGTTATAACTTAATTAGGTTTATGTTACCATAATAACTAGACTAATTAGTTAAGGTTGGTAAAAACATCAAAACAAATATTTCACACACGATTATTATGGTGTCTCAAGTCAAATGACTAATTTTTCATTATCATAATGTAGAAATTTCATATTTTATAATAATTATTTTTCAATTGGGAATTTTAGATGAGAGTGACAGTGTACTTGTTTTCTAAGAAACACCTATATGCGCTAATGTTCCTACGTAAATATTCATGAAACAAAACACCCTCCTTGTGAGTATGCATCATATGTACACTTTTGTTGAATTATTGATATCATATTTTAATAATTCTCAATTTGAAATAATTTAAGATTTAAGTCATGAAAACATTATTCATGATCGCCATCATATGTGTAATCAATCCTTTAGTTATATATAAATAAGAACTTCATCTAAATATATTCTATTATTAAAAGTGTGAATATCTTTTGAGGTTTCTTAAAAAATTTGATCCCACAAAAATATTGTTTTGACATAGTTAATTTTAAGGACAACAAGATTGATTGGAATTTTAAAAGCATGAACAATAATTCATATTTATGATATCAATCAATTGGTTTGATTGACTGGTTGGAATTTTGAAAGTATATAGTAAATTAATTTGATTTAAGTTCTTTACCTAATATAATCAAAGATACAATTATATATCACAATATTTTATGATAATGTCAACCAAAATTCAATAATTAACTCGATCTTTAAATTATTTAATAAATTATTTTAATTTTTTTTAACATAATCTAATAGAGATAAAGATGTTATACATCTACTAATAAAAGTTACATATAGTATATTTTAATGAATTTTTTAATCCCAAAATAGTTAAAATTTTATTAAAAGTATTAAAAAATCATTTAGTACTCAAGTTTTTCCATTTATGTTAATATGATATATATATTATGATAATTTAATTTGTACCTGAACTTTGCCATAAATATAATATTATTATATATTGGAGACTCTATCAAATTCTTCAACTAGAACTATTATAATGACAGTTACATACTTTCAAACCCTAATTTAATTTCTATTATCTTTTTAATTTTTATGATATATTCAATTAATTAAAACAAATCCTATCATTGTGATAAAAAAAAATGAATAGCAATAAATAATCATATTAAGAAAAAATGTAAATATTCATAGTTAACCAGTGAAAGTCATAAAACACCTAGAAAGAAGTAGTAACTTTAGAATTAAAATTTATGATTTGAGATGTCAAATTCAACTTTTGAAAGTTGGAGTTCAAAAAAAAAAAAGAGAGTAGAAAATTAAAAGAAATATCTATTTTACTTTTATCAGATTTTATTTCAATAATAAGAGTAATTTTTTTTCAATAATCATTATTTTAGAAAATAAATTTATCATAGTGTACATTTTGATTAGATTATTTCTAATTAATTCAATAAATTAGTTTAGTCATTTCTTTTAAATAATGAATTATTGAGTAAGTTGAAAAAAGTCACTATGAAAAATTAATTTTGACAATTTATTATCTAAAAATTAAAGACTACAAAAAGTGGAAATAAAAATTCAACTTTTTACTAAAGTACAATTGAATAATTGATATATTGAGTGGGTTTCTACGCTTTCTGATTTATTTGACGCTTACAAATTGATCATACACAATGAAATAAATATTTAAATTGATTATGAATATTTTTTTATAAATACTTATTAATTTAAATTGGTTATATTACAATTTATTTTTTAAACAAACGTTTTTTAAAAAAAATAATCCAAATTAATTAGGCATTAACTAAATTTAAGAATTTTAAACTTTGCCATTGATTTTTAAAGTTATAACAAAAATTATTTTATGTAAGATAATATACGCGTAGTAAATATATACAAGTAAAAATATAATGGGTTTATTTAGGTTAGCAACAGACCTCATTTATAATACTTTTATTTCTTTTTTTTAGTTTAAAAAACAACCTTTATTAAACATATAAGATAAATAAATTTTTTAAGATAAATATATTTATATATATAATAGATCCTCTATTCCTCCAAAATAGTGAACAATACCAAAATAAATATTTCAAAAGTAGATCTCCTCAATTCATATGGATATCAATTCCTATAATTTTAAAATTTTTAGGCAATTTTTTTTTTTAATCTTGTAACTTGGTCTATTTTTATTCTTACTTCTTTAAAAGGTAGGTCTATCAATTTACATGTAGCACTTCCCATGCATATTAACAAATTTAGTTTAAATCTCGCCAAAAAATTAAATTTGGCATGAAAATGTCAAAGCCCAGAACATGACAACCGGAGGATTTTTTAAAACTGGAGAAAATATTACTTATGTAGAATTATCTATTGGTTCTTTTTTGATGAAAAATGCTAAATCTCCCTCCAAATGACTTTTCACTTATTTTCCCACAAAAAAAAATAAAAATAAAGAAGAAATTGAGCTAAAATTATATATATATATAATTTTTCATTATGGTGTTAATATATGTATAACATTTTTATCTCTATAAGATTATATTAAAATTTATTAAATTATTTTAAAGATCAAGTTAGTTATTGAACATGCACAACATCATAAAATATTATGATATATATATATATATATTATTTTTTAATTATTTATTCATCAATAAGGATTTAAAATTATTTTATTGTTAAGTTTACTTATAATAAATCAAATAAATTATTTTATTTTATCAAAAGTCAATATTATTGCCTATCATACAAGGAATAGTTAAATGACATGTACAAAATGATTCAGCTTAAAAGTATATTTAATTTATTAAATGTAAAAATAATTTATTTTTTTTGTGGTTATTCATATTGATTGTATTATAAATATTTGACAAAAGTTAAAAAAAAAATTGATTGAATCGACTCGATCTAAGTTTGATCTCAACTAATTTCTTTATTAATTATACATTTTATAAAACAATCAATTGAGAAATTCACACCAGTAACTATTCATCTATTTCTGAAAAGTCTCCAAATTCATGTAATGAAATTTTGACTAAATGTGTCGAATTTTGAAAAAGGATATCTGTAAATTATTAACCCACATTTTAAAGGATCAAAATAAAAGTAAACCAAGTATACGACCAAAAATACATTTTTGCATTTATATCCATAAAACAATATCAAATTCAACAATGTCGATGAAGTCCTTTTGACTTATGAAAAATAACTAAGAACTTTTAGAAAAATTTGTTCCGTGTAGCTTGCAGTTGTTCAAGATAAATAAAAGTATATGGAATTCATTGGTCAACTACTTCATTTACTGTTTCAACTTTACATTCATTTTATCAAAACTGTTAATTGATATTGATTAAAATTTAAAATATAAAATTAACCAATTCTATTTTTTTCATGATTTCATCTTATTTTTATCATTTTATTAGGTAAAAAGAAGAAGAAATGTCATATCAACAACTAAATTTTGAATATTAGAGAAGAAATAATAGAAAATTCAAACAGAAAAATGGCCAAAATCCTATAAAATCAAATAAAAAGAGAATAACTCGAATTATCAAAGTCAAACAAATGAAGAACTAATCCAACTAAAAAATAAATAAATAATTTACTTAATAAACTTATTACTAAATTTTTAAGTATTCAACAATTTCATATCTTTAAATTCTATAATCAATTTGTTTTTTCCTCAATTTCACATCTTTAAATTCTTATTCAATCAACTTTTATAATCAATTTGTTTTCTCATCGATTCCTGCCTTCTATTATTTTAAGTATTACTTAAATAAATTTATATGTCGTGTAATGATTATAATGAGATCACATATTTTATTACTCTTATTTTTATAAATAAATCATCGATAGTATAATGATATTTTTTTGATATATAACTAGAGCTTTGTCAATAATATTATGATTTTGAATTAAAATCATAATAAGAATTAAGTATAAAAATAAAATGTAATTTTAATGACATTTTATTATTAATTTTTTTTTGTTATGGCCATAGTTCTTTCGTACAACGAGTATATTTTTCACTAGTTAAAAACAAATAAAGATAAATGAATGACTTGTGGAAACAACCTTTTGGTACATGAGTTATGCTGAAGTTTTAGAACTGATCATCAAGAAAAAGAAGATGCAGTTGTCTGGTAAATAAACAGGTACATGACTAATTCAGCCTGCAATTCAGCAAGAAGGAATCATGAAACTGAAACAGCTGCAAAAGTAGCATGACTTGAGAAGTTTTAGAATTCTTTTTCCAAGTTACTTAGCAGAGGTTACATTGTCAAATATAGAAACTCAATATTGTCCTTCAATATAAATATGATGAGCGCAGAATTTAGAAATCCATTTTCTTTCTTCCATTACCTGTCAGTATGGTTGAAATCAGTAGCTGCATCGAATGAGAATTACCTTTCCATAATGGAGGAGGATTGAAAGTTTACTTTCATCTTCTAGTCACTGTGCTAGCTATCCTATGTTATCTTTCTAGAATCCAAGAATCTTGTGCTCATGATCAACTAGTTCTCTATCTTTTTGTTTTAATCTGTACATATAAAAGTGGAGAATTCTGTGTTTGATTTTTAAAATTGGATCAGCTGGTGCATTCTTTCATCATGTTCTTTTTCCTTCAGATTTGATGCTGCATGTCCTTCAGATCAGCTATAGCCATTTGTTTCTGTAAATAAAAAGAAAAAGAAAAAGAAAAAGAAAAGACATACAAATCATACACAAAAAATACAAAGATTTATATAGTTATGTCTGTGATGTTGGCACATAATTGAGATTCATTTTTGGAGAAAATCCGATTAAACATAGAATAAACAGATAGTTCTCAAACTTTAACCCTAACAAAGATGAAGTTTTACATATAAACACTGCGCAGGGTCACTTTGTTTCCATATATCTCTTGCATACAGTGCGCATACTCTTTGCTCTGTGAGAAGAAAGGTGTTCCCTTTTTAAGCATCTTTTAAGATCATCATTTCTTAATACTATTATTCTTCTTTACTTCCAAAGCATATATCAAAATATTCGAGATGCAAAACTGAAGGACAAATGTTAAAACGGCCAAAAGAATGTGACTAACTGATAATCCACACTAGCAGGTAATGAAGCTAGTTTCAAAAAGAAGAGCCCAAAGCAGAAGGTACATAACATAAATCTGGTTCTTAACAATATAGTTGACGATAGCTCACAAGTTACCTGCTTAGTCCCCATACTTCTTAAAATCAAGAAATTGATCGAGATATTAAAGAAAGGGCCATAAAGAAACTGAAGGAGCTGAAGAAACAGAGTCTTGGCAAGTGCTGCACCAGTTGAAAGGTTGTAGAAATGAACACAAGTCGACATATTTTAGTACTCTGTGTGGATCGAGCTACTGCAAGAACTCAAAACTTATCAAGCTCCCCTAACATGTTGAAGTTGTCGAAAATGCTTTTGAGCAGCTGCATTACTAGCAGTTAATTCAGGGAAGTGAGGGTGGTAGGCAAGACAATCCTATCAGATGACTTTTTTCTGCATCTTTTTGATACTATTTGTCTTTACGAGTGCTTGCTTTGTTTGCCTGACGACTGCTGTGCATTCATTATTATAGTCCTAATCCTAATTATTGAACTTGATTAAGGATATCAAATTCGGCTGATGTGCTGCCTACTTTTATCGCATGATTATGAATTGTTAAATTACACATAATTTTATTACTAATTTACTTAGTGATATTATCAGTTGGTTGTTCAATCCATTTTAATATTATCCAAATGAAAAGCATAAATTTTCCCATCAACATTTATTTCTCTTTATAATTTGTTGCATATCGACCTTTGTTATGTTTTTTTAATTATGTAAGTGTAATTACAGGAAGACGTGATTGTTGAACCATCCATTGACTTAATTTTAGAGGTTTACAGCAGGGTAAACTAAAACGAGTAAGACGCTCGTTGAATCCTTTATGCGTAAAATATGAAGTGAATGAGAGAAATAAAAGAACCATTATGCTTAATTATAATGGCACCCTAATGATTGAGCAACTACTGTTAAAAGGTTAGTAACAAGACAAAGTGGGGTTTTATAAATATTACACATAATATACATACATTTGTTATATATTCATTAATATTCTATTTTTTACAAAATAAAATATTTAATCTTCATTTATGTATCAAGTGTACCATACACACACCTAATGCAGCATGAATGCTGCCCAAAATGGAAGAAAAGCTAATTTTTCCATTCTTAATTATAGTAATAAATTTATGATTTCATTTTATTGAAGCCTCCATGACAAATTGGGCAAACTTTTATGTGTATATATTTTTGCACAATGAGCACATTGAGACCCAAATTCCTGTCTAGATGTTGGACTTGGTCCCAAACTGTTGAGTACTCATCAATCATCAATTATATCATCTGCATAACAATTAAACATTAATGCTACAATATTTTATTTTTGTTTTTTATTAAAAGTAAATTAAATTATACGTTTCAATGAAGGAACCCTCTCCAGTCTCTTCAGCTGATTTTTCTATTCTAGCCGCAACTTCTTGCTCTTATTTATATACTTTAATAATAGAATAGGATTTATTCTCATCCTTTTCATAAAATTTAATCTGTCAAGTGATTACTATCAAAAGTTGACATGTGTCTCGGTTATTCTCACTTTCTAAATCCCCCTTCTGTAATTCAATTATGTATAACTCTCTCTTTTCACTTTTTTTCTGATTGATCACATAATTATTATTAACTACCCATCAAAATAATAAAAATAAAATCATACTATTTAAAAGAATATTTATACTGCCAATCACTGAACGGCCCAGATTTCATCTTCCAGATTTACAAGTCACGGCAGCCGGCAAAATGGAAAATTCTGGCGAATAAATGGTAATTTCGTCAAATGCAAACCCCACCCCTCGAAATCAAGCGCGCGATGCAGTTAATCCAACTGAAATTTGAATTCTTAACTCCCTCTTAATAACTGTTAAACCCTCAACCATAAATCCCTCTTGCCTCTCTACTTCGCTCTCAGCATGTAGCAAACACTTCAAGTAATGAAATCTTGAATCAGAAAAAGGAAAGACCATTTTAAGGAAATGGCACCTCCAATTCTTGAATCTCACACGAAGAGAAACAGAACAACACCAAAGTTTTATGGCTTCCACACTTTTGCAGAGCCCGGCTTCCCCGTCTCTCTCACCGGTGCATTTCGCGATAATATTCGCCAGTTTCTTCAACAGTGCGCGGAGCCTGAGGATTACGATCTGGAGGGCATGCCAATTTGGTGCACTTTTTTGGTGTATGAAAACAGAGGAACAGTGCTTCCCCTGTACACTGTTGAAGAAAATGTGAAGCATTCTGATAGGCCCTTCTGCGATTACTGCCGCTGCGCTGGTTAGTGGCAAAAATGGAGACCCTTTTCATTGTTTTGTTGAAATTTGAACTGGATAGGGGGAAATTTGATCTGGTGTTTGAGAGTTTTGTCAATATTTTGTGTTTCTTTTATTATGATTATTTGGCAACCTTTTTTTTTTTTTTTCTTATTTTATGGGTGCAGGGTGGAGCCATCATTTCGTGTCGAAAAGGAAGTATCATTTGATAATTCCTGTGAATGATGAGTGGAATAATCCACTTGATGAGGGTGCTTTTGATCTACAAACGCATCTCTTGCATGGTTTGATTCATTGCAATGGTTTTGGACATCTGATCTGCATTAACGGGATTGAAGGGGGTTCTAAGTACATATGTGGTAGAGAAATCATGGATCTCTGGGATCGTATCTGCACAACTCTTCATGCGCGGTAACCGAAAATCAATAACTAGAATTATGTCTTTTTTCTTTTTCTATAGAATACTATAATACTGCTGATTGATATCTGAGCTGTGTGCTTAATGATTTGAGAAGCATTTGAATGAACTTCTGATCAATTTGTATCTAATTATGTGATGAATATGCAACTGTGATCTCTTTACAACTGTAATAACTTGTTGTCTGAATTGTTCAATGGAAATTGTCATATTTCCAGTCGAATCTTATCAGGCATATGACAGTACATTCATATGATGAGAATAGATAGCAAGGAAGTAATGAAACTAAAGAATTGTATTATTTGAGTCATAATTTTTTATAGATTTCTGAGATACGTACGGGATGTTTGAGCAGTGAGTTATCATGATCTCTGGTTCATTCATCTCTAATTATATGATGAATTCTAAGTGGTATCGGTTAATGAAAATATATTAACATTGTCTGAGATCTTAAAAACTAATTTCATATTTTTTATTTGAATCATCTAATATATGATGGATAAGTTCACATGATATGATCAAATTAGGAGGAAGTGATGAAACTTAGGAATTGTATTATCTGAGTATCATATTATCTGAGCTGCGTAATAAATGTTTTGAGCATTTGATTAACAGAATTTCTGATTGATTTGTGTATTGTAAGATGAACTGCAGGATATCAATCTCTTTATTAAATAATATTGACAGTATTTAAACATTAGTGAAAAGTAGAAGTCAGATTTCATTTGAATCTTCTCAGATATTGACGAGCATACTCATTATAATGGGAAGAGATTAGCATAAAATTCCTCAAACTATAGAATTATAGTGTCAGAAGAAATGCTTTATCTTCTGAATTTCTTAATAGATTTGCATAGTTTTCCAGTGCTTTAATTAATTCATTTGCTTCAGCGTCCATGAAATTAGAAGTATTTTGGTGTTTTGGTGGAAACATTTGATATTTGAATATTTGTTCCTTTTGTAGGCAAATTACAGTGGAAGATTTGTCGAGGAAGCATATGATGGATCTCCGATTGCTTTATGGAGTTGCTTATGGGCACTCCTGGTTCGGTAGATGGGGATATCGATTCTGCCATGGGAGCTTTGGAGTCAAGGAGCACAATTATGAAAGGGCAATGGATATTCTCAGCTCCCTGGAGCTTGATCAAGTGATTGATGATTTAAGTCTCACAAATGGATGCACACATATCAAGCAGATTATCCACCATTACAGAGATATGAGTGACACCAATTTGGTTACAGTTAGAGACTTATTCAGATTTGTGCTTACTCTAAAATCCACAGCTCCAACTGCAAGATATTCTGCCCCTTCTGCCACAATTCCATCATGGTCTGGACACAAATTAGCCTTTGCTACCCCTGTTAAGAGATGTTCTTTGAAATTTTCCACAAGACTTGCTCCGAGGAACAGCCCATTTGGAAAGGAAAAACCCGCCAAGTGCAGGAAATTTTCCAATCTTGCTGCTAATTTGGATAGTAGATGGCCTGTCAGAAGACTTGAGCATGTTGCAGAAGTCATTGTGGAAGCCTTGAAAGAAAAAAGAGCAGCAAACAATGTTGGCAGTTGTGGCATGACCCGACAGGAGGCCCGTGATGCAGCGCGCCTTCATATTGGTGATACAGGGTTAATAGATCATGTTCTGAAAGTGATGAACAATGTAATTGTTGGAAATTATGTTGTTTGGCGTGCAGTGAACAGATCTACTAAGGTGCTAGAATATACTATTCAAGATTTTAAGGGCGGCAAAGAGGTTTATCTCTCAAAAGTTCCAGAGACAATTCAGGCACTTACTATCGGTCCTGGTAGAAGTGTTTGCAATGATGTCGCCTATTTGTATAGAAATGTGCTCCTAGGCTATCCAGAGTCTGATTCAGTGAAATTTTCTGTTGAAATGATTCTTCATAGTAAGCATTTTGTGAAGGAGTGGCCTTTTAGTGATGAGGATGATGACTCACTGAGGTTCATTTGCCGACTAACAATGAGTTCAATTGATTTTAATGCTGATGTTTCTTGTGACTTTCCACCTAGAGAGTACATTGTGGTTCCACTCTACGCTACACTTGGTGATCTGAAGGTAGCTGTGCAGCAGGCAATGCGGGACACTTACTGTGTGATGGAGAAACTGCTAGTTACAGAGATTTTAGAGATGGAACGGGTGCAAGATGAGGAAGTTCTTTTTGGAATAATTGAGTCAGGTAGGGAGCTTTGGGTGAGGGGTTGTGGATTGGATTTGGAAAATGAATTGAGATATGAAGGGGGAACTGAGAACTGGACAGTTAGATGCAAGTGCGGGGCGCGAGATGATGATGGGGAAAGAATGGTGTCCTGTGATATTTGTGAGACGTGGCAGCATACACGCTGCAGTGGTATTGAAGATACCGAAGCAGTGCCAAGATTGTTTGTCTGTGATGCGTGCTGCAGTTCACTTGCACCAGTGCAAACACATTGCGGTTTTATGTACGACTACGACTCGTACGAGGCTCCTATGATGCTGCCTCATATGCCTGAGGTTGACATGGGGCTTCTATACTGTGACTAGTGCTTGGCGGTGGAGATTTTCTGTAGTCTGGAACACAATTCTGTAAATAGGCATAAGAAGAGGATATTTTCTGACAACAAATCTGGAGTTCTATGTTGCCAAGTAAGGCAGTTGTGCTTCTGTTTTCAGATCCTCATCCTTGTAATTGAAGAATGTCTAATAATGCAAATCTACGTTTTGACCACAAAAGGTAGAAAACTGATTTTCCTTCAGAATTCAACTTGTGTGTCAACTCTCTGATGCATGATGAAGATGGCTACTATACCACACCAAGCCCCCGACTTCGTCCACCAGACATCAAGTATACTGTGGTTCAATGCATTTAGCATAATCTATGCAATTCATTAACCAAAAATTACTGCATGAATTTTATTTTTTATTTTTTGTAATATACTTTAGACGAAACATTGCTGCATGATTAGCTGGGATTCATACTCATTGGTTGGCATATCTTCATATACTACTGAATATATATACTGTGCTGGATCAGCGCGCAGGATGTCGGAATTAGAAAAGGTGTAAACATCTTAATATGTTTCCTGTACTGAATCGTTCGAATTTATCTGATACAGGTGGTGGCATTCATGGTTTATGATAACTTAATAGTATGAACTGGTAAGAACTTAAAAATCTGTCTGATTAGGAAAATTCCATTACTGTAGAGGGAAACTAAAAAATTTCACCACCCTGACAGTGAAGAGAATTGAAGAAAAATTAACAGTATCCTCCAATTTGATTCTCACCCTTTTTCTTTTTTGAGAGAGAGATAATTAAAATATATCTACTTAAGGTCAATGTGCCTGAAAGCATATATCAAGAAAAACATTAGTAGGAAAGTAGACTATTTGTTAGGAAACAAGTATATCGAACATGGCTCGTAAGAAATTCTTAATTGGAGACTTTGCCTGTCAAAACAAGAATTTCTGTATTGTGATAGTACATAACTAATTTTCAGACTTGAGACACGATGGTAGTTTTGTGTGCATCCTGCGGCACTTTGATATATCTTCTGATATCTCCTGAGGCAGCAGGTGCCGACGCACGCATCGTCGCCTGACAGCAGGAGTCCGTCACTCGACAGCAGGCGCCCGTCACCCGACAGTGGGTGCCCGACGCCCGGCTCCCGGCGCCCGACTGTGCGCCGGCACCCGGTGCTCGCCCGATGGGCAGTAGTGGCGCTGCTCGTCGGGTCGTTCCGGGTCTCTTTTTTTTATTTTCTGGAATATTAAAATTAAATGTTAATTTTAATTATTTCTAAAAAATTATTTTTCAAAGAAAAATTATTTTTCAAGCAATTAAAAATTATACCAAGTTAAAAGAAAATTTGTGTTTAACAATTTGGTAAATTTACATATTTCGATAATTACATATGATGTTAATTATGAGCATGTATGAGATGATCATGAGTCATTGAACCAATGTAATTTATTTTATTTAAAGTTTTTGGGTTTTAAAATGGGGTATGTGAGCCTCTTATTTCACTTATGTAAGTTTTTTTATTTTCTGTAAAGAGAATATAATAGATGGTGAGGTTTTTCTTTTTCTTTGGAAGATGAATGAGAATAAAAAAGGAGGTTTCAAAGAAGGCCCATGTTTGTATGGGATACAATTATGTAATATAATAGGTTTTATTCCATTTTATTACTTTTAGACTGACCTTGGGTCCATTTTTAGCTCAAATGGACCGCATAGGACTGGTTCATGATCATTTATTTATTTAAGTATGTATTAGATGCATGCTTAGGATTTTATTTAATGTTTTTATGCTTGTGAAATGATATTATGATGTCATGTATTAAATAACCAACCTAATTTAAATTATGATGAGGTTGTGGATAAAATTAAACCCTACTTAATTTACTAAAATTAAGTAAAAGAATTTTTTGAAAATTTGATTTCAAACAAAAATGGACAAGTTAGGTAGGATCTATCATTCCATGCCTACTGTCAAAGATAGAAACATGATGACCGCTTCCGCACGATCACTGACCATAAGTCGTGGGGTGGTCTTGTGTTGGAAAGCTGTGATATCTACCAAGCATTGAGATGCTCGTGGGATGGAATCGTCATTATGTTGGCCATGAGTCGTGTCTATCTACACGAATATTTGATGGTATTATTTGACACTTAGTACCATATGAGCTCATAAAGGGGTGATGCAAAACAAACTTGAGGGTTGTATAGTGATACAATCGTCAAAAAGTTGACTACCGATAGAAATATTTCATGTGCTCATAAAATTAGGGTGTGAAATATTTCCATTGGACCTCAAGCTCACTAGGAAATTTGATTTTCCAAAATTCCATTAGGGGTGATGAAATTTGAAGAAAATAGTGGGAGGCATTTAGTATTAAAGACCTTATATTAAATGAATATATTTTTCTCATAATTTACTCATTTTCTGCTTCATGCATGTTTTGTATATTATTCTACTAAAATGGCAAAGAATCCACTTGAAACAATCCTTGAACAAAATAAATTAACTGGACCTAACTTTGTCGATTGGCTAAAAAACCTGAAGATAGTTCTTCAGTCGGAGAAGAGGGCACATATGTCCTCGACACTGCACCTCATTTGGTTCCACCAGAGGATATTACTTCAGAGGATTATGCAGATTACTTACATCATGTTGATGACAATCTGCAGGCTCGATGCTACATGCTGGCATCGATGTCAAATGAGTTACAGAGGCGGAATGAGGATCAAGATACTGCCTATGGGATCCTCATTCACCTACAAGAGTTGTATGATGAAAGAACTCGACATATGAGATATTAGATCTGAAAAGAGCTTTTTAGATGTCGTATGACTGAGGGCTTTTCAATCCATGATCATGGATTGAAAATGATAGCCTTTATTAAAAGGTTGGCGTCCCTTAGAGTTGTTATGAAGAACGAACTCTATACGGACCTTCTGCTACAGTCTCTGCCTCTATAATTTGACACCTTTGTTGTCAACTTTAATATGCACAATATGGAGACTAATCTTGCTGAACTTGTGAACATGTTAAAGACGGTTGAGTCCACCATGAAAAAGGACAAGCCGGTTCTGCTTGTTGGATCTTCTTTCGGATCAAAGGCTAAAAAGCCCAAAAAAGGAAAGAATGAAGGAAAAGGTTCCTCTAAATCCAACAAGCTGAAAGCTAAGGGTGGTGTCAAAAAGGTTTCTTCTCAAGCCAATGACAAGTGTCATTACTGTGGCAAACCAGGGCACTAAAAGAGGAATTGCAATGAGTATCTTGCAAGCCTGAAGAGTTTAGGTATATATTTTGTTGAAGTTAACTTGTCGGTTAACAATACTTCTTAGGTATTAGATACCGGTTGTGGCTCACATATCTACAATAATTTGCAGATAATGGCAAGAAGTAGGAAGTTGGATGGAGGAGATATGGTCCTTAGGATGGGGAATGGAGCAAGAGTTGCTATATTAGCTATAGGGACCGTTAATCTAGCTTTCGAGAATGGTTATGTAATAGTTTTAAACAATTGTCTTTTTGTTATTATTAAGAACATTATCTCTATTCTAGTTTTGGATAGAGAAGGTTTTAGATTTACCATTGAGAATAGAAATTGTTCCATTTTCAAATGTTCTAATTTTATCTATTCTGGTTTTTTGATTAATTGTTTATATACTGTTACTCCCCATAACCTCATTTTCACAATTCAACAAAATAAAAGAAAGTTAGATAATCATAGTTCCATGAGCCTGTGGCATGCAAGATTAGGACATATTTATGAGAAAAAGATTAACAAATTGGTACAATTGCTTGATCTAACGAAAGAGTAAGAACTGTCAACATGTGAATCCTACCTCAAAGGAAAGATGACCAAATCTCCATTTGTTGGATAAGTGGAGCGAGTCAAGTATCTATTAGATTTGATCCATACAGATATATGTGGGCCACTTAATGTTAGTGTCAGTAGGAACTATAACTACTTCTTAACCTTTAACAATGATTTCTCTAGATATGGTTATCTGTACCTTTTAAGGTACAAGTCTGAAGTATTTGAAAAGTTCAAAAAATTCAGAACTGAAATAGAGAAACAAACTGGAATAAGTATAAAAATTCTCCGATCTGATCGAGGAGGTGAATACTTAAGCACATAATTTTTAGATTATCTAAAAGAGAATGGGATTCTCTCACAGTGAACTTTTCCTACTACTCCCCAACTCAACGGAGTTGCGAAATGCAGGAATTGAACCTTGTTTGACATGGTTCAATCTACGATGAGCTTCACTTCATTACCTCTTTTATTATGGGGCTATACCTTGGAAACGGCGGTATACCTATTAAATAGGGTGCCATCTAAAACCGTGCCCAAAACACCATATGAGATGTGGTGTAGAAAGACACCTTCCTATAAAATACCTTAGGGTATGGGGGTGTGCTACTTATGTGAAGCAGCTAGTGGAAGATAAGTTGGATATGAGATTCAGCTTATACAAGTTTGTGGGGTATCCAAAGGAGTCTATTGGATACTATTTCTATGATGCCACAGAACAAATGGGTGTTTGTTTTGAGGAATGCTACCTTCCTTGAAGAAGAATTTCTTTCATATGAAAGTGGCAATGTTGTAGAACTTGAAGAGGTTCAAGAACCACAGAACACCCCAACTGACGCAGTAAATAGTACACCAGTTGATACTAGACCCTCTGAGACACAACCTCTTCGAAGATTGGAAAGGGTCTCAAGGGTATCTAAGAGGTACAACTTGTTGTTAGAGAACAAAAAAGAGGGACTCTCCTTGGATAATGATCTAAGAAGCTATTGAGAGGCGATATCTAACATCGACTCAGAGAAGTGGCAAAAAGCTATGCAGTCCAAAATGTACTCTATTACTCCAACAAGGTATGGACTTTGGTGGACCCACTACAGGGAATTGTTTCCATTGGCTGCAAATGGGTCTACAAATGGAAGCTTGGAGTAGATGGAGAGGGAGTGACCTATAAGGCATGATTAGTAGCAAAAGATTATACTTAGAAGCAAAAAATTGATCATGAGGAAACTTTTTCACCAGTAACGATGCTTAAATTCATACGGATACTGCTGGTCATATCTGCATATTATGACTATGAGATATGACAAATGGATATAAAGATCGCTTTCCTTAATGGAAATATTAAGGAAGAGATCTATATGAAGTAGCCAAAAGACTTCATATCCAGCAAGAGCGAGCAAAAGGTTTGCGAGCTCCAGAGATTCATTTATGGACTCAAACAAGTTTCGAGGAGTTGAAACATCCAGCTTGATGAAACGATCAAAATGTTTGACTTTCATAAGAACCCAGATGAACCATGTGTCTACAAGAAGATTAGTGGAAGTACAATTACATTTGTTATGCTCTACATTGATGACATCCTACTCATTGGGAATGATGTAGAGATGTTGCAGTCAACGAGAACTTGGTTATCTAATTAGTTTTCCATAAAGGACTTGGAAGATGCATATTTTATCCTAGGGATAAAGATCTATAGAGATAGATCTAGAAGAATAATCGAACTATCCCAGTCCATGTACATAGACAAAGTGCTAAAAAGGTTTAGCATGAAAGAATTCAAGAGACGATTCCTGCCTATGAGTCATGGGGTTTCACTCTCTAAGGTTATATCTCCCAAGACACCTGAAGAGAGAGAAATGATGGCTCGCATACCTTATGCTTCTGCAATATGGAGCATAATGTATGCAATATTATGTACAAGGCCTGATATAGTACATGCTCTGCGTGTCACGAGCAGATATCAATCCAATCCAAGGAAAGAACACTGGAAAGTTGTTAAGATGATCTCAAGTACTTGAAAAGGACTAAGGATATCTTTCTGATATACGGCAATGGAGAACTAACACTGAAGGGATATACAGACTCTAGTTTTCAGTCCGATATAAATGACTGAAAGTCCATATCTAGATACATATTCACCCTGAATGATGGTGCGGTCAGTTGGAAGAGTTCTAAGCAAGAGACGACTGCAGACTCTACCACCTATTGTTGCATCAGATGCAGCAAAAGAAGCTGTTTGGATTAGAAACTTTATCCAAGGGTTGGGTGTAGTTCCATCCGTTGTTGATCTAGTTATGATTTACTGTGATAATAATTGAGCCATTGCGCAAGCAAAAGAGTCAAGATCTCATTAAAGATCTAAGCACATAATGAGACGATTTCACTTGATCAGAGAGATCATTAGTAGAAGCAACGTCATTGTGGATCGGGTTGCCTCAACAAAAAATGTAGCAGACCCACTTACTAAGCCCTTATCACAAAAGATATTCGACGGACATCTTGAGAAGATGGACCTTAGATACATGGGCAATTGGAGATAGGGCAAGTGGGAGATTGTTAGAGTAGGATGCCGAACGCCCCAATTGGATTGGGTGTATTATACTCTTTTGCTTTTGTAAAGATAATGTTATTGGGAATCATATTAATAAAAAGAAATTTACTTTATCTTATGTCTTGCATCTTTTATTTCTGCATATTAGATAAAGTCCTTAGACCAAATTTAGCTACGGGGCATGGTCGTGCATATAATGACGATCATGTAACATGCCTCTAAAGCTTTGGTCTTAAATAAGTTTTGAGTCGAGAGCTTTTTGAAATGGGACATCAAATAGCTCAATAAGACTCGCACATATGATGCATGCTCGTGAGACGGGAATGTCACATTCTATTAGCATTAGCATAGAGACGTAAGTGCATCTATATGGGTGTTTGTTAGGGAACAAGTATATCAAACATGGCCCACAAGAAATTCTTAGTTAGAGGTTCTACTTGTCGAAACAAGAATTTATGTGTTGTGATAGTACACGACTAGTCCTCAAACTTGAGGCACGATGGTAGCCTTGTGTGCATCTTGCAGCACTTTGATATATCTTCTGATTGTTTGACAATCACAAATGGGGTATGTTGGGTGTTGCACTAGTGCGCATGTAGGTTTGTCAGTAGCTAATATAAAATTCGACATTTATCTTTTTAAACAAGAGAATCTTCTGTGTTTTCATAATTCGTGATTCAAAAACCTTGGCCAAGGCAGGATGAATCGTGATTTATCAAGAATCATTGGAACTTGAAATGGGTCACAGTTATTGAAACATTTAGGGTTTCAACTTATAATTCATACCCTAAATTTAATCAGGAGATTAGTTGTCGAAAAGACCGTACGTGTATGATACTCGCAACTGAAATAGGTTTACTCGCTATTTCACCTAAACTTAGTTTGCCATGATTTATTGTTAGATGTTTTTATGGCTAGTAAGGTTCTTGAAATTAAGAAGTTGATTCCAAACGAATTAATGAATTGGATTAATTAATTAAAATAATTGTTATTCATAAGTTACAGATGTTGCAAACTCACTACTAGTTTAGTAGTGAATCTAAGAGGGTCACACATCTTTATGAAAAGTAATATTTCTAATTTTAAATTTTATTCAATAGTTGAAAATTAATTAATTAATTAATTAATATTGATTAATTAATTAAAATTTCTATTTAATTTAATGGTTAAATTAAATTTTAAATTAAGTAATTAGATTATTTAATTGGACCTAATTTGATTAGGAAGCCCAATTAGAGTAAATTAAATTAATCAATTGAATTGATTAAATTTGGGATTGAATCAATTGAATTGATTTGAGAATTTTTGAGTTCAAACCCAAAATTAATGTGGATTATTTAAGAAGCCTACTAAAATATGAAGAGAATAAATTAAATAAATATAATTTATTTAATTAACATATTTATAAATAAATAAATATAGTGACCATTTTATAAGATTTAATTTATATATAAATATAATTATAGTATATATATGATATATATCTATCTTGATATTATTTGAATAATTCAAATTAATATCAATAATGTATGTAGATAATTTTGATGATTAATGTAGTTTCAAATTAGTCCACATACAATAGGATAGAGAAAAAAGAAAAGTTCGTAGAAGATTTGAAATCCTTCTAACATAAGATTTTGAAGTAGTTCAAAATTGAAAAACTTTCCAAAAGTTGAAAAGTAATTAAAATTTTCAACCCTATATATATAAGGGATGAAAATTACATAATCAATTCAAAAATTTGAGCAAAAATTATTTTTTTTAAAATCTTCTATTTTTACTCTCTAAGAAAAGAAAAGAAAGAAAAAGAAAATCAATTTTTTGTTATTCTTTTCATATTATTGTTTCAAAAACTTAAACAATCAATTTTTATTATTTTTGAAAATTTACTCGCTTCTAAATTAGTAAACAATTAAAAGGATACTAGTGAATGCTTTTTATTGGTATTGTTTTTCCGTATTATGGATCTAATAGAGGGAAGACATTTGAATCCCTGTGAGTTCTGATAGTACAGGATAAACAATTAATTGCTTCATTCCCTATAACAATCGGAGTACACAAAAGGTACAATTCGATTTTATATTTATTTATATTCAGTTGAATAAATATGATCGTTAAAATTATTTTTAAATTAAAAAAATTAAATTTATTTCTAATAAAAAATTTAATTTTTCACTACGCATACTCTACAATTACAGCAAATCCAACACTGACTACATTAACATCCCTTGTTCAGGTTTTGGATCTGTATTTTTATGTGAAGCACTAACTATTGTTTTTTCCATTGACAGAGTTTTTTAATGAAGTAATTGTGCAATAAGCCCCTTATAGTGAAAGTAAAATAGTTACAATTAAGTTAATTTGTAAATTGTAATCAGTAGAATTAATCAGTGAACACGAAAATAAAACAATAAATTTCACATGCAAGGAAGAAATATTAAACTATGGATATAGAGCCTTAGCAACACTTTTGGCAGTCCTTTCTGACAACTTCGGGTGAGAAGTTGTAGTTAAAGACTTTCATGTAAAAACCACTGCGTGGCATTCCAAATAGTGTTCTAGCTCTCAAATTTTGTACTGGATTTGGTTGGATTTGTGATTCAACTCAAATTTATATTCGTTCCAAATTCAAATTTATTGGGTAAATTCATAGGTTTGTAAGATTCATTTTATAATTTAAAAATATTAAAAATTATATTTTTTAAAAATAATATTATTAAAAAATTTTAAAAAATTATTTTTCAAAAACAAATTATCATATAAGTATATATAATATAAAAAAAAACAGTTCGAGTTTGAAAATAAAATATTCAAAACCTAACAAAAATTTATTTATAAATTAAAACTCACCCCAAATAAAATAAATTTAAAATTTGAACCTATTTTATAATCATTCTATCTTAACATGATATTAAAGTCGTTTTGAGTGTCAATTACAAAATCAAAAGTGAGCTCAAGTGGCAAAAACGTCCACAAATTTGAGTCAAAAAGTTGTAGGTCCTAAAGTTAGCAGAGGTGGCATATCTACATCTTAGGGTTCGTTGTGTAGTTACATCTTAGGGTTCGAGGAGCTGTTGCGCATATCAATATTCGAAGGGCCCGTTTTGCAATTTTTTCTCCATTCGAAAAAAACACTTCTAAACGTGAGTGAATATATGCACTATTTCGTATTATTTATGGAGTCAACCTTCATCATATCTATTTTTGGCTTTTTAAACAAAAAAAAAAATTAACTCGAGCCAAAAACTTTTGAAATCAATAAATGAATGTAATAAATATAAAAGATGGCAATGGAATTGTGTTTAAGGACTTCATGAAGAAGTTTCCATCAAATATTAGTACATTAAATATTAGTAGTGAAAATTCAAATAGAAAAAAGTCGACAATAAATATAAATTGTGGCATTATAAAAGAAAATGAATACAAAAACATTCACGTAGTATAACTTCCTTTCTATTCTAATAATTTGTATGACGAAGATGATTAAAGAGAGATTGAGAATAATAGCAAATTCAAATGAAATATAAGTCTTTCAATCAATCCAACCAAAACTACATTTCATCTATTTTCAAATAAGATGATAATTAAGTAGTGCTCCTCTGTCATTTCAAAGGATTTACCTAAATCGACACAAAGTGTTTTTTTTTTCTTTTTTTATGCAAGTTGAATACTTGATAATTTTTTTACATCGTTACAATTCTATTATAATGAAAATTAAAAATCGCTTGAATTACCAGCATCATACTAAAATCCAATTAATTGAGAAATAAGGACAGAAATGTCATTCAATCTCTACTCTGAACGTAGACAAACAGTCAACCTAATATGAGTTATTTGTCAATATTTGGTTCGTAGATGGAAAAAACTCCTAATCTGTATAGGAAGATGATTAATGAGAGATTCACAATATGACCAAATAATGGAATAAATTGTTGGACTTAATACGATTATTAAAAGTTGATTTAAACTAAATTTCTTAAGCATAATTAATAAATTTGAAAAAAAAATATTTGATAAAATTTAAAAAAAAATTGAATTCAACTCGATTAATTAAAAAATAAAAAAATATGTTAAAAAAATATCAAACTACTCGACTTCGATTCATGTTTAACTCGATTAGAACTCTACTTGTTTAACAATAAATAAGTTTAAATACAATTTGAAATTCAATAACAATTATAAATCAACTTTAACAATACTCAGTTCGATTTGTTTCTTTTACACTCTATTGACAACAATAACACATTCAAATGAAAGTATCAACTGTTTTTTTAATCAAGCTAACCGAAAATAAAAGAAGAATTTCAATCGATCAAGATCAATGAAGGTAATCCCTAAATTGAGAAATTAAAGTAGACAAAAGAAAAAAAAATGACATCTATATTAGAGATATTTTTTTTAGTAGAAGATATCTGTACGTATATATATATAGATATATAAATGTGTGTTGGAGACATGAAAAAATATCAAGAATTAAAAAGTGCATGTCGCACTAGAGGAAAAACAGATAAATTTTGAAAATGGGCGAAAGAGATCCAAAAAAAAAAAGGTTTAATTAAGTAATGCTCTTCTGTCATTTGAAGGCTTTATCTAAATCGACACAAAGTATTTAAAAAAAAAAAAGAGGATAAATAAAGTCTACCATTTATTAAAATGGAAATGTTTTATTAAAATACAATAACTTTTATATATTTGGAGAGAAGGGATTAATAAAGTCTATCATTTATTAAAATGGTAATGTTGTATAAAAATTACAACTTTTTTAATGTTCATTTTATACTACTTTAATTTAAATTTGAAATTTCTTTATACACAATATCCTTTCCTTTGTTTTACAGGGTCCATTTATAACGTTATTTGATGATAGTTTCTTGTGTACATTTAATTATACTTTACATACAATATTTTTTTATATTTTATAAATTATGTATGCTAAAGTAGTAGTTATTTAAAAAAAAATAGTTGTTATTTGAATATTGTGAGTTAGTATTGTTTAAGTTTTTATTTTTTGATCATAATCTTCGTATAGATGTTTCATTTTCCTCCTTCCAAATCTTTAATTTTGTAATGATTAGACATGATTTTCACATTCATAAATAAAAAAATTAGTTAAATTTTGGTGTAAGTAATCCATCAATTACTTGATAGTAGAGTATTTTGCACGTTAAGCTTATCTTTTAGTTAAAATTTAGTTGAATAAATTTGATGAAATATAAAATAAAATGTAATTGTATAAGTTGCTGGTATATAGATACCATTCTATTTAAAATTGGAATTTTATAAATCCTAATTATCTTGACAATACCTTAAATATGTAAATTTGATATATTTTTTATAATTTAAAAACTTTATATTTTGTTAAGCTCATTTTTTTCTAATTTACCACGAAATTGTCATTTCAGTCAAATATAAACTTTTGAATTTCATATATTTAATTATGTAGAAGTTATTGTGTTTTTTCTATTTAAATTGCCACTTTAATAAATAATAAAATTAGAAATCATTTATCTTTAAATTTGTAAAAATTATTGTCCTACTTTTATGCAAGTTTTGATTTTAAGGAATATTAAACTTTAGAAGTTCCTTCTCTCTCTATATGTATGAAAGTTTCTATGATCGTTATGACTACAAAAGTTTCTACTCTCTTCCAAAGCTTTCTTATGCAAGTTGAACATTTAAAATACAAGGATTATCAATGTGGATAAATTAAATTTAGCTTCTTCTCGTTTTAAAATTGTAAGGGAGTAGTACTTATTTTTTGTTTGTTTCAAGTTGGTTTTCATGCATTGTAAATATTTTTGAATTTATTTGAGTATTAAATGGGTAGGAGTCTGTCTAAAACCCCATCTAGGTAAAGGTGGATTTGGGGAAAAAAAAAAGAAAGAAAAGAAAAAAGTTTAACATGTGACATTTTTTGACATCTTTAAATGTATATTAAATCATAAAAAGAAACAGTCAAAGAAATATTATTAAGCCCTCATTACATATTTCAGATAAGTAGAGGTACCTTCAGGAAGTAAGTTGTTGCATTAGGAAAATATGTTATTTGTTGGACATTTTAAAAAAGGAATGAGGGCATTCTAACATGAATGAAGGAATGTAATAACTTATTTTAGTCAAACTTTGCATGGATGAAGGAGAATTAATATTTTAAATAAATCATTTTAAGTAGAGTCTTGAAATAAAATACCTTCATATTATTTATAAAATAAATACCTTCATTAAGCTAAAGATATCAAATTAGTGAAAGCTATGGTTGTTACTGTTGATGAGATACTTGCAGTGTATGAAGAAAGGTTGCACAGAAAAATAGGGGAGAGAGAGAGAGAATAAAGAAAAAAAAAATGATAAAGAAAAAAAAAATGATAATGGTATAAGTACCAAATTACACATCATACGCTAATTAATATATTCTATAATTAATTCTACAAATCTCAAACTTGATTAATTATTGCATCCCAATGGGCCAAAATTTATCCATCAACTTACCAATTTTACTTAATAATTATACAAATCTCGAACTTGATTAAATTATTGTATACCAATGGGCCAAAATTTATCCATCAACTTACCAATTTTACTTAATAATTATACAAATCTCGAACTTGATTAAATTATTGTATCCCAATGGGCCAAAATTTATCCATTAGCTTACCAATTTTACTTAATAATATCATCTGAAGCAAATGATGATTGATGCCAAATCTATACAGGCCTTGGGTTTTGCCAATTCTGAAACCTGGCTCTACTTTTTAATGAATAAATCCAAGTCATCTTTTCTTTAATTTTTTTGTAAATATTACAACTTAATCTAGAAATGATAAAATTACAATATGTTTTGACAGGATTCCTAATAATTAGTATATGCATCTCAATTACAAATTTCAATTGATGAGGCTTTGCGATGCTAGTAACTTAGAAACTCTAAAACTTTACAACTAAAAAACTTAGGCTATGTCTGGTTGCAATTCGGGTGAATATTTTCATTACCCTGAACAAGATTGTGTTTGGTAAAATTATTTCCTCAGAATAAATTCAATTTTTTGTCAAAATTAATAAAATAGGGCCCTCTATATATCGCAACCATTACATTATATGTTTATTATATTACTATAAATTTATTATCTTTTTTTTATTTTTATATTTCAAAATATAATATATAATATTTAAAAAATATTGATATGATACCACTTACTCAATATTATTTGTTTCCTCCCAAAACACAAACAAACATTACTTTTTTTATCTCTTCATTCTCCCAAAGTACCTTTTTTCCAAAACAACCAAACATAGTCTAAGAGTTTGTCCCACACAAAAATGTAAATATTAGCTAGTCTAATTATATATATATATATTTTTTAAAGAGATAATCAATTACATCATTCAGTATATAAAAATTTAAAAATAAAATAATTACAATCGCCAAAAACTAAATACAATCAGTAATATAAATCAAATAGAAAAGAAATTAATATCAAAATAGACTAATAACACATATAGTGAGGAACTCCTTACTAGTTATAAATTCTTGGACCTAAGCTATATAGTGTATTTTTCACTTCAAATATATGCAATTTACGTTGCTACAAAGTTAGTAGTTATACTTTATTAATATTTGATACGTTAATATACTGATTAATGGGATGCTTCCCTAAATATATATATATATATATATGTCACAAATTTCGACGTGAAAGGCAAAATTGCTAATTTTAGAGGAATGAACCATGTGCGATAATGAATTCATGGATCTAACTTTGGTTTCTTTCAACAATTTAACGTGTTGCCCTAAAAGTCGGAGTAAAGTTGTCAATGGGCGGGTTGGCCCAAACTAGAAAATAGTTGGCTCAGCACAGTTGCTAGGCCAGATAAGCCCATGCCCAAATTGAATTGGGCTGGGCTACACTGACCCACTTCAATAAAAGCAGTTACCCAGCCCGGGCCAACCAAAGCCCATGGCCTAGGACTAATGGTAGATCCTTGGCCTGGGCGTATTAGGAATTTTTTTTGATATATATATATATAGACTTATGGATCTACAAACATAAGCAATGTACTGGTTTGAGTGACAAATTTAGAAATTAGGTTGAAAGTCCGACTGTCTTTAAATGTAAGCTTAATATTTTAAGAAAGGTAAATAAATAAATATAACAATTTGAAAATAATAAAAATAATAAAAAGATAAAAAAAATGGGCGCAAATAAATATATAGATAATAATTTGAAATAATGAAAATAATAAAACGAAAAAACTTGGGCCACATTGAACCTGGGCTGATCCTGGGCTACTCCTTTGCTGGGCCTAGACCAACGGGCTGGTCCACCAAGCTCGGCCATTCCCAAGACCAGTAGCTCAATATGGTCCACACTACATGGGCAACCCAACCACCCAACAAATATATTACTGTTCAATAGTTGGGCTGTACAAACTCATTTTCTGGGTTGAGCCATCGGACTAATGGACCGAGCCAACCCATTTGACTACTTTGAATCGTAGCATTTTATACGTGTATTGAATTATTCATTGAATTAACACATACTTGAACAATGTCCAAAATGTGTTGCATCCAAATATTTAAGCTTTTTAATTGGACTGAGCCATCCAACTTGTTATTCTTTTGTTATTCTTCTAAAGATAGAAGAAAGATTTGCTGATGTGATGGTAGGTACTCTACTAGCGAATTGATTGAAGGATTTTGGAGTTACGAATTTAAAATTCATGATAATAAATTTATTGAGCATCTTTGAATAATTTTCTGTTATAATATATTTTAAATCATTAAAATTTCATTTTAAGCTATTATTTCAATTATTATAGTGACTTTGAGATTCAATACTATTGGAGTCATTTTAAATACTTAATATAGACACCTCGATTCTAACAAGAGAGACTTGCATAAACATCTACCAATTGGTCAATTAGAAACTTTTTCCCTTAAGAAAAAAGGAAAAAGAATAGAAAAAACCAAGGGCAAGTCACATTGGATTGGGCCATCACACTATTCCCATCTAATCCATTCAAATTCCCAAATAATGTCATAAGGTCAATCTCACCATTAACCTTATTCCGCGTATACGGCCTTTTGCAATTAGCCAATTGGAAGCCTTTCTTAACAATAAAGCAAAGGAGCATGGCTTATGGGCCTATTACACGTAATGCACCGAAAAAACCTCTTCCCCAAGTTACCATCTGTAAATCAAGTCTACCACAAACATTGATCCGCCATTGAACTAGTCAAGAACACAAAAAATTTGGCCTAAACACAACCACACCCAATCAAAACCCTATAAAAAGATAGAAATTGGGGTAGAAAAAGAATGTAGAATTAAAAAGGAATGTTAACTAATAATTAGTATATACTTTTAATATATAAATGTAAAACAATAAGTTTAGTAAATCTCAACTCACTTGATCGGGCAAATTGGATGTTAGATCAATAAAAGTTTTGGCATATGGGGTCTTGAGTTTGGTGGGTCTAGATAAAGTTTCGTCCAAACTCAATCTTTTATTATTCTAGCATTCCACCCATGAAAAAGTATCCAACCAACATAAGGGTAATTTGGACATTTAGCCATAATCATGCATTTTAGTTGCCAAAAGGCATGTTAATTGTTAAATCATTTTTAATCCTAAGGAGGCATTTTAAATAATTACATGTATTTTTCACACATTGTGCCCAAGAGCGTATGCCCATAGTCATTTTGTAGCATAATTGTGTATTTGGCCCCCACCAAGGTTGATTTGGTAATTTCTATGAATATTAATCCCCAAAACACATTTTCAATCAGATCCATGCGCTACTAGGCAATTTGGTTATTTCTATGCTTCTTCAACCACAAAGCATTCTTAGCTATATTTATACAACTTTGGCACAAGGAGTTCATTTTGGTAATTTGCATGCAAAGTCGCCTCCAAAGGGCATTTTAGTTATTCCATAGCCACTTTGGCCAACCAAAGGTATTTTAGGCAATCAAATACACTTTCACATACATAGTTATTTTAGAAACATTTTCACACGGCAATTGAACACTTTTCTCACACTTGGGCATTTTTACATGTCCCTTACATAGCATTTTCACAAACACATTCATGCACTTAAGCACTTCACTTCACAGTTAGGCATTTTATCACACATTGGCCTACATGCCACACTTAGGCACTTTTACAAGCATACATAGACAATACTCATAAACCACTGCACCCGTGCATCTCATATATTGCAATTGCTTACTATGATGGTTTACCCTACCCATGACATGTCATGCATTTACCTCTATATCCTTTGTTGTATTCTTGCATACTCATGCATCTTAAATGTTAATGCATTCTATGAGTATTTCTCTTATCATGCATTATTTGTGTAATCCACATGCTTTCTTTCCCCAATCCCTACTAATTCCTACAACCAATTCCTCACTTTATATACTTTTCCTCCAATTTCTTCCCTTCTCTCCAGATCCAACACATACCACTACACGTTTCCATACACACAGTTCACACACTTCATCCAAACACAATTCTAGACATTCTTCTAAGAATACTTTGGGTTTCCTCTAATCCCCTAAAAAAGAATACATTGATTCATTAAAATATTTCTTTCAATTTAGCGGTTTTAGCACCCGTATCACAAAGATTAGTCTTAAAAACCAGCCTTCCAGGGGTTTATCCATCTTCCGCTATACTAAAAAGATGGCTTTAAAGGCTATGTCGCGTCTGTGCTGCTCTTCTGAAGATCCTTGACTCGTGACGTAAAGGGGGTATGTTAGGTGGTTGACCTTAACCGAAGATGCTACTACAACCGTATATAAATTATGATCGCATCTGGATTTATCTTGAGGTCGAATCAGGGGAAGGTCAACCTCTCTTAGGATTAGTTGGGCGAACCCTGGAAAATCATATTTTTCCAGAAATCTTCCTCAATCTCAAAAGGGTATTTTTAGGGGTTTTAGCAGTCATCTTCTATTCCAAAAAGATCAACCTTCATTCAAGAATTTTTCTACAGTCTTCCCAAATACCAAAAAAGATTAGCCTCCCATCCCAGGGTTTTCATCACCTTCCTCAGACACCATAAAACCCACACTCACATCAGGGTAATCAATCAATTCTATTTTCACTCCATCCTTGATTATCTCACATAATTAAAATCCCAAAGTCAATAGTGAAATTATGGAGTTTTGATTCTTCATGAGGGGATACTTAGGCATCTCACATATGACTCGAACTCAATAATTGTTAGGTTTGCATTTGCATTTATATACAAACATGCATACATATGTTGCATATTTTCTTTTTTCTTCTTGTCATTTTTTCACCTACAAGATCAATGGATAATGGTTAAAAAAATGGTAACTCGGCAACGGGGTGCCTAACGCCTTCCCCATTCCCTCCTAGTGGGGTATAAGGACTATGTGCTTTTTATGTTCCACGGCCACTTTTCACCTACAAACCTACAAGATCACATGTAATAAGACATTATAGTTGTATTTTTCATTTCTTCATCACTTATCAAATCTACCCATTATAATGCACATTCACCTAAATCAATGTAATGTGGACTTGTTGCTCTCTCATTCAAATAGTGTGATAGTAATTCCATTGTTCTCTCCTCAAATCTAACGAGGAATTCCTACAGCGAACCCTTGTGGTCCACCATCGGCCTGTCCAATTGGGCTCGCTCCGCGGGTCGATATGCATTACACTTAGGTCCAAATCAGTTTTTCAAATCAAATCCTTTAATCTAGGCATTACTTATATTATGAACTTCCTCAATATACTATATATATACTCCCCCTCCATCCAACAATGAATTACAAATTTTCAAATCATATAAAATTTTAGATAAAAATTAAAAAAATTAAACTTTTGGATATTTACATTTAAACCTTAAGAATAGTGTCAGAAAGTTACTAAGCGACAGAATTTTTTAAAATGAAAATTTTCATTTTAGAAATAAAACATTATTTGTAATTGTGTTAAAATAAAAATATATGAATATCCTATCGTGGATCGAGAAAGTATTGGTGAAATCATTGTCAAACATAAAAATAAAATAAGTCACAGTTATAATTCAAACCTTAGCGGATCTCTGAGGAAGCAAACCGCACACAATTGTTCACTCTAATTAACTGTTTTTTTGGAATTATATTTGGATATTAAAAAGTGAACCTTAAAAATTTGAGATCCGAGGATGCTTGAAAAACCAGGCTTTTGGGCTTGTTTATGAGTTGGGCTGCAATGTCATCTCACATATTTAGGTACATCATGTGTGGTCCTAACTTAAAATCGGGTCCCAAATACAGCAACGTTTGGGCTAATTAGGCATCATATAAAACGTGTTCGAGTCAAAAATGACAGGCAAGTTCCAGATTTCAACAGAAAACAAAAAGTATTTCAACATTTGAAATCCTAAAATGTGTGAGAAGTATTTTGTTCACAAAAGAATAGAAAGAATACCACAAAAATCAAATGATTGACTATATTAGTTTCTGTATTTTCTGTACAGCACCACTAACAAAAACTAATCAATTTGGCCTTTTAATATACTTGAATCCCATGGATGAATCAAAGCAATCTAGCTTATCTCTAAACAGATTCATTAATTTTAATAAGTCTGTGACCTTCTCCTTTGTTCTTTCACCACTCCCAATTTGTAGCACTACCAAGAGCTTCTGAAAAGCCCCATGTTGCACTGCCTCAACCAGGGCATTCTCATTTTCTCCCAAGCATAGCTTCCAAAGACTCGAAATAGAGAATTCTGTCGCCGCCTCTGATACACGCAAAATCTTTTTTACGAGTAATGGAATCGTTAACGCGTTGTCGTACGCACTTTCCCTCCCTTCTTTCCAACTGCAAATATCGTCCATGACACCTAAAGCCTTCTCACAAACGCTTTTATCGCCATCGACAAGAATTTCAAGAATCAGAGGAATTAGCCCCATTTGGACAAATCTCAATGTGGTTATGCCACTCTTTTCTGTTGATGACATCATGTGGTGAATAACCACTAGGCTTGCCTTGGTAGCTTTAGGGCAAATTGGGACTTTCACAATCTGAAACAACATTTCTTCTATGCCCTCAATTTCCATTAGGCCATCAACACAACCTTGATCTGCAGAAGTCAGCTCTTTCAACAAGCAAATCGCGTTTTGCCTTGAGGAAAGATCATCCTCACTCTTCAGAAACCACGCCATGCAACGTAGAGACACCGCGGATTTCAACTTGGAAATGCCTTCTTGACTAAGTGGGAATGTCCATGTCAATGCAGACAAGATTTCTTTCAGTAAATTCACGTTTGTATCGACTGAAAAACGTGCAAAGGACTCGAACGAATAAGCCAATACAGAGCCAATCCCATTTCCCACAATGCAACGCTTGTTACGTTCACTTTCCTTAGCCAGATTCTTGATCTTCCCTAGCAATTCTTGGCACTTTCTTGCATCTCCACGTTGTGTGGCAGCCTCGATTCTTGAACAAATCTCGGAAACCTCATAAGGGGTGATTGGAATTCGAGGGGTTGGAATCCTCTCAACGCCGCAAGACTTGTTCTCAACACACCAATCTTGGATCATCTTTCTTATGGAATGATTTGGGATTTGATCAAAGTTTCTCAAGACTTGGTTGGTGACGGGGCATGTTAAGTTCCCGGCCTCAATCCACTTCTCGATGCTCTCCCGATCGTACGTAATCCCGGTCGACAACGTGATGGATCTTTCATCAAATCAAGCGATATTGGGCACTTAAAATGAATGGGAATTGTGAGCTCCATATCTTGATTGATCCCTTCAGAAGCCTCACTCTTCCCGCGGCCGCCTCTCCTCCGCCTCCACCAGAAAGTCATTATGAAAAACCACTAAGTAAATAGTCCAAGAGAGAAACAAGCAAGATTGTTTGTGTAGATGAAGCTAAGAATATAGTATGTTTGTATTGGGGGAGAACTTGATGGGTGTTCTTGTTACAAGTAGAACTTCTATTGTATGATGATATTAGAAATGTTAGACTATATATTGTTTGTGATAATATATGGAGGTTGGGGGGCAGTCAAAGGCACGTACAAGGTGGGAATTAGGGGAAAAGAGAAATATGGGAATAAGGAAACGTTCAAAATGGTAGGAATAGGATTTGAATTGAATATTTGACTGTTGAAAATTTGAAAATGGAAGTCCATTTGTTTTGCTGAGCAGAGAGGAGTCGGCTGAGGTTTTGACTTGGTGACCGAGTACGGGTCAGCGTGGGTAGTCGGTGGCTGTCCGGATGGCATTTGAGGCGACTCCACCGTTTGATCGAAAGTGGCAGGTAAGAACGGTTACGATGGTGCGACGTTTCCGGAACGCATTTGGATTCTCTGATTTGTTTCATAGGATTGATCTTCACGCGTCATTTATATTAAATTTTATGTTTTGTATTCAATAAAAATAAGAACTCCTTACCTCTGCTAGGAAAAGTTTGTTTTCTTACATGCGCACTAAAAAAATTAAAAATATTTTAATTTTCTGTACGCAATGAACTCATTCAAAAATACTTTCAATTTGAAATGTATAATAAATATTTTATCTATATTATACTCAATAAATAATAATTTGTTTTTATTGACAAAATATTACCACTTTAATAGGAAAGCAATTATATCAAGTTATTTATAATTATTAATTGAATATTACATAATTAAAAACTTTAGTTTTAATAATTCATGAAAATGCTAATTATGATGAAAAGCATCTCTAAACTATGTCATAGTTATAAACAAAACTACGTGGAGTGACACATAAAAAATTATTTATGCATCAGTTAAAAATGAGCACAAGCACTATCCACATAAAATTAATATCAAAATAAATTATATTTTTATTCCAAAATAATTTATTTAAACTCATTTTATTCGTAATAGTATAATTAATCACATCGCCCAAAAAAAAAAGGAAATTAGTGGATGCTAGTTAAAGCAATGAGATCAAATTGAAAAAGTAAAAAATAGAAATATGATTTAAAAAAATTATCATCAGAATTATGTGCATTTTTACACATTGTTACCTATTTTTTATTTTTTATTTTTTAACAGCTTACCGTCTATATTATACTATTGTTACACTTTACCATTTATAACTCAATTTCCGATGAACATTCCATTAGGATTCCATCAAATGCCATGCATGTGGATTTTTCAAAGACAAAATATTTAAAATTATATTAAGGTTATTGCAATTGCCCCCAAATTTTACTCGCTTTCTCACTTTGCCACCACTTAAAACTGATCAATAACAACATGAGATTATAAAATTATATCTTGAAATTTTGGTCATTTAACTATGTAACTAGTATTGTATAATTGTAATTATTACATACTTTTTCAAATATATTGGTAGTGTTTTTTATTCCAATTTTTATATGTTTTCTGTTGTTTTTTTTTTTTTTTTTTAAATTTAGAATATTTCTTTGCTTTATTTGCAAAAGTGAAATGTGTTTGAATTAGTATGTTGTAAAGTTTAACCAAAGGAATTGACATGTTGATTTGTTTATTTTGAGAAAAATATTTGATTTATTTATCTTTGAATGTTAGGTGAAGAAACTTAAAAGTTTGTATTCCTACAGCACACAAAAAAATTAAAAATATTTTAATTTTATATACACAATGAACTCAATAAAAAAAATCCTTTAACATGAAAAATAATTAATCTAATTAGAGTACTTGAATCATTGTATAACATGAAAATTTTAGATATATTGAAATTTTTTAGATGTACAACATTTAAGCTGTAATATATGCTAGAACACATTGAAAAACTAATTAGACTGAACTAAACTAAAATTAGAAAAGGCAAAAAATTGAATAATTTTAGTACAATTAATTATTTTTATATTTAAGATTCATTATTGCTCCATGTAAAAGATTTATTAACTTCTAATTATAATATAATCCAATTTAAGATTGGAAAATAAATATTTTATACTGATCAACTTCCTTGTTCGATCAAAAATAAATAAATTAAATATTTTTCTCAAAATAAACAAATTAGTTTGTCAATTCCTTTGACAAACTTTACTAATTTAAATATATTTTAATTTTGCATATAAATGCAAAAAATCTTCTAAAATAAGAAAACATACACAAAAATGAATTCAATTATTACCTATATATTTAAAAAATTATGTAATAATTCTAACTTGATATAATACTAGTTACAAAATCAAATAACCAGAAATTTCATAATCCTATGTTGTTTTTGATCATTTTTAAATTGGATAGCAAAATAAAAAAGTGTGTAAAGTTGGGGAGGCAAAGTGTGATTATGTTAATATGATTAACGACTTTGGATTTAAAAAAAACCATACGTGTGCATGTAATAGAATCGCAACAGAATATTTTGTCCAAATTAAATTATAGATAGTAAAGTGTAAAAATTGTAAAGTGTGAATGATGAGTTGTAATTAAAAAAAATAAATTAAGTAACAATTTATAAAAACTCGCCCAATATAAAATGATACAAAAAAATTACCATTTATGAAATACTCAGTCTTATTCCAAAACATAATATTGATTTTGGATAAAACATTGCATAGAGCTCAACTTTGTCAACTTTTATCATCCAATTTATTTTTGCTCTTTCATTAAAATATCAAATAAAATTATGCTTGTTATTATCTTTTAAATGAGACTTTAGAAATTCTTGTTTGTTGGTTTGATGATTTTGTTATATCTTACAAGTGATTTTGGGGTTAAATGCCATACTTCCACGTGAAAACACGACAAATTCAACAAATCCTCCTGTCAAAAAAGAAAAAAGCAAAAATAAATTAGAGACACTATAATTTGGAAAAAAAAGTGCAAAATACATCCTTAGGATGAGGGATGTGCTGCACGCGCAATTTTGTACCAATTTTTTTTCGTTTTTCATTTGCAAAATAATGTTTATATTCTTATTTATAGACTGTTGGATCTTGCATGATATAAATCGACAGTCCATATATTAATTGATGTAAAACGTATTTTTTGTCAACATAAATCAATGGTTTAGATTTCATATTTATAGAATATATATTTATTCATACATACATACATACATACATACATATATTTATGTAAGACAGAGGGAGGAGAGAGAGGAGGTGTGGGGAGTGCGTGGCCGGATCTTGGTACTGGGGTGGCGGATCTTGCGGAGGTGGGGGTCGCCGGGGTGTTCTGGGGTGAGGTAGGATGGGCCGGGGGTTTTGCGACGGCTGGGCTGGGCTGGGGGCTGGTTGTGTTGGCAGTGGTGGGCGGGGTCCGTGTGTGGCGGGGTGGGGAAAGGGGAAGGATGATGGGTCCTGGGAGAACATGATAACATAAGAAAATTAGAAAGGGGGCCAGAAAACAAAAAAAAGTAGGCAAAAAAAAAAAAAAAAAATGAAGGAAAAATTAGATTATGAATGCATGAAGTAGCAGAGGGTATTTTAGTGTTTTAACTAAATGCACGGTTAATTTGAGCAAAGGAGGTAGTGTGCATTTTTTAAAAAAAAAATTACAATCTATATGTTATTATGTTTACTTGACATTTTCTTTTGCAGGGTATTTTTTTTTTTGGTTAACATTTGTTATGTGATTTTGTGATTAATCTCTTGAGAAAATACAATAACATTAAGCTTCAAACTCACAAGTTAATATTCATATTATACGTGTTTTTACACAATATTATCTAATTTTTATTTTTTTTAATAATTTACCATTCATACTACACGGTTTGTACACTTTATCATTTTTAACTCAATTTTTGGAGAATATTTCATTAGGATTCTATTATATTACATGCGCATGGATCTTTTACGGACAAAACTATCAAATTATGTTAAAATTATCACAATTGCCCTCCAAACTTTACTAACTTTTTTTACTTTGCCACCAAATTTAAAACTAATCAAAAACAACACAAGATTATAAAATTATATCCTGAAATTTTGGTCATTTAACTAAGTAACTAGTATTGTATAATTGTAATTATTACATAATTTTTTAAATATATTGATAATGTTTGATTTCAATTTCGTATATGTTTTGGGTTGCTTTTTAAAAAAAATTAAAAAATTTCTTTGGTTATATGCAAAAGTGAAATGTATTTAAATTAGTATGTTGTAAAGTTGACCAAAAAATTAACATATTGATTTGTTTATTTTGAGAAAAAAATATTTGATTTATTTATCTTTGAATATTTAATAAAGGATGTCTTTAACAATAGAATATTTTGCTTATTGAAAAATGAGATATATACTTTCAAAATAGTGTTTTTTTAAATGTTTTAATTAAAATCTCAAAAAATAAGAAAACCCACATTTTGGATTTAATAAGTGAAAATATATCTTATGAGTCTGATCTTGACTTATGTTAACTTCTTGTTGGTTTTGAATGTTGATTTTCATGTAAAAGTATTTTCAAGATAAAAAAAATAAATCTAGTTAGAGTACTTGAATCATCCTATAACATGAATATTTTAGATAAATACTATGTAAATTTGAATATGCTATAGACTAAACTCGAATAAAATTAGAAAAAATAAAAAATATAATGATTTTAGTACAATTGATTGTTTTTACATTTAAGATTCATTATTGCTCCATACTGTTATAAGATTTATTAATTTGTAGTTATAATTTAATCCAATTTAAGATTGAAAAAAAAAAAAAACTTCTATACCAGTCAACTTCCTTATTCATTCAAAGATAAATAAATTAAATATATTTCTCAAATTAACAAATCACTATTTCAATTCCATTGACAAACTTTATAACATACTAATTCAAATACATTTCAATTTTACATCCCAAAAATGTTCTAAAATAAGGGGAAAAAAAACCAATAGGAAACATACACAAAAATGAACTCAAACATTACCTATATATATATATATATAATTATGTAATAATTTTAATTTGATAAGATATTAGTTACAAAGTCAAATGACCAAATTTCAGACATAATTGCATAATCCTATGTTGTTTTTTAATCATTTTTGAGTTGGGAAGCAAAGTACAATTACGTTAACATGATTTAACAGGTTTTGCCCTTAAAAAAAACTACGTACATGGCATGTAATGGAATCACGGCAAATTTAATGGGTTTCGCCCATAAAAAAATTATGTGCGTAGCATGTAATATAATTGCATTAGAATATTCCATTAGAAATTGGATTTTATAGATGATAAAGTATAAAAATTATTTAATGTGAATGGTAAGATGTAATAAAAGAAAAAGAAAATAAATGACAATATGTAAAAATATGCATAATATAAAATGACAAAATATTTTTTCTCTTTTCTGAAATACCCAATTTTATTCCAAAATCTAACAATGATTCTGGATAAATACATCACATAGAACTCAACTTTTATCATCCAATTTCTTTTTGCTCTTTTACTGAAATATCACATGAAATTATGCGCACTTTTATTTTTTAAGGAGACTTTTGAAATTATTGTTTGTAGGTTGATGATTTCGGGTTAAATGCAATATGTCCATATGAAACATGAAATATTCAAAAAAATCCTCTTGTCAAAAGAAGAAAAAAAAAAAAGCAATAATCGATTAGAGACACTATAATTTTGAAAAAAAAAGTGCAAAATACATTCCTAGGGTGAGGGATGCCCTGCCCGCGCAATTTTGTACCCTTTTTTTTTGTCTTTTATTTGTAAAATAATATTTATATTCTGATTTATAAACCATTGGATCTTGCCTGATATAAATCGATCCATATATTAGTTGATTTAAAACGTATTTTTTCAATATAAATATATGTTTATTTCATATATACATGCACACATATATTATATAAGAGAGAGTGGGGGGGAGTGCGTAGCCGGAAAGGGGAGGGGTGATGGGTCTTTGGAGAAGAAGACGAAAAACAAAAAATGGAAACATGGCTACAAAAAAGAAAAAGAAAATACAAATAAGTAGAAATACGATAAAAGAAAAAGAAAAAGAAAAAGAAAAATTAGATAATAAATATACGAAGTAGGAGAGGGTACATTAGTCTTTTAACTAAATGCACAATTAAAATTTGAGCAAAGGAAGTAGTGTGCATTTTTTTTAAATTACAATATGTTTACTTGACATTTTCTTTTACAGTGTGTGTGTGTTTTTTTTTTTTTTAACATTTGTTATGTGATTTTTTGAATAGTCTCTCGAGTAAAAAAAAAAAATTATGCTGCAAAATCACAAATTAGTATTCATATTACTTAAAAATCACAATTTAGTATTCATATTACTTAAAAATCACAATTTACTGATTTAGTATACATATTTCAGTAATATCCGCGCTGAAAAAGAAGAGGCATAGCACTGAAAAAGAAGAAAACTTGGGAGGCGGGCGGTGCAAGAAGGTTAGAACAATGACCTTCAAACTCCAAACAAACATATGTGACTATTATACTCGTACACTCCATCTGACATAATTTTATTAATTCTTTTTTTACGTCTTCAAAGAAAACTTTATTTTTTTAAAATAAAAATTGATTATTCTCTCATTTAAATTAATAATGTGGCATTATTAATTTCTAACTACTACTTTTGTATAGATAAATAAAACTTTCACACTTACAGTTCCTATCTACAACTCCATGTTAAGTTAAATAGGGATGGGAAATAGTTCAAATGAAACTTTTATGAGGTCTTTAACCACTCAAAATCATAAAACATAGGCCTCACTTTTAGCTACTTTTAGTTTCAAGATAAGGGCTCTTTAGTATTTGCTTAGCACTTTCGAAATTTATATTTCCTTTGCAAAAATCGTTGCTCCTACGTATCGTTCTTATGGTTCTATTTTAATTTGGCATAATTTATAAATTCACATGTTATTATTCTTAAGAATATGTATAGAAATTTAGTGACGTTGGGTTGGGGGTTGGGGGGAGAGAGCTCACCTCACAAAATAAAATTTTATTTTGAAAATTATAAAAAGAACAATAAGGGTAGTAAATTTAGGGCATAATGCCAATAGCTGAAATGAATGTTTTTAGGATTGTTCTATCAATTCCTTTTCATTTTCATTTGTTGCACCTATGATCAAAAAGATATATTTGGTTAACTTATTAAAAGTAGTTTTTTTTTATATATATATAGGATTGTTGTATCGAAATAATAGTATCTCAAATTATAGCCCCTCTATCAATAAGCTGCAATTTGTACTTGAATTTCTTTTGGGGGCTACATTCTTTCTGCCTCATTTCTATTTTTTTGTCTGTTGGTTAGGACTATAGCGAATTAACAATACGAGGATTGTAACTTAATCCTTTGAAGTTATACGTGTCCTCACCTACCATAACCCCTTAGTCCCACTAAGTGCTCTGCTATGGTATTGGACTCGGCTGTTTCTCAGAAATTTTATTAGTTTTTATTCAATTCTTCGGATGTGGCTAACTTTGTTGATTTTCTAGTGACTTCAAATTTTCACTTGACTGTTTCAGTCCTCACATTAGCTAAAATTCTTAATTCTGTTAAGCCTTCTGCTCCAATTTTGGACTTTCCATCTTAGTGTTGAATTCTTCATCACTATTCTAATTGTCAGCTCATCTTCTTCATCTTTTCTATTTATAGGCTAATTCTTCTTTAGGTAATGCCTAGTGTAACATTTACAAAGGTTTTACGTAAACAAAAAGTCTTTCAAGAGTTTTAGGGGTCTATCTAAGACTAACATACTTATCATCAAAATCTACACAAGTTAATCCTAACAACACCATACTAATCTTATCAAACAAATTGAAAACTTTATTGTATTTTTCTTGAGAGGAGTAACGAATTTGAAGAGGAAAAAAAAGAAACTTGAACTGATTTAGGATAAATGAAATGGAATTTGGGGCTCTCTATTTATAGATGTTTGGTGTCCAAGCATAGATGGCCAAGCCTGTTGGTTCAAATCAATTAGGACCGTTGTATTGCAGCTCTTAAGATTTTATCGTGATCTAGTGGTCCAGATTGCATCCCTCTGCGATGGTACATGACTCTTAACATACACCTCTTCTATTTAGATGGATGTGTCCAATCACTACACCCTATCAATGTTATCAATCAATTGCAACCCCACCCTTTACTCATGCCTTATTAGCACCAGTCTGTGGGGTCATATCCATTCAGTACTTCTGCAGCTCTATGACATGCCACGTGCGTGTCACCAAGGCATGTTCGCTTACTGTCATTACCTACCATATTAATAAGCCACTCTACCACACCTTGGTTCAATTTTTGATAAATTTAAGGATCCTCCACTCCTCACAAGCAATGTGTGCCTTAAAAGGCCTAATGTTACGTGCGCATGTGGACTTAGGTGGTGCAAATCCTTAAAACTCCACTAGGGTGCACTATAAGAAGAGTTCTACATTATTACTACTCTCTCATGTGCAATTCTATATAAGCAAGTCAAGTTTGTTTTATTTCTTCAATGTGAGATACTTTCCCATACTAAAGGACACTTTCTAAAGCATTCAAGCTTTATAAAATTTGAGCTAATGCATGAAGGTATAATTCTTGGAAACTTTTCCAGTTCACACTTTACTGTAGCTCATTAATTTCATACATTAATTTTCCCATAATTCTGATAATATTATCCAAACAATCTTATGGAGACCACGTAAAATTTAATGGATAATGCAATTTCAATCTCACATCTTTTCACATTTTTCATCAATTATCTCTTATCCCAATCAGCCTAAAGAGTCACATGGAGCATTGAATAAGAGGCATTCAGTTATCTATTCATGCAACAGACATGGGTAAGTTCTTAGAATGTTGTCTTGGTCACTCTGGTGGCAACTCAATAAGCAGATATTTGACAAAGAATGTATTGAGCTAGATGAAATAATTAATTTTGTAGTCCACTACCATAATTAATACATTTCTTAAAGGCTATCCGTAAGAGTCATTTAGATAAACTACGATGGTACTATATTCAAGGATGGTAGTTGATGGTACTCTAATTTTGAGAAGTACTTCCTCTATCCAAATCAATGGTCCTATACATATTTATTTCTTTGGATGACCACAAGTAATAATTTAATGTTTTGAATTAATGTGGAAAGATCTTCGAGCCTCAAAAGTCAACTCCTCGTAAGCTATCACCTGCTAGTGGGCTTCTATCTACTATATGAACAAGTTGTTAGATGGTTGGAATTGTCTTGACAAAAACTTCTGACACTTAAGTCAAAACTAGAGTAAAGATAATATAAGCAAAACGTAGAAGCTGTAAAATGCCAAATAAATGATGTAACCTAAAATAAAGGGATTTTGTGATACTTATAGTTATTCATACAAGGGTTATATTCCAATATGGTGTGGTGTATGGACTATTAGAACCTTATAGGCCTGTAGCAACAACCAAACTTGCTGGGTCTCTTGACCATAGTTTTTGGGCCTCTACCATATTTGGGTCCATCATAGAGTCTCCATTGATAAGTTTCATGGAAAGAAGGTTAGCCGAGATTAAATCATCAATTGGTTGGAGTTAACTCACAACTGAGTGAAGTATAAAAGTTTATCGACATAGATTGTGTTAGGGTTTTTTAGCCTAGTTTGACTAAAAAGTTAACATCATCTGTTTTTGAAAAATATACCACTTTTTCTAGTGAAAATTACCTTTTGAGCAAAACTTCATAGTTTGCACAAGCTCTATCATGATTTTAACCAAATTTCATCATTTCGAGGGTCACAATGCCATTTTTTAATTGTACTAGTAAAAAGTGCACTGCTTTTATAATTTTTAATAATTCAAGAACTTGTGTGAAATTTTTCTAATTTCTCTTTTGGGACGTAATTGTAATTTTTTCTATTTTCTGAAGTTAGGGTTTGGAGTAATAGAGGTGGTTGGGAGAGGAGATAGGTAAATTGAAGGCGAAAATGATGGTGGACAAATAGCACGACACACGGGGACAACGCACTACCATTGGGTTGCTAGTCTAGCCATACGATCTAGGATATTGTTCATTTAGGTTGAGCCATAAGCTTGATGTGACCTTTTCCTTTGCACGCAGGTCGAGCTATAAGATCAACCTATGCGTGATGTTTATTGGGGGTTATCACTTCTACAAACGACACTCTATCACTTGGTCGACCCTCAGGCTCGACCTGTTTTAGTTCGCAGTGGGCAATTTGAGTTACTCGACCTACTCATAGCCCTTTTATTTCAGTCTTCCCAAGTCAAGCTGTGGGTTTAACTTGGGTTCCTAGACCATATATGTCAAGCCCATTAGCTTGGTTTGCTCTCTTGGCATGGGAAGTTTGATGCCTCTATGCCAGGTTGGCTCGACCTAGAGATCTTTTGGCTCAAGTCGAGTTGGGGCCCCAACCTAGGCCACTGGCTCCAGTCCTGGCAAAGCTACGGGCTTAGTTGAGTTGGGTAAAGTTCATTAGTTAAATTGTTCTCAAAGAATTTTGGTCAAAATTGCAAGGATTTCGATCCGAGTCTTCTTCAAATTTAAAGTTTAGTAGTTAGGTTAAAAGGTGCCAATTAGAAGCTTTACTTATTGCCTTACAAAATATGATCAGTACTTGTTGATTTATTTATGTACTGATGGACCCTCATGAGCTAGGCATTGCTTTGCCCAATAAATTAATTTGAACAAGACATTATTTTGCTTGTGAATTTTATTTGGGCTAGACCTTTCTTTGCCCAAGGTGATTCTTAGTTTAACCTCAATTTGATAAAGTGTTTAGTCAAAGGAATTTTGCTTCTACTCAATGTTTAGTAATGCGGTGAGGAAGCTTTGCCTTTCTTTTTTTCTCTCTGACCTCATGTGTTAAGAAGTTTTATTTTTTTAAAAAAAAATTCCATCAGCAAGTCTGTTAGATTATCACTATCCACCAATCTAAGTTGGAATGATCTCTTTTTACTCTTGAAGAAAGAACAAGTTCCACGAAAGGGGGTTGACTTTTATCGATAACTTCAATGAAGGAGTTTGTGATCTATGGGGCCAACTATTACTTTGTTGGCCCCATGGTTGTAATTCTAACTTTTGGGATCTGACTTTTAACCTCAAGAAAGGAGTTCGTGATCTAAAGGGTCAATTATAGCTTTCTTAGCCTCAAATGAGTCATTCCTACTTTTGGGGCTTAACTTTAATTGATAACTTCAAGGAAGAAGTTTGTGACATTTGGGGCTAACTATAGCTTTCTTAGCTTCAAGGAGTTACTCCAACTACTAGGGGCTACATCATTTGACTTGTCATCATGTGTTCTTCCGCTTGACCTCGAAAGAAGTTGATTGGTTGGGCTCTTGGGCTAATTATAACTATTTTTCTCACCTTAAGAGAGCCTTTTTCAACTTTTGAGGCTATAAGAAAATAACTTGTTCATATATGTTCGCATTATGCTGCTTATTCAAATCTATATACGTATTAAAAGCAAGAACTTTATTGACAAATGGGTTGACTATTTACATAACGTGCGTGAATGATTTTGAAACATAGAATTTATAAAACTAATCGCCTTGGGATATTAAGACTATGATATGTTAACTAATAACTCGAGGAAACTTTGAGGTTTATGTCGTTGCTTCTACATCTTCCATGGACTTTGTCTTTATCTTCTTACTTATTAAAGTCTCCTCCTATTAGCCCTCCCGAGATAATGATAATCACACTGTTGTGGGGAGGTTGTCATTGTCAGGGGCTCTTTTACAACCTCCTCTTAACTACTCGAGTGGCTGAACTTGATCTTGCAAACTTTTAGATTTTTGTTGGTCAACACGGTGAGCTTTTGGGGTGTCTGTCCACAAATTCTTTCAAGTACCCCATCTTTATCAAATTCTCTATCTCATTCTGGAGGTGGTGATAATTTTTAGTAATGTGTCCTCTATCTCGGTGGAAGTCACAATACTTATCTAATTTTAGCCTTTTTGGGTTATCCATCATCTTCTTGGGCCATTAAACTATTCCCAGCTACTCAACTACTAGTAAAATCTTAGCTCAAGTCGTATTTAGAGGCGTGTAATGCGTATACCCCATCGGGGGTGCATGGTGATGTTTTTTTTTCTTCTTCTTCTCAACTCTTTTCCATTCAATATGTTTTCTTTTACCGACCACCTCTACCCCCATGCTAATTATTTCCTTGATATGTATGTATTTCTCTGCCTTGGACAACAACTAATCCAAAATGTTAGGAGGTTTTACGGCAATAGATTCTTTGAGCCTCCAATGATGAAGGTTATGTTGCATGATGCTCGCCTCGAACTCATGGTTAATGTATGCACTCCATGTACTGCCACAAGTACTAGACATAGTCCCTAAGTGGTTCTCCATCCCTTTGGGCAATTGTGAATAACTAAGAGACGATCTTCGGGTACTTCTTGTTAATCGAGAAATAGTGAAGGAAACATTGGGTCAATTACTCAAGGTTAGAGATACTTCTAGGGGGCAACTGATTGAACCATATGAAGGCACACTTGGATAGAGTAGTACATAAAATCTTGCAGTAGGCGACATCACTTAAGTCGTATAAATCAACCTTGGAATAGAATTTGTCTAAGTGTATTTGTGGGTCTCCAATCTCATCATATTGTGGCAAGTTCGACACTTTGACTGCTGGAGGGAGGGGCTCAACTAGAATGGTTGTGGAGAAGAGGCTATGCTTTTAGGGTGCTACTAGTAGTGCTATATACTCCTCCAGACAACGTCTTGTGTTGAGGGGTATCATGTTTTACACTTTTTGAGTCTTCTCCACTCTTTCTAGCTTCTGCCTTGTGTTGTCCTCAAGGAGAGATACTCGACTGTTGACCTCCTCTCGAGCATCGACTTCTTTCATTCTAGACTTTCTCTGTCTTGGCTCACCCCTCTACGGAGCTGGGAACGAGCCCCAACTTCAATGAGAAGACTAAGAGAGCTCATTCCTATTTTGATTCTCGACATACTTGGCCATTGCTCTTGTTGAATCTCTTGCCAAGGTATTTTCTATCAAAGCTAGCAAGGCTTCTTGTGTAATCTACAATACTAGCGCTCCATCTAGCACTCTTTGTTGCATTGGTGGTGGATCATGTATGGGGAAACTCTCGCAAATGCTGATTCACTTAGTTGTTATTAAGACTTTTCTCCTAGGGGGCATCCTGTATGTTGGCTTCCTATACTCTAAATCTTATATGTATTCTTAGTGTTGGGGTAAGGTCCCCACAGATGACACCAAAGTAATGTGGAAAGATATTTGATTCTTGAAAGTCAACTCCTCGCGAGCTATCAACTGTTAAGTGGACTTGTGCCTAGGACACGAATAAGTTGTTAGGTATGCGGAAATTGTTCTAGTGAAAATTTTTCAACACTTAAGTTAGAACTAGAGTAAAGAGAACATAGGCAAAATACAAAAAACTGTAAAATACCAAATGAATTGACATACCTCAAAATGAGTAATATAGGGTATTTATAATTATTTATAGGGTGGTCATATTCCAGTTTGATGGTATATGAACCATTAGGGCCTTCTAAGCCTGTAGGCTAGGATCAAACTTATTGAACCTCTTGAACATAGTTTTTGAATTATAATTGAATCCATAAAAAATGATAATATATTTTTCCAAAATTTCTTAGCATTTTTCAAAATATGATTTCAATCACACCAACCTTGTTAATGTTATTTACTCAATTACTATTTATAATAATTAAATAAAATAAAATATATTTTTTATATGATAATCTAAGTAAAGAATTCAGTTGTTATCATAGTTTAGTTCAAAGCAATCGCATTATATGATTAAATTTAAATAATAAATTTTAGGACTTCAATATTATCCTACATATTTTAAAAAGAGGAGTAAAACTACAATACAAGTTATAAACTTTTAGTTGGAGTGGATAGTATATACATTTTCATAGTTTGAATACGCAAACTGTTACCATGTACGAGCTTGGGGAATTTGGATTTTTTTTTTTTGTGGTGGGGGGGGGGGGGGGGGGGGGAATCAACGGTAGTTATAATTCATTATAGGTTGGTGGTGAATCTGAACTGGATTTGGCAAAGAATACTTCAATTGACAGCTGAGAAAAGCGTGGAGAAATTTGGCAAGAAAGCGTGAACCCCATGTGAGCAGGCGACAGCTACAGCACAACACTATCACATGCTCTATAAAACAAAGAGTTACCATCACACATTTCTCGTCACATTTTTGCCAGTTTTTATTCTCATAATGTCCACTCTTCCTCAAAAAGATCAAAACGCTTAAACCAAAAGGAAATATTCTTTTAATTGGGACTGCTCATTGATAGAGAGATGAATCTATATCGCTCGTCAATAATGCGGGACCCACAAATGTGAATTTTTGAATTTAAAAGAAATAGAATTCTATACAAACGTGTTTCCATACAGCGTAATCTTGGTGCGTATGATCATTTCAGAATCAACGGAAGCTTCTTAAGGCCATATCTTTGATAAAGATTATTCTAATTATGAGGAGTGTAGGTTCTATGAATCGAATTAGAAGTTTTCACAAAATTAGAATCTAACTTCTTGTAAAATTTGATTCTAAAAACACTACAAGAAAATAATAATAATAATAAAATGATAAATGATAATACGATAGTTGTCGCTAATTATGTGTATTAAATGATAATAATTATTATTTTATCATAATAATAGTTGTTACAATCTTAATAGTCAAAAAAACTAATACTTAAATTATTACTATTGACAATTATTGATAATTTAATGACAATAAAATATGTCAATTTATGACAAGAGTTTTGTTATTACTAATTATTAAAAATGACCACTTAATATAATTCTTGTTATTATTAAGCATGTAAAAGATATTATTATGATAAAATAATAATTCTTATCACTTATAATATATGATTAATAATAACTTTAGTATTATTTATCTAACATCATATTATTAATATTCTTTTTCTCATAGTTAAGTCGTCATTCTGAGAATACAAACGCAAAATCAAGAATTTTGTTGTTCTACAAAATGCATTATCAATCCCTTACTATGGGGGCAGGTCCCTAGCAATATGTTCAAATTTGTAAACCCCTGCATTACAAATTTGTCCTCTGCACTTCTTCATGTCCAATTATCTTTCTCTCATTGATTTTGTGTAAAGAACCAACACAAACTGTATATAATTTAGTTTTGTAATATTTTAGATTTTAAATAATTTGATATTAATGGAGTGATTTTTTCAGATTCGTGGCATGCTTTTACATAAATCGGCTGTTATTTTTTTCATTTCTTCTTCTCTTCTTCTTCTTCTTCTTCTTCTTCTTCTTCTTCTTCTTCTTCTTCTTCTTCTTCTTGTTGTTGTAATTGTAAGAGAATAATGAAACTATTTTACTATGTTAGTCTGGATATAGGTTAAATGCCAGTGACATCATTCTACTATTTTTCCAATATCTCTATTCAAGTTACTGTTATCCATTTGAAAACTAACAACAAAATAGCAAATAGCCTTGGGCCTTAAAATAAATTCGCCTTTTCACCCTTAAAATAATTTTGCCCTCTCACTTTGGGTGTTTGAAAAAAAATAAAAAAAATGTCAAGGACCTAGCCATATGATCAATAATCGGTCCTTTATTTGCACCCTCCTGTGGACGTGCACGTGAGAAAGCCTCATGCCACACGTTCTTACAATTTATTATAAAGAGGTGGCCATATGCAAATAACTCAAACTTTTCCTATTTTTACAATATGAGATATTCCACTTGTTTTTCCTCCATCAATTTTCAATTCTCATATTTGAACTTCAATTTCTCGTTCACCCAATCATCATCATCTAGGTCAAGAAAATATATGATTTCAATATATTTCAAAATTCTCGCATAAGAAAACACGAATCCACTTTATCTTCCTCATTGAAGAAATGGGTTTCAAGAAAATCATGCACAGACATGGCACAATTGTCTTTAAATTTTTTAATACATAAAAATTAAAAAATCGCCTGAACTATAGGCAATACACAGTAATTTTTATCAAATTACTATATAAACAGTAATTTAAAAATTTAATTAAAATTAAATTACCTTATATGATTTTGTGGTGATTTGGAGTTTGAATAAATCAAACTACGATCATATATGTATATTTAAATTTATTAATAATTAATATTAGTTTTAATTTTAATAATTAATTTGTAATTATAATATTTGATTAAATTTTACAATATTAACTTTTTATGTGTTCTTCAACTTCTCAAAAAAAAAAATAGAATTATTTTTCATTTATCTGAAGTTGTAATGCAAGGAGCGTATATGTTTAATTTTCATTTTAAAAATTTTAGTATTTTCTTTTTTTTGTGTGTGTTGGTTCATTAAATATTTGTAAGATTTTTTTTACTTATTCTCCAATTGTTCACTTTTCCTTTACAGTTTTATTGTATATGAATGAGTTAATTTTTCTTTTCAAGAATTAAAAAATAAAAAGAATAAGTATTTTTTTTAGTGTACAGAATCAAAAATGATGTTTGTTTATTCAAATAAATTTTTTTCTATTTGAATTTTAATATATAGAGAATTTTTGTATTATTTTCTTTACTGTACCTCTTATAATTTATATAATATAAATAAAACTAAATGAGTAAGTATAATATGTGAAATAATTTTTGTAGACCCATATAGTCATTTGCTAGTACTAGAATAGTTACATAAGTTCAAGTGACTTGTAACCACTATGAATTTTTTATTATAAATATCTTAATGCAACCTAAATTGTACCCTTAATGTAGGCATATTTGTTCATTTTGTATATTGTTATATTTGTCATAAGTAAGGAGATTTTTATTTCTTTTTACTTTTTCTCTTTTGGCGTTTTAGTGGAATTTAGGCAAAAAGTGATATTTTTAATTTACATTATTGAAAAAATTATGTTATTATTTTCACAATAAAGGCTATGGTATTAATATTATAATGAAGTGATTTTTTTTACGAATATCTTAAATTTTTTTTGGCTTAATCCTCTTTTTTTTATTAATTAAAAATTGTCAAACCACACAAAATCGCTTAAAATTATACTTTTTCGTTTTACTTAACAAAATAGCAACTTGAAATTATTTTTTAGAAAAATCACACATGATAGTTTAGTTTAAAATTAGTAAAAAAAATTATAAAATCACACCGTATCACCCATAATTCTTGGCCAATTTTGTATGTGTGCACCAAATTAATAAAGAAAAAAGAGAAAAAGAACCAAAAAAGAAAAATATTGTGCTTTTACTCAAAATACAAGTATAAAACTAGTCCTACACATAATTGTATAACATAGGCATATTGTGACCGTTTGTTATAATGTGACGATCTCCTATCTCATATCGGGGTGAATTTTTAAATCAACTTATAAATGAGAATTTCTTCTTTCTTAGTAATTGATTTTTTAGGATTGAATTGAACTCGTAACAAAGTGATACCAGAATAGGACCCTGTCGATCAAATATTATTTAAAAATTAAGATTTTAGTTTTTTAAGGTTGAATTGAGCTCTTGACAAAGTAATATCAAATTATGATCCTATCAATTAAATATTATTTAAAAATTAAGACTTTATGTATTTTTGCACTATTACCTCAAAATTAATAATTAAAAATTAGTAGTGCTATATATTAATTTAAATGAAAGGTTAATTTTTTAAAAAATTAAAAAAATTAAAAATCAGTATCTTACTTTGAAGCCTTTCAAATAAAAAAATAAAAATGTGGATCTTAAAATTAAGATAGAGGGGTACTAAACATGGAATGGGTATTTAATAAGGTGCCACTTGTCACTTGTCACTTCTCAGTGAGGACATACTGTATGAGAAATACTGAAAACTTTTGAATGAGGCAAAGGAGAAGCTTGGGCAATGTTTGGTTTCATACCAAACCAAACTTGGTTAAAAAAACTTGAGGTTTTAATCCCCCAAAAACCATTCCTTTACCCCCAAAATATTTTGGAGAAGCCCTTATAATACTCTCTCTCTCTCTCTCTCTCTCTCTCTATATATATATAAATATATATATATATATTCCCACTGTTTCATATTTTTATATAAATCTTAATATATACTTAAACCATTATATTAACAATATATATTTTTAATTCTATAAAAATTATCTAATTTATTTTTAATTACTATATTATCTTAATAAAATATAATAATATAATATCTTACCACTAACCAAATAAAATATTATATTCTTTGAAAATAGAAACCAAATATATTGGATCACATCAATTAATTCCAAAACAAAGTCATTTTCATGTTCATTCCCATTTTCAACGGAACAAAATGCATTTTCCTCATAACAAACCAAAATGATTACAAACAGTGCCGGAGCTCTGGAAATGGTTTTTCTAAACTTCCCACATCAACCTAAACCTCAAGTTGAACGCTCTTTCCCAAAGGAGCCACTGGCAAAGAATGATGCCAGGCTTCCTTTTTCGTATTGGCACCACCAACTGCTGTAATGGGTTCTGCCCTTGATATGAAAAACTTAATGGGACTTGTTGCCATCTGGCCAAGAGGAATGAACTAATGACTTCTATTATATCACATGCTCTCTCTCCAACCAGAAAAGAGGCAACTGTGTTACTTTTAAGTTTGAAGGAGATCAAGAATACGAAGCACATATAAATATATATGTATATTGCGAGCTACAAACAAACAAATTAGAATTTGAGAGGCCTTTGCAAGGGCATTTCTGAATCTTCAACACTTAAAAATGCAGGCTTCACATCCAACAAAGTTAAGTCCAAAAAGAAGGTAGATAAATAGAGACAGCCGGGATTAAGTTACACTGAGGGAGAATTGCACAGAATGAACATGTAAAATCAGTCACAACATCACATCATAGCTTCGTCTTTTTCACCTGCCATCAGCCGATGTGAAAGACTCAGCAAATCCATACGGCCTTGTTGGTATGCTAGTCTGAGTGTTGTCTAAGCTCGGAAGATAGGATGAAGAGGACGAGTCCATGTGACTTCTACCTTCAAATGCCTGCCACTTCTTAAGTGCTTGAGGCAATGACATTTCAAGGTCAATGCCGAATATGTCCTCAGAACCTTGATCAGTCGGTTTCCAGAGCTCTACTAGGGAAGAAAGAACGTTTACAGCATGACCCATGTCAGGCCTTTGATAAGGCTCCCTTGCACAGCAGTGGCCAGCCAGTTCAGCAACGGTGCTAATGTTTGCCAGAGTTTCTTCATTAAGGTCAATAGTGGGGTCAATCGCCTTCCGGAATGTGTCCTTATTGAGGTGCATTCTTCGGAACCATGTTACAAGGTGCATGCTCTCTTCAGGTTGGCTCTCGTCAAGTGCCTTTCTTCCTGTTATCAGTTCCATCAAGATGACACCAAAACTGAAAACGTCAACTTTGGTAGTCACTCTCCCTGTCACTGGCAAACACATGGAAAGAGAATAAGAGGCTAGTATAAAATATTTGGAATTCAAGCATGCTTCTTGTTTATGCTCAAAATTTAATTGTTTTTCTATCTAAGAAAAAATAAAGGAGCAGATGTACAAAAGCAATCAGGACGACAATTGATGTTCAGGCTAGCAACATGCATCAATGGAAAGCAAACAAGATTATCAGGTTTCCCAGATTGAACAGCAGCAACAATGAACAGAGGATGCAGTTAAAGGAAACAACGATTAGAATACTACTAAACTGTGATGGGTGCCTAACAGTTTTATCATATCAGTAGAAAGACCATGATTGTGTGTAATCAAGCTTTATTAATTATATATGCAAGGCTCAGGTGAGATAATTAAGATGAACCAAATGACATAAGAAGGCTGACTATTTGCATTCATATCTGAGTCCATGTTAGTAAAAAATGAAAGGAATAAAATTTATTAAGCAAATTTCAATGATTTCAAGGAATTTACTGAAGCAAATAAATAAAAGAAAATGATTATTAGAGCAGTTCTACCACATAAAGCCATATTAGATTGATTTGCCTCAGATGGCAAGTATCAAGTCGTAAATTGCTTATTTTGATTAATACTGAGTTGCTTGATAGCATTAAGAACATGATATGGAAATGCAATAAATCTAAGAATGCGTCAAGGAATAATAAAGCAACTTTTGAATGCAAATATAGGGCTCATTTGATTGAAGATGGGGATATTTAGGTGATCCTTCACAATAAAATGACAGCTATTTCACAAATACCTCTAGCTGTTCAGTCCAAGTTTCAAATGTATGTTTTAGTCAAGCACAAAATTGCAGGGACACAATTGAATCAGCATCAGAGTCATAGTTAAGGAAATAGTTACCTGCATATTCCGGTGCCAGGTACCCAAATGTCCCAGCTATTCTTGTTTCAATGGAGCCCTTCCCTTCTGGAGCAAGCCGCACAAGACCAAAATCCGCAACCTTGGCCCTCATATCATCCCCAAGTAGAATATTGGAAGGCTTAAGGTCCCTGTGTATGAAGCTTTGGTGGGCTAACCCATGTAGGTATTCTACACCCCTAGCAACATCTAAGGCTATAGTCAACCTTCTCGTCCATTCCAGCGGTTGCAACCCTTCATCTGCCCAGTTGAAAAGATGCCGACTTAGTGTCCCTTGAGGCATGTATTCATATACAAGAAGTTTCTCATTTCCGTCGAGACAGTACCCAAGAAGAGCAACAAGATGCCGATGCCGAACCTTGGTCAAAACAGCAATCTCAGACTTAAACTCAGCAGTTCCTTTCCCTGTGATTACTCCACACTCCATTCTTTTCACAGCAATCTTTGTTCCATCATGCAGTTCTCCTTTGTAGACTGTCCCAAAACCTCCTTGACCCAGTATGTTCTCTTCGCTGAAATTATTTGTCACATTTTTTAGCACTTGAATGGAAATCACCATGTTTCCTGCTTCAACCATTTGAATGTCACTTGTTTCACTGGCAGAAACAGTATGAGTTTCACTAACAGCACCAACACTGACACTTGATCCTGCAACCGTGATCTTCACACTGTCATTATCTGATCCAGAATGGCGAGGATGAATTACCATAGCATTCGGACTTTGAACTCTGCTAAAACGCTTCTGTTTGCTCTTGTACAAACAGAAAGCGGCCACCCCAATTAAACAAAGGACAAAGACACCACCAATTACAGAAAACACAACAACTCCAATCCAATTTCGAGATTTCTCATGATTCTTTTGTGGAATAGTTTCAGAACCAGGACCAGGTATACCTGTAGAAGAGGTGCTTGTAGAGTTCGAATCAACTTTATCTTTCCCAATATCAGGATTGCCATTGGTTTTAACAATTATATTACTTCTGAAAGCAGGTACTTTCCCATAAAGGTGGTTGTTAGATACATCGAGTTCCGTAAGCCCAGGTAGAGTGGTGAGCTCCTCAGGGATAGTGCCAGTAAGATTATTATTAGCAAGAACCAACCTCTGCAGAGATTTAAGTGAAGCAAAATCAGGAGAAATGGTACCTGTAAGCCCCATATTCTCAAAGTTAACAATGGTTATGTTCCCATTGTTGCAGGTGATCCCGAACCAATCAGCACATGGATCATTTGCCTTCCAATTCTCAGAAAACTTTCTAGGGTAATCCATCAATTTTATAATTGAAAGCAATGTATCAACTCTAGGATCACAATCACCAGGCTGTGGCAAGCAAAAACTATTCGTATCCTTGGTCATATCAACGGAAACAGATTCCTTAAACTCTGGCATTGGTCCTTGCAGCAAGTTATTTGTCAAATTAACAACTTTTAAGGACTCGAGATTCACCAAAGACATAGGAACCGGCCCCGTGAACGAATTGTCCCTTAAACTCAAAGTCTCCAAATTCTTCAACCCCGAAAAATCAGGCAACGGACCTGAAAACCCATTAGAGTGTAACCAAACCTCCTTCAAGAATGTCATATTCTGTATAACATCAATTCCTCCACTAAGTTTCTGTCCATTCACCCACAAAGACTCAATCTGGGACCCTGAAAAAGCCAATGGCAGCTCTCCCTCCAAGTTATTAAGAGCCAAATGCAAGTTGGTCAGGCCAGGAAACTCATCAGGACCGAAAAAAGATGGAATCTTTCCACTAATATTCGCAGAATTAGCAGAGAAATTCTGAAGGGTTGAAGCATTTCTAAGGCTTTCAGGTATTTCCCATGCAGAAAATGGGTTGTTATCAATCTCAACAGATTGCAAAGAAGACATGCCCGAGAAAAAATCAGCAGGAATGAAAGTGAACTGATTGTTACTAAGCATTAACACTTGCAGTGAACTCAAACCCTTTAAACTTGGTAAAGGGCCAGAAATGTTGTTCCATTGTAGCTCTAAACGCTCAAGCTGAGTCAGAAAAGAGAGTTCTTCAGGGAGTGTACCTTCAAGATTTTGGTGCCCGATTTGAATCCTGGTCACCCGGTTCTCTAAGCAAAAGACATGGTTCCACTTACATGGATCCGGGCCAGACCACAAAAGTTCATCTGGTGGATTGAGGCGTTTTTTGAGTGCAAACATGACCGAGGCATCATCAGGACTGGTTTGCGAGTTTGCAAACAGAAATGCAGACAGTAGCAGCAACCCCTGAAAGAGTGATTCAAAAGATTGAATCTTTAGCCCTGAATGGGGCTTCATTTTAGTGAAGAAAACAGAAACAAAGGTATGCTTTTATCTGGGATTCTTTCGGGATGAGGAACAGGTGAATGGTGTCTCCAGCGGGCAGCCCAAGCGATGGAAAAGATTGAAGCTTTACCCACAACGTGGTTTCATGTTGAAACTTTCTTTCTTAAGGGTGCAAAGATGAGAAAAAGGAGAGCTTTTTCTGGGAAATTTTTGGGAGAGAAAGAGGTGAACTATGTCTGCACCAGATTTTGCAGAGCTCTATAATTTCTGCTGGGTTTTTCTTAGGAGCATTGGATTCCGAAGGGGAGAAGCCTGAAGGGTAAAGCAAAAACAAAAACTAGTGATGAGTAGGAATTAGAGCATTGAGAAGGGAGCTGGAGCACATGCAGGGGTGACCCCACAACAGCAGATAATTTCTGAAGAGAGGGTGCTCAAAAGATGACAGTGTTAAAAAGCTGGATAATGAGTGGATGATTCTTTGGAACATGGGCCAAAGGCCACAGCTTCTTGTGTTTCTGCATTGTTTAGAGAGAGAGTGAGAGGCCCTCATTGCCCCAGCCAAATATCACTGCCTATGTTTGGTGATGTGAGAGAAAGGGAAAAATGGTAAAGATTTGAATTAATTTTTTTGGGGCTGTGAGAGTGAGCTGTATTACAACTGTATGTTTATATATATATATATACACGGGTACATACATGCATTTACCGTGTATATATTGGCCAGATATGAGATGGCCTTAAACTAGTTCTATCTGTAAAGATACGTAACTGAAATATAAAGCAAGTTAACTGGCACAATAATGAAAGTACTAATTATTTCAAAGTAATATTAAAAGAAACAAAAGCTCGTGAATGTATATATATTCTATGTTCCTTTTAATATTCTTTATTTGAAATTTCAAGCCCCTTGTTAATTTTAGGAATAACTTGTATAAATTTTGATGAAAAATTACTTAAATTAGATTAAAATTCTCAAAAATTTTGAAATTTTTTGGTTTTGTTAAAACCTTGTAAATGCTATTTTACAGAGCAATGCACATCCCTAATTAAAATACGAAATAAAAGAAAGTAAAATAAGTTGATGATAAGTAGAGTAATCAAGATTTCAAGGCTAAGACCACAGCAAAAGATTTAGCAAGGCTAAGAGTTTCAGCGGAATGAGGATAGAAACAGTCAACTTATAAATTGAAGTCACTCTAAGATAAAATAAGACAAATAATTTTTTAGGTAAACAATCGAGTGAAAAGATTCTAATAAAGCAGCGGAGTCCAAAACTAAAGTAGTGGATTTAGTTGGGCTAACGGTCACATCAGAGTGACGACGATGCTACTTCTTACTGATTAAAAGCTACAATCCAAAATCAATAAATATATTGCAGAAATGAGGCGGTCATTATGAAAAGAATAAAAAGACTACAAGAGACGGACTGCACATTGTGCAAAATAGTGACAGGACAACTTGCAATAGCAGAAACCATGGAAGTAGGTGTTAGAATTTTAATAAAATATGATTCAATAATCATAATCTAGAATCGTCATGTAAATTATCAAGAAATACTTTAATTTTAAATCAAAAATGCACCTGAATCCATGACAATGAAAGCAATCGGAGTATGTGTCTTCCACAGTCAAATCAACTTAGAATACTTAATGGGTCTCTCTCTAAGATGGGAAAGAGGAGAAGAGTAATATTGTATGATATGACTTGGGGACCATAACCCATAATGTTCTTTATATACTAGGTCAAAGAGAATCCATCAATCCTGAATTTGACTAGTATTTGGTCTCTATACATTACAAAGTCCATACCATAAAGATATTCCTAGAGTCTCATATGGTAGATCACTTATTTGACTATATCAAATTAGATAGCTTATAATATAATTGTTGTTTAAATATGTAAGTCCATATTGGGAAATTAATTCCAACAATCTCCCACTTGGACTACATATGATACCGTAAATAATTATATTATAAATCTTGAGTACGCACAAAATACTATCTATCTTTGAAATATCTCCTGAGTTACAATCTGGTCCATCTCCTATATCAGCATGGGATCAAAGCGAACTTCGTTACATTTATTCGTAACTAGACCCATCAATGGTCACCACACTAACAGATTCAATGATATAGATCGAGTATGGATGTATAGCATGGAAATTACATGCAATGTGATCTCAAACATGCCTATTTCCAACTGGTCCTTCTTTATTCTTTATGAGATCATGCTAAACTGCAAATAATTCAGAGTATGAAAATAAACCATCTTCTTTATTCTGCAGATAATAAACATAAATTTTGTCTAAACCAAAAAATATCAAAATACAAACTCCCACTAATAGTGCATATTATCAAAATAATACAACACCCATGTGAGCAGTGTGCTCATGAAACACTTTGGGTGGTAAACCCTTAGTGAGCGGATCCACAATCATGGAGGTTGTCCCAATATGTTCTATAGACACTTGACAACTCTAAATTCTTTCTTTAACAACAAGAAACTTGATGTCTATATGCTTCGACTTCAAGGAGCTTCTGTTTAATATAGCACAACCGATTTATTATCATAAAATATCTTCAATGGTCTTTCGATACCAACCACAACACGCAGCCCAGTGACAAAGTTTTGCAACCATATTTCAGATTAGATGCCTCATAACAGGCTATGAATTCAGCTACCATAGTTGGAAGGCGCTATGAGTGTCTGCTAAACACTTTTCCAAGAGATAGCTCCTCCAACTTGCAGGTAAATGTAGCCCGAAGTGGATCTCTTACCGTCTTGGCATCCAGCAAAATCGGAATCAGAATACCTTATGATCTCCAAAAAATCTGATATTCGATAAGTGAGCATATAGTCTTTTGTTCTCTGCAAATAACACATAACCCTTTTGGCTGCTTTCCAATGATCCATTCCTGGGTTACTTAAATATCTGCCCAACATTCCTACTATGAATGCTATATCTGGATGCGTACACACTTGAGCATACATAAGACTCCCTCCAGCTGACGCATAAGGAATCTTTTGCATCTCTTTTTCTTCAACCTCATTTTTGGGGCACTGATTGAGATTAAACTTATCTCCTTTAGCAATAGGAGTATCTCCCGGTGTGCAATCTTTCATGCCAAATCTACTGAGAACCCTTTTGATATAGCTCTTTTGTGATAACCCAAGGATACCTTGAGAGCGATCTTGATGTATCTGTATACCTAAGACAAAATAGGCATCCCCAAGATCTTTCATCTCAAAGTTCTTAGTCAGAAATCTCTTGGTTTTGTGCAATAAGCCTATATCGTTGCTGGCTAACAGTATGTAATTGACATATAATACCAGAAAGATGTATTTACTCCCACTGAACTTATGGTATACATAATCATCAACCTTATTTACCTCAAATTCATATGAGATAATAACTTGATGAAATTTATAATACCATTGACGGGAAGCCTGTTTGAGACCATAGATGGATTTCTTTAATTTGCAAACCATATTCTTTGGATCTCCAGATACAAAGTTTTCTGGTTGCACCATATAAATCGTTTCGTTAATGTCACCATTTAGAAACGCTGTCTTTACATCTATCTGATGGAGCTCTAAATCAAAATAAGCTACAAGTGCCATTATGATCCTAAAAGAGTCTTTTGATGAAACTGGAGAGAAAGTCTCTTTATAATCAATGTCTTCCTTTTGAGTAAAACCTTTGGCAACTAGATGTGCTTTATATCTTTCGATATTGCCTTTTGAATCTCGCTTGGTTTTAAATATCCATTTGCAACCAATGGGCTTCGCACCTTTAGGAAATTCGACAAGATCCCAAACGTCATTGTCATCCATGGATTTCATCTCATCTTTCATGGCATCAATCCACTTTTGAAAATTGGAACTTTGTTCGACTTGATGAAAGTTGATTGGATCATCTTCTATTACTCCTATGTCAAACTCATGCTCCTGAAGAAATACGATATAGTCATCCGGAATCGCACTTCTCCTTTCTCTAGTGGATCTTCTCAATGACATTTCCCTTTGAGGTTGTTGAGTTTGTTCTTCATTTTGGACAGAAAGTTCCTCAACATTGTCATGATAATCTGGATTTGCATCTTGAATAATTCCAGGAATAGAAGCCTGATCATTATCAGTAGCAACTATAGGAAGAGAAATAAATTCATCTTCAAAGACAATGTCGCGAACTTTATCTTCCTCCCCAAACTCAACTTCCTCAAGGAATCTCGCATTTTCCATCTCAAAAAAGGATCTAGTCGAGGGATCATAAAACTTATAACCCCTTGACCGTTCAGAGTACCCAACAAAGTAGCAGCTTATTATTCTTGCGTCCAGTTTCCTTTCATTAGGCCTATAGGGCCTTGCCTCAGTTGGACAATCCCAAACACGTAAATGCCTAATACTAGGCTTTTTGCCCATCCATAGTTCATAAAGGGTTTTAGCTACTACTTTACTAGGAACCCTATTAAGTATATATGCTGCAGTCTTTAGTGTCTCTCCCTAGAGGGATTTTGGTAAGGAAGAATGACTGATCATACTTCTCACCATATCCTTAAGTGTTCTGTTTCGTCTCTCAGCAACACCATTCATTCTAGGAGTGCCTGTCATGGTGTACTGAGGGACGATACCGCATTCCTCTAGGAATTTTACGAAAGGTCCTGGACGTTGTTCTCCTGATCCATCATATCTGCCATAGTATTCACCACCATGGTCAGATTTAACAGCTTTAATCCTTTTGCCAAGTTGGTTTTCAACTTCAGCTTTAAAGGCCTTAAACACATCCACAGATTGAAATTTCTCATGAATCAAATATAGGTACCCATAACGTAATAAAATACTGTTGGCCATTCCAAGATGCCGTAGAGAATGGTCCACAAATATCAGTATGAATTAGTTTCAAGATGTCTGAACTTCTGTTGGCACTTAATTTCTTAATATTTGTCAATTTCCCTTTTATACACTGAACACAGACTTTGAAATCTATCAAATTAAGAGGATCAAGAATTCCATCAGACACAAGTCTTTCAATTCTCTGTTTAGATATATGTCCTAAACGTTTGTGCCATACCATAGCGGAATTCTCATTGGTTAATTTACGTTTTGTACCACATGAACTAGTATGTAAGGTTTCATTATATGAGACAATTGTATCCAACAATATATAGGTTATCACTCAAAGATAAAGAACCGGTACCAACAAGATTTGAATTTTGAAAAAGACTAAATTTATTATTTCCAAATAAACAAGAATAACCAAATTTGTCCAAAGTAGAAATAGAAACCAAATTTCGTCTAAACGACGGAACAATAAATGTCTCTTCCAAATCTAAAAACAACCGATCTTTAACAATAACCTAAAAGTCCCTATAGCCTCAACCGAAGCTGCTTTGCCATTGCCTACATAAATGCATCTTTCAGCATCATTTGGCTTTTGGCTCCACAGGCAACCCTGCATAGATACACTTATGTGAGTAGTAGCACCCGAATCTATCCACCAAGTGTGCCTAAGTACAGAAATTAAATTAACCTCAGAACAAACCAAACTGAGAGTCATACCTTTCTTAACACGCCATGCGACATATTTGGACAATCCTTTTTCATATGCCCAGGTTGCCTGCAAAAGTAACAGTTGAATCCTGAATCTTGTTTCTTTTGCACCTTTGGCTGTGGTGTCCCAACTGCAGCTTCATTTCCCTTTTTCCTTTTCTTATTCTCAGGGGTAGTTGCCAAGTGAGCACTTTCAGTCCTTTCTCGCTTAATTCTTTCTTCTTCTTGCACACAGTGAGATATGAGCTCATTAAGAGTCCATTTATCCTTTTGGGTGTTGTAACTTACTTTAAACTGACTATATTGTGCAGGAAGAGATATCAAAACTAAATGCACGAGCAAATCCTCAGATAGCTCTAACTTTAGTGCTTTTAGTTTCGAAGCAAGATTAGACATCTCCATGATGTACTCCCTTATGTTCCCTTTTCCTTTATACCTCAATGAAACAAGATTAGCTAAAAGCGTGCTTGTTTCAGCCTTTTTGTTTTTTGCAAAATATTTTTCAATATCCTCAAGGAACTTCTTAGCACTATCCTCCTCAGACATAACGCCCCTGAAGGTCTCTGGAATGGAATGTTTCATGATCATCAGACTCATGCGATTAGAACGATCCCACTTTTCTAAGTCCCTTTTAGCCTCAGAGGAATTTTCATCAGTGAGAGTGGGAGGTCATTCTATCCGAAGCGCAAGGTCAAGGTCCATACAACCAAGAACAATCATCACATTCTCTTTCTAATTCTTGAAGTTTGTGCCACTCAGCACAGGAATAGAATTAATGTTGGCAGATATTGTAGAAGCTGAAGTAGAAGCTGAATAGAGAACAAAATAAAATACTCACAATCAATATTCATGTCATGACATAATTATGAAAATGACATAATCAATTAATGGTAGGCCACAGTACAAGATACCTAGCACAACATTGACATTTAGTCTTTGGACAAAAAATATCAATTGTAAGTGGTACTCTCAATGCAGTAATCAAATATTGACAATTAGTCGTGTCAAAAAATAAGCTTTTCTTTGGACCGACTTATTATTCATATGGAAAACCTAAATCATCACATATTTATTACCACAGGTACATCTATTATTTGGCCAAATAATAATCTTTCTTTGGGCCGATTATTATTCGCATAAATAACCAACATACACATCAAAATATCTCAAAATAAAAATTTACACAATAGAGGTTACATTGGCAACATATTGCTTCATTCAATTAATTTTAAAATATTAGACAAAATGGGATTAAATAAAATAAAAATTCAAACCGATATTTATTTTATTTAATGTGAGCCCAAACCATATCTTTAGTCTTTATTTTGATTTAAAGTCCGAAAATCAAATAGACTTTAAATTTGAATCCATAACTGAATCCATCACAAAAAATAAATTGGACTCAAAATCCTTCATAATTCAGACCCAAATCAAATAAATTCACATTTAAAAATGAAATTAAGCTTTAATACAAAAACAAACAAAACTTAATTTCAATTATAATTGAATTAACTCAATTAAATCAGGCTCAAATTAATACTTAATTCCAAATTTAGACCTAAACTATAATTAGCCTTTAATCTAATTATAATTAATCCTAATCCAAACATAAAACAAAAGACCCAGCACCCATTCCTCATTTTCCCACGCTATTTTCCCGTCGATTGCTCATTTCCCTCACTGCCATTACCGATAGCCGTCGGAAATAGATAACCACCGACCCGATGATTCAACCTCCAGCCATTGACGTAGCCCTTGCCAGTCGCCGGTCATCAGTGCTTCCAGCCACCACCCCACACTGCCCCAACACAGCTGCGGCGACTGCAGCAATGAGCTGCCACAGATCAGCCACTCCTTTTCACAAAGACCGTTGTTATTTCATCACCATTTTTCCTCGCGAAGACTGCAAAGCAGGCCGCCACCTTCTTAATTTCGTGTTGTTTCGGTGGCTACCGGAGAAACAAGACGGATGGGTGTTGCCCGATTCCTGATGGGCCACCCGCCGCCACCTTCGTGGTTGTCTGTTCGAGGGAAAAGAGCAGCTCTACCGCGTGGAATGCATAATATATAGGCCGGTTTTGTTTTTTGTTTTTTGTTTTTTTTATTGTTGTTCTTCATGATGTGGAGAAGATGGCGGTGTTGGTGGGGTAAACTAACACTTAAACAAGAGCAATAACTCTTATTTAAAACCAATAATTTGAAACAAATCAGCAAATTATAATCTGTAATATTCAAAAAATTGGAAATCGATATCCCAAAAATTTGTTGATCTGGATTCATAATTTTTCATGAAATTATTCTCAAATTCTTCTTCAATTACGATTATAAAAACTGAATATAATCACAAAAGAAGAAATAAATAATTCTTGAGAATCTATCATGATCTGCTCTGATACCACTTGTTAGAATTTTAATAAAATATGATTCAATAATCATAATCCAGAATCGTCATGTAAATTATAAAAAAATACTTTAATTTTAAATTGAAAACATACCTAAATCCATGACAATGAAAGCAATTGGGGTATGCGTCTTCCACAGTCAAATCAACTTAGAATATTCAATGGGTCTCTCTCTAAGATGGGAAAGAGGAGAAGAATAATATTGTATGATATGACTTGAGGACCATAACCCATAATGTTCTTTATATACTAGATCAAAGAGAATCCCATCAATCATGAATTTGACTAGTATTAGGTCTCTATACATTACAAAGTCCATACCCTAAAGATATTTGTAGAGTCTCATATGGTAGATCACTTATTTGACTCTATCAAATTAGATAGCCTATAATATAATTGTTGTTTAAATATGTAAGTCCATATTGGGAAATTAATTCAATAGTAGGTGCAATGAGCAAAAATTAAAAAGACCTATAAAAAGAGTTGAAAAAGAACATAAAGAAGACATGAGATATCCAATATATATTTGAGATATTGAATGGTTATATGAAAATCGCTCCAAGTACCTAGAGTCCTTACAGTCGAAAAAGCAGTTTAGTCGGCTGTTTGCAAGAGTTTGCACTCAACAACTAGTTGAGTGATTTTGTCAATTATTTCTAAGAAAGCAAAAGAATAAATATGGTGTACTAAGTCCTGTATGGATTAGTACTCAAATCAAACCTGTGTAGGAATATTACGGCTGAAGTCGAACGTGTGTGGGAAGACTTAAAGCTACAATATCAGCAGAGTCCTGTGTGAGCAAGAGGCTGAAAAAAAGTTGGACTTAGTTTTTGAGTAACTAAATGTTATAGAACTGACTTTGTATAAGTTTTAAATATTTTCTATTGAAATCCTTCCAAGAGGTTTAGAGAAAAGTAGGCATAAAAGGACGACTCCACCTTCAAACTATAATAAAATTATTATGTTCATTTATCTTTCAACACCTTAAATTTCTGCATTTTGTACTTGCTTCAGTTTATTACACTCACTGCATTGCACTGTATAAAACAAAAGTTTGAATATTTTTTAAAAGTTACAACACTATTTTGCTGCACAACTCAATTGAACACTGAGCTAATTTCTTGGTATTTAATAGATAGAAGCAACTGAGTGATAGCTATTAGAGTAGTGACCGGTATGCCAATTACTAGCTGTTTTTATATTTTTGCTATCAACAGTCTTATTTAAAATATATTAATTAAATTATAATTTTTTATCTTTAATTGCACTTAGATAATTAGATAAAGTCTTTAGATCATATATAGCTATAGGGCATGGTCGTACATATAATGGCGATTATGGAATATGCCTCTATGACATTAATCTTAAACTCATTTCGAATTAAGGGTTATCGAGATGGGATATTGATAAGCTCATCGAAACTTGCTCACACGATGCATGATGTCTCGTTCCTTGGGCATCAGGATGGGGATGATAATACATGTATGGGATTGCTTGTTGGAGAACAAATGCATTGAACAGGCCTACTGAAAATCCTCAATTGGAAATAATGTGTGTTGAATAAGAATTTCTCAGTTTTAGTCCTTAAACTTGAGGCACCATGGTAATATTGTGTATAAGATGTTGCACTTTAATATATTTTTCAGTTGCATGACAATCATAGAGGGTTTACATTAGGTGTAATATGTTCATATATGGAGGTTAATGAGTAGACAATAAATGATCCATTAAGGTTAATGAATAGTTAATAAAAGATCCATCACCTATTTGGATTAACTCAAACAAAAGGGATGTTTCCATTTATACCTTCATGCACTCTGGCTATAGTAGGTTTGAAGCAATCGATTGTTAGCCCTCTTTTTAGAAAAAGTTCATAGGGATCCAAACATCTCCCCCAATTAAAGTCCACACTTCAGGCAAGAACATAGAATCAGAATTCTGCTAGCAATTCTTGTATCTTTTACTAACCTAGTATTCAAAGTGAATTTTAAGTGAGTATTAATTCTTAATCCAACTGGTAGTGTTAAGAATTAAGTACTTTCAATCAAAAGGTGAAATTTGATTTATTGGAAAAAGAAGATGGATGATTGAGAAAAACTGATTTTTTTTTCTCTTTTATTTTGAAGTGGCCGAAAATTTGGAGTGTCCAACACTCAAATTTTCGGCCCTTTGGTTTAAGTAGTGGCGGCCAAAAAATCCAAAAGTCCTACTCTTAGAATTTGCCTATTTTTTAATTGGTTAGAAGATTTTGGTTGATCACAAGATCTCCTAAAAATGTCCAACTTCTTATCTTCACAAGATATTATGAGATAACTTATCTAATCTACGTAGATATTTCCAAGAATATCTAATTCTTAAAATTACATTTTCTTCCAACAACTCTTATTAGCCTCTTCTAATGGGGCACTTGGATTGGGTTTGGATTCTTAATTAAATCCACCAATTAATCCAATTAATTGATTGAACCCAAATTCAATTAATTGATCCTAATAATTAATTTAATTTCATCAAGTCCACCTAATCAAATTATACCCAATTATTTAATTGAGTAAATTAATTTAATAATTAAATTAATTTATAGCTAACTCAATTAATTAATTCAATCAATTAATTGTTCTAGAACTTTCTAATCTTATTAGATCCAATTAAATAATTAAATTATTTTATTAAATAATTAATTTAACTCACTTAATTAAATAAAGTCCAAATTAATAAATCTCTATTAATTAATTGAATCCAACTCCTTAGATCATTTCTTAAATTAGAAATGCTTCATTCTAATTTGTATGTGACCCTTTAGATTCACAACTAAACTAATAGTGAGTTTGTAATATTTGCAACTTATGAATGATAATTATTTTGATTAATTAATCCAACTAATCAGTCCGCTTGGAATTAACTCCTTAATTTCAAGAACCTCATAAGTCATGGAAAACACCTAACAAGCATGACTACCTAATCTTAAATGAAATAATGAGGGAACCTATTTCAATTAAAAGTACCATACACGTAAGGTTTTTCCATTATCTAATCTTCCAATTGGGTCTAAGGTATTGATTATAAATCAAAACCGTATATGACTCAATAACAATGATTCCACTTCAAGTTTCAATAATTCATGATGAATCATTGGAAAACCTCCATCTAATATTTATCCTACTTTGATCAAAGACTTCTAAGTCATGAACTATAGAAACGTAGGACAATCATTTATTCTACTAGACAAGTGACAAATTCTTTGTTGGGTACTTATTAACCTCCATACATGCCAATATAATATCCAATGTATCCTCTTTTATGATTGTTAGTCAATCAAAAGATACATCAAGATGTAACACAACGTACACAATGCTACTATGGTGCCTTAAGTTCAAGGACTAGTTGTGTACTATTGTAACCTAAAAATTCTTATTTTGATAGACAATGTCTTAAACTAAGAATTTCCAACAGGCCTATTCAGTGTACTAGTTATCTAATAAGCACCAACATACATGCACTAGCGTCACTATGCCGATGCCTATGAAGTGAGACATCACCTCATGTAAGCATGCATCGTATATGCAAATCTTATTAGGTTATTCGATGTCTCATATCAAAAAACCCTCATCTCGAAACTTATTTAAGACCAAAGTCTTAAAGATATATTCCATGATCACCATAATATGCACAATCATGCCCCATATTTAAGTTTGGTTTAGGGACTTTATCCAATTAACATATGTAATTGTAGATAAAGAAAGATGCCTATCTTATTAATATGATTTTAAAAATATTATTTTACAAATACAAGAGTATAAAAGACACTCAATCTAATTAGCACACTAGGCACTACTCTAACAATCTCCCACTTGCCCTAGTACCAAATGCTCATGTACTTTATGCCCATTTGCTAAATTTTATGTCGAAGCAACTCTTTCCAATACGACGTCGCATCTACCAATGATTTCTCTAATCAAATGGTATCGCCTCATAATATGCTTACATCTTTGATAGGATCATGGTTTTTTTGCTTGCACAATAGCTCGATTGTTATTACAGTATATCAATATAGGATCAATAATGGATGGAACTATACCTAACCATTGGATGAAGTTTTGTATCTAAATAGTTTTCTTTACTACATCACATGCAATAATATATTCAGCCTCAGTGGTGGAATTTGCTGCCATCTCTTACCGCACCACCATTTAGGGTGAATGCATATCCGGACATTAGCTTCGAGTCGTCTATATCAAACTAAAAACTTCTTCAAGTTTCACAACTTTGTTATTTCTATCTAATAGAAATTCTTCATTAAGAAAGGTGATATTTCTCAAAACAAACACCTTTTGTTTTGAGGCATCATAGAAATAGTATCCAATAAACCTTTTTGGATACCCCACAAACTTGCATAAGTTGGATCTCATATCCAACTTATCTCCCACTAGCTGTTTCACATAAGTAGCACACCCACATACCCTAAGGTATTTATAGTAAGGTGTCTTACCACACCATATTTCATATGGGGTTTTGGGCACGACATTAGATGACACCCTATTTAATAGGTATGTCGCCATTTCCAAGGTATAGCTCCATAATAAAAGAGGCAATGTAGTGAACCTTATCATAGATTGAACCATGTCTAACAAAGTTTGATTTCTACGCTCCGCAACTCCGTTAAGTTGTGGAGTAGCAGGAGGAGTCTATTGTGAGAGAATCTCATTCTCTTTTAGATAATCTAAAAAATATATACTTAAGTATTTACCTCCTAGATTAGATTGAAGAGTTTTTACACTTAAGCCAGTTTGTTTCTCTACTTCAGTTCTGAATTATTTGAAATTTTCAAATAATTTAGACTTATACCTTAAAAGGTACACATATCCATACCTAGAGAAGTTATTGGTAAATGTTAAAAAGTAGTTTTAGTTCCCTTGGGCACTAATACTTAATGGCCCACATACATCTGTATGGATTAAATTCAATAGATGTTTGGCTCACTCCACTTGTCCAACAAATGGAGTTTTGGTCATCTTTCCTCTAAGACAAGATTCATATGTTGACAGTTCTTAGTTGTTCTTTAGATCAAGAAATTGTGCCAACTTGTTAATTATTTTCTCATAAATATTCCAAATCTTGTGTGCTATAGGCTCATGGAACTATGATTATCTATTTTTCTTTTATTTTATTGAATTGTAAAAATGGACTTATAGGGAGTAACAATATATAAACAATTCATCAAAGTATCCAAATAGATAAAATCAGAAAGTTTGACAAAAGAATAATTTCCATTCTCAATGGTAAATCTAAAATCTTCTCTATCCAAAATCGGAATAAAGATAATGTTTTTAATAATATATGGAATGAAAAAATAATTGTTTAAAACTATTACAGAACCATTTTCAAAAACCAGATTAATGGTGCCTATAGCTAATGCAGAAACTCTTGCTCCATTTTTCATCCATAGGATCGTCTCTCCTCCATCTAACTTTCTACTTCTTGTCATCATCTGCAAATGATTGTAGATATGTGAGCCTCAATTGGTATCCAATACCTGATCGGTTGTTGTAGACCTACCAAACTTAAACCTTACTCTTCAATAAATATTTAACGAGTATAGAGCGAGTAAGAGTCGATCCCATGAGGATCAAGGCTAACTGATTTACTATTGACTCAATTAACTTCAAAATTACTAATTTAAAACTAAAACTTCAACAAGCAAATTTTAGAAATAAACAACAAATATTTAGGAGGGGATTGGGTTGATTAACTAAGTTGCAGAAACTAAAATTAATTAAAATTCAAAGCAGTGAAAATTAAATTAATAAGCAACAAGTGATTAAAGTAGGTTGAGGTTTTATTTGTCGCCATTAGACAATGAGTTCTAATTTTATATCAATATTATGAATACTTTGTTAATGAAATTATCAATCGTAGGTAATAACAAACTCTATTACCCCAATCTTTCTTTAGTTTCTCGTTAGATAGAACAAGCTCTCTATCTAATTCCCTACCTACCAAACAACTAGAACAAGCTCTCTAGATTTAATCCAACGGATGCATTAAAACAAGAAAGATAGATTGATCTAAGCAACGCTTGAGTCATTTAATTTAGGATATGTTTTCTATTGAAGTTAACAAAATATCCCATAATCATTAATCATAATTTACTACATATGATTAGAAATTCAAGACAATTATGGATCCAAATCTCTAATCTAGTTGTAGGGAGTTCTCATACTCAATTTAGTTGCGCACCTAAACAAACCAAGGAAATACCCATAAGACGTTAAGTATAGAAAAATATAAACAACTTCAATTGAAAAATTGATCAATAATATCAAACATTCAATTACAAAAACCTATGTCTAGGGCTTTGAAATCACCCTCAACCAAGAAGGAAGTCTAACCTAACATGATAAGAAATGACAAGAGAATAAAAATTAGCAACATTAGGAATCAAAGAAACTTATTGATTGAAAAAGATAGTTGAGGTTGATGGTAGATTATGGATATCTCCTCCTCCAAACCTCTTCTACTTTTTTTTCCTTGAAACTCCAAAACCCCAAGAGTGCTTTCAAAAGATATATGTGATTTCTAAAAGAGTGAGTGAATCTAAAAATTTGATGTTTGTGTTGAGATGATAGTCTCCTTTTATAAAGTGTGAGATGGTGATGTGATTCGGTGTAAAGTGTGTAAAGTGTGTTATGCATTTGATGTAAGTGTGTAAGGTGTGTTTTGCATTTGGTGTAAAGTGTGTAAGGTGTGTTGTGCATTTGGTATAAAATGAGTAATGTGTGTGTAAAGTATGTAATGTGTGTGGTGTGATATATGTATCTAATGTATACATATCACAAACATGTGCCAAAAGGTGTAAAGTATCGTCACTTGTCACCACTCCAAGCAAAATCATTAATTTTGTCACATGGATGGCGCCTAGGCGCCCTATTTTGGTGCTTAGGCGTCATTTTCTCTGTTTCTGGTACCTAAGCTGTAACACCCCTTAACCTAACTACAGAACCTAAACAAGCTGATACAGTTAAGTTAAGAAATGTTAATTTTTCATCATTACTAGAGTTATAGTTTTTAATAAAAGTTTCCATTTTTAGCTATAAGAGAAAGAGCTTGAATCATTTTAAACACACCATATACATATATCAAAACTGAGTACAATTGTTTACAAAACCATAACAGAGCGGCTTATTTAAAAACAAAATAGAGTTTTCAAAATATGATATAAAACATCTCGACACATGGCATATGAACAAATCTATGTCCAACCACTCTGGAGACTCAGTCAACCTCTAAATCTGTACATTTCCACCTGCATCACATGAATCTAATAAGCTAAAAGTTCAATAAGATGAAATTGATGCAATAACAAATAACGTACATACAAAGCACATAAATGATTAAATGCAGTATTCAATTTAATAACTTTCTTTTATAAATCAAAGAACTAATATGGGGTTTGCATACTTGGTCTTTCAACCTCAGGTATTAGCCATATTCTATCTCATTCATTATGGCTTTCCTATACCGATTTTTTAACCTTAAGTATTTGCTACCATTTGTTGGGTCCGCCGGTCCCTCCCACGTCCCTTGTCTACCCGACCATCAATTAAGTACCATACTTCCTTTTCAAAAACCTCATTATATCCTTAATAGTATCATGCTTCATAAACCATAAATGCATCAAACATTACATCATTTGACAAATAATAACAATCACATTCAAACATGAACAACATTCTATGATTCTTGTGATACAACAAATGAAAGCTTCAACTTACCTCAAGTCCACTTTGTGCTAAGTGAAAAGACCAATCTCTTTGGAAGATATGATATGTTAAAGGTCTAACATAATCAAATCATGTACTATTTAATATCCTTTTTATAAATCATTTTGTCTATTCTAATTAAAATCATATACACTTTTCAATCTTTTGTAAACAATTACATATCAATTACATAACCTTAAAAACAATGCATACTCCATATTTTACTACTAATTCAAGACATTAAACATTAGGGTAGCCATTAAATAACTAATAATTCAAATATAATTATTAGGGCAGCTTACAAAATATAAACACAATCCGAATTAAAATGACGTAAACTTGGTTCTAACTTAAATTGATTCCAATCTTCAATTAAGCAAACTAATTGCTATTGTTTACAATCATTTGTAGGCATCTTCAAACACAATATAAGCATTACAAAATCAATAGAAACAAGTAAATTAAACAATTTAACAAGACTCAATTTTGCTAAAAACTAGCTTAAGTAGCTTGGTTTTGGCTTCAAGTGTAACTTACTTAAGTTTTCAATCATACAAAAATATACTAAAACATGTAACCATCCAAGATACTACAAATTCATCATAAGAAACATTGAAAAAGAATATACCTTGATTAAGTTGGATTTAAGCTTCAAAATCAACGGCTTTCAAGCTTAAAAAGGGTGGAACTTGTTCTAGTTTGTGTTCTATGAATTCCTATGGATTGAATTCAATTTTGTGAGTATGAGAGTGTAGAAATTTGGGAGAAACTTAGGAGAATAAGGGCTGGTCATTTTTGAGGTGCTTCCACAAGATATATGGATGAAAATGATTTCTTTGACCTTCCAAAGAGAGGTAAGTGGATGGTGATGATTGGTTGCATCATACTTGGTGTCTTCTCATTCCAAAAGCCACGTTCATGGGCTAAAGAGATGACAAAAATTGATGCTTTGGTGTTATAATCAAGTGCAATGCGGTTTAGAATGGTTTTATGCAACCTAGTCAACCAATCAATCAAATTGCACCATTTTGCATACTTATAGTTCTTAGCCAAATGTAACATATTTCAAGTAAATATTTAAGCAATTAATCACTTTAGCATATAACTAGTATGGAGCAATACAAATAATTCATTTCATGGTCATTCAACACATCAATCTTTCTTAACCGAGATACCGAGCTTTTCATTGCAAAAAGGCACTTAAGGAATATGTTAAATCAAGAAACAAAAGTTTGATCTCATATTTCATGTACTAATACATGTTAAAGCATAACTAGAACATATAATAATAATTATTCAAGTTCATGCAATCATGCTATTTGTATGCCATAATTCAATAATACACATTGATTAGATGCATATTCATGCAAGATGCTTATTATTGGCTATGTAGGATAGAATTGGGCATTATATAGGTGTCTTATTTTGGTGCTTAGGCGCCATGTTCTCTATTTTGTTTGGTGCCTAGGCGCCCTATTTTGGCGCCTAGGCGCCGTTGCTGCTGTTATTTTTCCTTCAGTTCAGTTTCTGACACAGTTCAGCCTCTTTTAACTGATTTTTGACCTCTTTATAGGTTGAATTGACTTTTAGTATCTTCATAACAATTGTATCCCTATTTGTTATCTTTCTGTAGACATATGAATCATATCAATATCATATTTGTGGAGAGAGTTATATTAAACATACAAAGATTGTCATATCTGGAAGTTTCAGTGCATGTTTGACTCTTTAACTGAATTTTTCTCTTTGAAATCAATTGAATTGGGAAAAGTTGCCAACATGAAAGTTGTAGATATATCTCTTATATTTCCAATAAGATAAGAATCAGGTCAGTAAAGCTTTGGATCAAACATGTATGCCCAAAATACAAACACTGCCGCAGTGGAACTGTGTCAATTTGGCCCAAGAATGCTTTTTTCAACTTCGTTTTGGCTCATTTTCAATCTTTTGATTCCCAAAATCCTATCACACACAAAAAATTAATAAAAACCTATTATTAACATGAACAAAACAAAGAAGACATAGAAGAATTGATTCAAATTATATAAAAATATGCACTTATCAATACCCAAGAAGCATCGTTAACAAAAAAGTTAACTTCAACAAAATATATATACCTGAAGTCTTCAGGCTTGCAAGATACTCCTTTTAGTTTCTCTTCTAGTGCCCTAGTTTGACGTAGTAATAGCACTCCAATAAGCTGAAGGCGAAATGTGGTGTTAGGAAAGTTTCTTCTCAAGCTAATGACATTTCATTTTTCCTTTCTAGGGCTTATTAGCCTTTGATCAGTAAGAGGATCTAACAAGAAAAATTGACTTGTCATTTTTCATGGTAGACTTAGTCATTTTTAACATGTTCACAAGCTCAGGGAGACTAGTCTCCATGTCGTTCATGTTAAAGTTGACAACAAAGGTGTCAAATGGGAGAGGTAGAGACTGCAACAGAAGGTATGCATAGAGTTCATTCTCCATAGTGACTCTAAGGGATATCAATCGTTCAATGAGAGTTATCATCTTCAATTCATGATCATGGACTGAAGAGCCCTCAGTCATATGACATCTGAAAGGATCCTTTGAGATTTGATATCTTATCTGCCAAGTACATTGACCATATAACTCTTGTAGCTGAATGAGGATCCCATAAGTAGTATCTTGATCCTTATTTTACCTCTGCAGCTCATTTGACATTGATGTTAGCATGTAGCATCGAGCCTACAGATTGTTATCAACATGATGTAGCATAAGCCTCTGAAGTAATATCTTTTGGTAAACCGAAGGTGGCGTGGCGTCGAGGATATATGCCCTCTTCTCAGATTGAAGGACTATCTTAAGATTTCTTAGCTAATTGACAAAGTTTAGTCCAGTTAATTTTTTTTTGTTCAATGATTGTTGCTAGTGGATTCTTTGCCATTTTAGTAGAAAAATCAACAAAACATACACGAAGCAGAAAATGAGTAAACTATGGAAAAAATATATATTCATTTAATATAAGGTCTTTAATACTAAATGTTTCCTACTATTTTCTTCGAAATCTATTACCCATATTGAAAGTTCGGGAAATTGATTTTCCTAGTAAGCTTGAGATTGAATAGAAATATTTCACATCCTAATCTTATGAGCCTATGAAGTATTTCTATCGACAGTCAACTATTTGACGATTGTATCACTATATAACCTTCAAGTTAGTTTTGCGTCACTTCTTCCCATATACCCCAATTTTATGATCTCATATGGTACTAAGTGTTAAGCAACACCTATCAGATGTTCATGACGATGGAGCATTAAGATGTCCCATGACTCATGGCTAACATAATGATGATTCTATCCCACGAGTATCTCTATACTTGGTAGAGATCACAGTTTTCCAACATAAGACCACCCCACGACTTATGGTCAGTGATCAAGTTCGGTAGCGGTCATCATATCTCTACCTTTGATGGTAGACATGGAATGATAGGTCTTACTTCACTTGTCCATTTTTGTTTGAAATTGAATTTTATTAAAAATTCTTTTACTTAATTTCATAAATTAAGTAGGGTTTAATTTTCTCCAAAACCTCATCATAATTAAAATTAGGTTGGTTATTTAATGCATGACATCATAATATCATTACGCAAACATAAAAGCATTAAATAAAATCCTAATCATGCATGTAATACATACTTAAATAAATGAACCAATCATATGCAGTCCATTTGAGCCAAAAATGAACCTAAGGTCAGTTAAGGGATAATAAAATAGAATAGAGATTGTTCTATAACATAATTATATCCCATACAATCATGAGCCTTCATTTGAAACTCCTTCGTCCTACAAAAAAAAAAAAAAACAAAACCTCACCACCTATTCTACTCTCTTTGTAAAAAAAAACTTATATAGATGGAATAAAGACTTGCAGACCCCATTTCAAAATCCAAAAATATTAAATAAAACTAATCATATTGGTCCAATGGCTCATGATCATCCCATACATGCTCATAATGAACACAACATGCAATTATCATAACATATAAATTTACCAAGTTGTTAAACACAATTTTGGACTTGGGGTAATTTTTAATTACTTTGAAAAATATTTTTTAGAAATTATTAAAATTAAACTTTAATTTTAAAAATCCATAAAATTAAAAAAAAGACCCAGAAAGATGGCGCGATGAGCAGCACAATGGCTCCCTATTGTGTTTCGCGTATCCGTTGGGTGTCCCATACCCGACGCACGTGTTGCCCATTTTTCATGTCCTTTTTTTGATTTCAATATTTAAACAATTTAAATAAAAATAGTAAATAAAATCCCAATCATCAACTGTAGTAATCATATAAAATCAAATTTAGCATGTTAAATATGAATTTTAACAATATAAATCATGCACATAAATCTAAAATTCATTGAATAAGCGAAATTATGCCTCCGATACCACTGTTGGGTTCACTATAATCACGAGGGCATTCACAACAAATTTTTTTTATAAAGACATGGATTTATTAAATAAATATATCCCTTGATTCAAAGATGATTCTAACGATCGTGCTTATTCAAGTGAATATACAAATAAATATATTGAATTTAAATTATACCTTTGAACACTCCGGTTGATGTAGGAAATGAAGCAATCAATTTCTATATTCCTGACTTATCAAACTTGCAAGAATCCACATGTCTCTCCTCTATGAGGTTCACGATATGAAAAGCAATACCGATAGGAGGATTCACTAGTATCCTTAAAATTATTTTTTCTAATCTAGAATCAGAATATATAATTTTTTTTGCCCTTTAACCTAATTGATGGATCAAGAACAAGATTTCAAGAATAATAAAGATTGATTCTTTAATTTTTTGAAATTTTAATATGAAGAGAATATCAAAAAACTAATTTTCTTTAAAGAACAAGAAAATCAAAATTTTCAAGAAACACTTTTCTTTTTCTTTCTTTTCTTTTCTTGGAGAGAAAAATAGAAAACAAACAAAATATTTTTTCTAAAAAAAATTATAATGCAGGGATCATTTAACTTATTGTACGATTCTACCCTACTGACTGCTAATATGAAACATTGATTTGTTGTACACAAATGTGTACATAAATATTTATTCTCATAAATAAGTGTTGGCATTAAAACCCTTCTTGTTTAGTAGCAATTCTTGATTTATATATCACTAATGACCCAATAAATACTTGGGTTCATTTAGCTTGTTGTACAGTTCTACCCCACTGACTAGTAATGTGAAATCTTGATTTGTTGTAAACAAAGATGTGCATAAATATTTAATCCCATAAATAAGTGTTGGCATCAAAACCCTTCTTGTTTAGTGGTGATTTTTTATTTTTGTATCGCTAATGGCACAACAAATACTTAGGTTTATTTAACTTATTGTACGAATCTACTCTACCGACTGCTAATATGAAATCTTGATTTGTTATAGACGAATGCGTGTATATACTTGATCCCATAAACAAGTATTGGTGTTAATAGATAATTTGCAAACAGTAAGATAATATCATGATTACCTTAATGCATGAGCTATTTGATAACATCTTTCCATTTGAACCTTCATTGTGTATGGATTCCAATAGTGGCATTTAAAAGAGGTAAAAAAAAATAACAAATAATCATTCTTCTATCCAAAACTCAAGAGCGGATCCCTAATCCAGAGTACTTTTTTTTCTTTGATTTCTTAGTTATAGTATAAAATTTTCTTTATATTTTAAACCACATAAAACCCATCTTTTAAGAAATATAATCCTAAAAATTTCAAACAACTTTCTTGTGGATCGACCTCGAACTCTCGAAAAATTTATTATTTGACACAATCTATACTTGGGTTTGCAACTTTAAAGTTGTAACAAGTTTTTGGCGCCATTGTCGAAAAAGGCAAGGTAAGTTTTTAGGTTTGTAAATATTGTGTGTTCATTTTCTTTATGATTATATGTTCATAAGGTATCGTAATGATAATTCTTATCATTTAGTTAGAAATAATTTTATAACTTTGCTTGAAAATTTATTTGAGTCACCTCCACACACTTCCACCATGACTGAAAATAAAAGTGCTTAGGATAAAAATGAGAATCAATAGGTGCATATCATGTGTTATTACTTGCAACCTCCTTGAAATTTTTCTCTTTCTTATTTCATTTTTCCTCTCAATGCAAATAACTTTCAATTCAAGTCAGGTATGATCTTTTTACTTTTTAATTTCCATAGTTTAGACTTTAAAAACCCTTACTTATATCTGAAAGAATTCGATTAACTATGTGCCATTTTTGAATATTAAACTTGTGCAAATGAGATTGTTAATCTCAAATTATTTTCATTTCATTAAAAGATAAAGCAAAAACTTGGCTTAACTCTTTAAAATATAGGTCAGTTGACACTTAGCAGGAAATGTAAGCTGAATTTTTTAAAAAGTTATTTCCAACTCATAAAACTAATATTTTGAAAAGACGAATCTAATTTTTTTCTCAAAATTTTAATGAAGCTTTCTTTCAATGTTGGAAAAGATTTAAAAATTTATTAAATTCATATCCATATCATGGTCTTGAAAAATGACACATAATTAGTTTTTTTATGAAGGTTTAATTCTTAAAATAAAATAATTTGTTGAACTAATGTGTAATAGTAAGTTTCTTGATAAAGAACCTAATGAAGCCCTACAATATCTAGACCATTTGGTAGAAAACTTTCAGTTATGGCATAGTATTAATTCTTCTGAATGCTCTATTAGATCTAATTTTGGTAATGTTAATAAAAAAAAATATTTCTTGTTGATGATCTAAATGATATGATTGCTAGTTTAAAAAAAAAGTTGAGGCCATGGAACTTAAAAAAGTAAAGAAAGTCAGATCTGTGCAAAATAAAGAATTTTGTAGCATTTGTAAACTTGTGGGATACTCCACCAATGAATGGTCAAATGTTCCAGCACAAACAAATGTCATGAACATATTCAAAAAGCCTTTTCATTCTTTATATTCTGAAACTTGTAATCCATAATGAAGAAATCATTTCAATTTTAGTTGGCAAAATGATAACTGTGCCCAACCGTTACATTCACAAAATCCACCAAACTTTTCTTCTTATTTAGTTCCACATACAAAATCTCTTGAAGAAACTTTGCAAGCATTCATGTATGGACAAACATACATCAATAATAAAACTTCACAAGCTATCAATGAAATCAAAAACACACTTTCAACATTGACAACTTCTTTGCATACTCATGAAAAAGATAAATTTCCTTTTTAACATCAACCTAATCTATCCACTCAGTGTTATGTTTCTTCTTCAAGTGAAGATTCAATCAAAGAGGCTAATTCGGCCACAACTCTTTGTAATGGAAAAATTATTGACAATACTATTCATTCTAAAGAAAGTTTCTAATTCACCTTCATAAATAAAGAATGAAAATAGTCTTGATGATAAAGGTAAGTTTAAGAAATGTGAGTTTGAAAATGATAAAAAAGAAAAATATTCACCTTTAGTTCATTTTCCTCAAAGATTGCAACCAAATCAAATGTTGAACTCAAATGCTGAAATCTTTGAAGTTTTTAAATAAGTCAAGATTAATATTCCATTATTGGATGCAATCAAGTAAGTTGCACCTTATGCCAAATTTTTGAAAGATTTATGTACAATCAAAAGAAAACATAATATACAAAAGAAGGCATTAAACTGAAAGTGTAAGTTCAATCATCCAACAATTCACTCACCCAAGTATAAAGATTCAGGTTGTCCAACCATTTCATGTATCACAGGGAATACTAGAATAGATTGTGCTTTGCTTGATCTTGATGCTAGCGTAAATTTTCTATATTTCTCAGTTTATGAACAGTTAGGTTTGTGAGAACTTAAAATAACTTATGTTGTACTCCAACTAGTTAACCGTTCGATTAAAGTTCCAAAGAGAGTAGTAGAAGATATGTTGGTAAAAATTGATAAGTTTTATTTTCCAGTGGATTTCATTATTTTGGACATGGAGCTTGTCGCACATACACATACACAGATTCCTATCATTTTGGATCATCATTTTCTTGCAACTTCAAATGCTTTGATTAATTGTAGGAATGATATTTGAAGTTATCTTTTGGAAAAATAATTTTGGAACTAAATGTGTTTAATATTTTTAAGCAATCTATAGAAGATGTCGAAGTATAGAAATTGTATTCAATTGAGAAACTTGTTCACAAATATTTTACTATCACTAATTCCTTTGTTTCTTTGGAGACTTATTTTGAAAGTGAAAGTATTTGTAAAAAGACACACTCTAATACTCTCTTTGAATGTTCGTAGGTACAAGAAAAATATTTTTGAAATCTAAGGTTTGAAGAACTTTCATCAATAGTACAATCAGTTCCATCAAGTATTAAAACTCCTGTGATTGATTTAAGACCTTTGCCATCTGATTTGAAATACTTTTTGTTGGGTGAAAATGAGACTTTTTCAATAATAATTTCTTCCAAACTTGATGCATACCAAGAAGGTAAGTTGATCGAAACTCTGAAAATGCATAATAATGCTTTAGAATGGATCATTGCTAACATTCAAGGTATTATTCCTTTAATTTGCACATATAACATCTATCTAGAGGAAAATGTTAAACCTTCTAGGGAAATGCAATAAAAACTAAATTTTAATATGAAAGAAGTAGTGAGAAATGCAATCATTAAATTCTTTGATAATGGAATTATTTATCTTATTTCTGATAGCAAATGGATAAGTTCTACTTAAGTTGTATCAAAGAAATCTAGAGATATTGTAGTCAATAATGAGAATGAAGAATTAATTCCAACTAGGACTGTTATAAGTAGGCGAATGTGCATTGACTATAGAAAACTCAATTTAGGTACTAGAAAATATTATTTTCCACTACCCTTCATGGATCAAATTTTAGAAAGAGTAGCGGGACATGAATTTTACTACTTCTTAGAATGGATATTATAGGTATAATCACATTGTAATTGCACTTGAAGATCAAGAGAAAACTACTTTTACATATTCTTTTGGTATTTTTGCATGTCAAATGATGCATTTTGGATTATGTAATACACCAGCTACATTGCAATAATGCATGCTTAGTATTTTTAATGATATGGTTGAACATTTTCTTGAAGTTTTCATGGATGATTTTTCTATTTTTGGTAATTCATTTGATGATTGATTATCTAATTAAGAAAAGATTTTGTCGAGTTGTGAAGAAAAAAATCTTGTATTCCATTGGGAGAAATGTCATTTCATTGTAACAATTGATATTGTTATTGGACACATTATTTAATCATAAGGTATTAAAGTAGATAAATCTAAAATTGAGTTAATTGCTAATTTGCTAATAGCAAAGTCTGTGAAGGAGGTAAAATTATTTTTAGAACATACTGATTTTTATATAAGATTTATCAAAGATTTTAGTATAATATCTAAACCTTTGTATAATCTTCTAACAAAAGACACTACTTTTGAATAGACTGAAAATTGTAAAAATGTTTTTGTTAAGCTTAAAAGCATGCTTACTTTTGCTCCAATTATACAACCTCCAGATTGGACTTTATCTTTTGAAACAATATGTGCTGCTAGTGATTATGCTGTTGGAGCTGTCTTAAGATAAAATAAAGATAAGAAATCATATGTTATTTACTATGCAAGTAAAACTTTAAATATTGCTCAATTGAATTATTCAACAACCGACAAAGAATTACTTATTGTAGTTTTTGCATTGTACAAATTTAGATCTTATCATATTGGCTCACCAACTGTTATTTTCAGTGATCATACACTTTTGAAATATCTTTTATCAAAAAAGGATGTCAAACCTAAATTGATTAGGTGGATTTTCTTACTCCAAGAATTCAACATTACATTTGAGATAAGAAGAGAGTAGAGAATATGGTGGCTAATCATTTATTGAGACTTGATTGTGATGACACATTTCAAACCACACCCATTAATGACACTTTCCCAGATGAACAATTATTAAATATTTTTATTTTACCTTGGTTGTTGATATTGTTAATCTTCTTATGATAGGAAAGATGCAGCTGCATTAGAATTCCCAAGATAAAATTAAGTTTTTAACCGAGGTGAAAAAGTTTTATTGGGATGATCCATATCTATTCAAATATTGTCCTGATCAAATTTTTCGGAAATGCGTGCCTGACAATGAGAAAGGTAATATTCTTAAATTTTGCCATTCAAGAGTATGTAAATTTTTAGGAAAGAAAATCATTGCAAATATCTTGTAATGTGGATTTTATTGGCCAACTCTTTTCAAAGATACTTACACATTTTTAAAAATTTGTAAAAATTTTCCAAAGTTAGGATACATTTCAAAGCGAAACATGATGCCCTACACCCCATCCTACTGATTGAAATCTTTGACTGTTGGTGTATTGATTTTGTGGGACCATTTTCATTATTATTTGATTTTATTTACATATTGGTTGCCATAGATTATGTCTCAAAATGGATCAAAGCAATTTCCTATTGAAATAATGATCACAAAATAGTAATAAATTTTTTGAAAGAAAATATTTTAAGTCAATTTGAAATTTCTCGATCCGTTATCAATGATGCGGGAAAATATTTTTATAACAATATTTTTAAAACTTTAATGAAAAAATATGGAATCATACATAAAGTTGCAACCCCTTATCATAGTTAGACAAATGGACAAGTGGAACCTGCAAATTAGGAGATAAAATAAATTTTGAAAAATACAGTTAACCCAAGATGTAATTGGTATCTTAGACTTACCGATACACTTTGGGTATATAGAACTACTTTTAAAATATCATTAGACATGCCTCCTTATAGGATAGTTGATCAAAAATCTTATCATTACCTCTTGAACTTGAATATAAAACTTATTGGGCACTCAAAGTATTTAACTTCAACATTGATGAAGTTTCAAAATTGTGCAAATTGCAAATCAATGAGCTTAAAAAATTGAGAAATGATGCATATGAAAATTCTAAAATTCATAAAGCCAGAATCAAAGAATTTCATGATAATAAAATTTTAAGAAAAATATTTGAAATTGGTCAAAAGGTTTTGTATTATAATTTTTTATTGTATTTATTTCTTGAAAAATTAAGATCAAGGTGAAGTGGTCCTTTTGTTGTAAAAGAGGTATATCCTTATGGGGAAATTGATATTGACAATCACAGAAATGATAACGTATTCAAAGTAAATAGATAAAAACTTAAACTATATTTAGAGAATAAATTTTCACAAGAGGAATTTTTTTTTCTTTCTAACCCTTGTTATGATTAGTATTTATATATATATATATTCTCTAACTTTGTTTGTTTTGTAGGCTTTCTTTCTTTTATTTTTTTCTTTTCTCGGTTAAGTGGTGGACAATGGTACTCCATGGCTATTGAAGTCGAATTTAACAGTTTCCCAAACAATTAAAATTATTGTACAAAGTTTCCCTCTTTTTATCATTCTGTTTTCCTTTTCTTTTCAAAATGAATGATATTTTTCTAACTCTCAAGAAGTGATTTTCTTTTTATCTTAAAAATATAATTTTAAAAATTTATAAAATCAGGATTGAAAGATTGAGGATGCTTATTAATAAGGGTATCTTATGGGATATACGGTGGATAATTGAAGCAAAGGTAAGAGTAGTAGGTGAGTTTTTACATGAGTTTTCAAACTTGCTTAATAGATACATATTTGGTTTTGGTCCAAGCACATATTAGAAAAAAAAAGGGTGAAAAAATTGGTCACAAATGTGCTCAATGAACTTGTAACACAAAGTATCATTTTTATGAATGGTTTCTAAAAATCGAGAAGAAAAAATTCAATTCATTATGGAGGGATTAAGGAGTCTTTAGATGATATTATATTGACTCATGAGGCGCATTCATGTGGATTAGTACAATGTGTAATTCTTGATTTATGGAATCACTTATGGGATAAATATGAGCGTTATAATCTTGAAAATCTGACATTAAAAGACACTGTTTGTCAATTTATAAGAAATTGAATGGGAAACATATCCTTGACCCATAGAGGGTGTTTAAGCAGTTACTGAGAGGAAAATATGAGCTACCGTCCCAACTATATGTGCATTCACATGTAAGTAGCAATTTTCAAATTTTGTGTCCTTATTTTAACCTTTCTAACAAAAGAAAAAATGCTCAATAAATACATTTCCTGTTCACACCTCAATAAATAACACTATACTTATTCCATTTTTTCACAACTCACTTTCTAAAAAAAATATGGAAGGGTCTTCCACTCATAAGTTCAACTGTATTTGTGTCTTTTAGGGTGCCAATCTAGGAAAAAATGGGGAGTTTATAGGGGCAGCTAATAACTTTGGTAGAACTTTAGTAGAAAGAAAAATTCATTTAGTGTATGGGGGAGGCAATCTAGGGTTAATGGGGAGTGTTGCTACTTCTGCTCATGTAGGAAGAGTCAAAGTTTTAGGAGCTATCCTAAAATCTTTAACAATACAGAATATCACAAGTATGACAATCGAAGATGAGCTAACATGTTAAACAATGCCTAACATGTTAAACAATGTGGATACATTCATCACTCTACCTGGCATTTTTGGTACATGGATGAATTATTCCAAGTTGTCTCTTGGGAACAACTCAACATTCACCAGAAACCTGTAAGTATTCTTAATGTTAATGACTTTTTTGATGGTTTGCCATATTTTGAAGATCATGCTATAGAAAAATATTTTATTTCACCGTCTACAAGATAAATTCTCATTTCTGCTTCAACACCTTACCAACTGATTGATCAACTTCTTGCATATGTGCCAGAACCTGATCCAATATTAGCTCATGTAGATTGGTCTAACAAGGACAATGGTTGAAAACGTAAAATAAATTTGACTCTCGGCCTATGAAATTTGTCCTTAATGGTTTCAACTAATAGTATATATATATTGTGTTGTTTCAACTTTATTTTCCAATAAGTCACATTTTCTAAACTTTATTTTTTATCTACTTTTGATATTGAGGATAATGTCTTGATTAAGTTGGGGAAGAAGATAGTTGATATCATGTCTTGTGTGTTTTTTCAAATTTTTTCTTTAAACAAAGAAAAAAATTAAGCGTATTTTCTTTTGGGTCGATTAAAACTATGAAAAATGGTGGCAGAGTAAATAGCAACTTTAACACTCTTGAAATGTTGCTTTATTTTTTTGTATAACATAACAAATTTGTGAAGTTTTTAACAATAGTTTGTCAATTGTCAATTTTTTTTCGAGTCGTAGATGTTCTTCCAACTTCAATCATTAAAATTAAGAATGAATAATATGGTTTGATTGATGATGAGTGTTGTTTTGGACTTTGATGTAGTTCTTTGGTTATAGTTATACTCAAATATTTTTGTACAAATAGTTATGTTATTTGGTGTGGAGACAAGCATGTGAAAATAGGTAGTTCTTATACCCTCGCTTTAATCATCACTTGAATTTTTGAAACGTGGGGGTTGGGTGTTAGAACTTTTTTTTTTGGTCTGTCGAGGTGAATAACTGATTAAGCATCACTTGAAAAATAATTAAGGCATTAGACTTTATAGTACCATGGCCAAACCAACTTGTTCTCATGTGATGTTCCAAGAGAACATTCCTCATAATGAGTCACTTTGGGTTTTTCAATACGTAAGTCTTTTTCGGTGATAACCATATCTTCTTACCTAGCCTAAATACACTATTATCCTACCCTTGTTCTAAAAATAATTTGGAGCTTAAGAGACATTCCCTTAACAAAGTGAACTTGCAAAAGAAATTTGGATTGTAATAGAAGATAAGTGTGGGGGAGTTTTTTTTTTGAAAAAAAAATAAAAATAAAAAAAATCACGAAGTGTTAAAAATATTATGCGTTGTAACTAAAAATGGGATATTGTAAAATTAATGATTATAATGAAGAGGGGTACAATTTAATAACAAGTGGCCCTGGTGTTGAAATTCGTGTAGTATGAGAAATTTTCATTGATAAACTCTATATCTCTAATATCATGAAACTTTTATAACCTTTGTTGCATCCTATCCTTTTTTTTTAGCCACATCACTACCATTTGCCCCTATTACAACCTTTATTGAAGACCTTCTAATTTTGTATGGTGCCTTCGGTGTAGAGGAGATTTGTACCAAAAGAAGAGCTTATGATGTTTAACTCTTCCATTATAGATTGGATGATGGTTTTTGTGAGATTCTATGGAATTTCACTTGTTTGAAACATACATGATTTTGTTACTGTTGACATTAACTATTCACACACACACACACACTTGAGTATGCTTATTATAGAAATGTATTGACTTTTGAATGAGTAAGATTTAGATTCAACACTTGTTTGATTTCATTTCTATATTACTTTATTGCTTCCTGAGAATAATGATTGGAAATTAGTTATCATAGGTGTTTGTGGGTACCACCATTGGAAAGTCTCATGAAACTATAACTCGTCCTCTATAGGCCACCTAGGGGGTTTAAAGGTTTGTTGCATATGATAAATGCAATTGTGATTTCCTATGAAAGTAGATTATTTTGCGTTTGTTTTAAGCTTGCTTGAGGATGAGCAAGGGCTAAGTGTGGGAGAATTTGATAAGTGCATATTTTGACATAATTTTGTATCAAATTCTTTATACTTTTCTTGCTTTATTCTTGTTAATATTGAAGTTTTATTAATATTTTGTGTTAAGAAATCAATGAACAAAAAAAGATCAAAAAGAGCCAAAATAAAACCGAAGAAGACAACACATTTTGTGAGCAAGTTGGGAGATAATATTTTATTGGATCAAAAAAATATCATAATTAGAAGAAAACAACTATTTTTGCCTAATTTTATCATGTGTAGATCAAAATATATGCAATAAATCACTTGAACTTTGCAAGTAATTATTGGGCTTACATTAATTTTAAAATAAGCATGGTTCCAAACTTGTGCAATTTTCGTGTTTTGGGCATAACTCAATGCTCAAAAAGTCTTATGGATTGAATCTTACTTCATTTGAAAGTTAAGAGATAGAACTATAACTTTGCTGTTGGAAGCTGAACCCAATTCAGCTTTGATTATAGCATAAATTTTGTTCAAGTGTGTGCATTAAAAAAGATCTATCTATACTGACACATTTCCTTAAATCAAGTATAATTTTCTCCCTAATAGTTGGAATTTGGTCATTCAAGTTGAAAAATTAAAATAACATAAAATTTGTAGATTTCATATTGTTCACTTTTCCAAAATCAGTTGATTTTATAGAGAAAAATATGTGACAAAAATTAGATCTAAAAAGAACATATGAATTTAGAGTTCATTGGAAGTTAATTTAGAGTATATTTAGAGATGCCAATTTAGGCACTCTTCTACTATAAATAGGGGCTCTTGGATGTCATTCGAGATATACAAAAACCTTAGAAGGGGAAATAAAGTTGTATTATTATATTTCTTTAGGTTAAATTTTCTAATAATAATATAAGTTTTCTAGTAGTAATAGAAATGTATTCTTTAATTTTTCTTCTAGTTTTAGTCTTTTCTACTTTCATTATATCTTTCTAAATTTTATTTAGCTGAACAGAAAGGGTGAACCTTTTGATGGAGGAAGAGAAACGATTATAAAGATGCATAATGTTTAGGTGTGTTGTATTATTATTTTAATTTTTTTATTGAAACCCTCCTTATTTAGTGATGATTCTTGATTTATGTATCACTAATGACACAATTAATACTTAGATTCATTTAGCTTATTATACGATTCTACCCCATTGATTGCTAATGTGAAATGTTGATTTGTTTTAGACAAATGTGTGTAGTAGTGAAGCCAGAAAATTGATACCTAGGGGGCAAGAATTTTTTTTTGTCAAAAATAGTAAATAAAGAGATATTTTTTATTATTTATAAGGGGCGATTTTTTAAATTTTAATAATTTTATATATAAAAATTTATTCAAATTTAAAAAAAAAAATAGAATTGAGGTGGGGGGCTGCCGCCACCCACCTCCTAGATCCGCCACTGAATGTGTGCATAAATATTTAATCCTATAAATAAGTATTGGCATTAAAACACTTCTTGTTTAGTGGCAATTCTTGATTTATGTATTACTAATGACACAATAAATACTTGGGTTGATTTAACTTATTGTACAGTTCTACCCCACTGACTACTAATGTGAAATTTTAATTTGTTGTAGACAAATGTATGCATAAATATTTATCCCATAAATAAATGTTGACATTAAAACCCTTATTGTTTAATGGCTATCACCAATAATACAATAAATATTTGGGTTCATTTAATTTCTTGTATGTATCTACCCTACTGACTCCTAATGTAAAATTTTAATTTGTTATAGACAAAGGTGTGGCTAAATATTTGATCCCACAAACAAATATTAGTGTTAAGAGATAATTTACAAATAGTAAGACAATATCATGATTACCTTAATGCATAAACTATTTGATAACATCTTCCCACTTGAACCTTCATTGTACATGGATTCTAATAGTAGCACTTAAAAGAGGTAAAAAATAATAAATAATCATTCCTCTATCCAAAACTCAAGAGTGAATATTTAATTTTTAGTACTTTTATTATTTTGATTTCTTAGTTATAGTATAAATTCTTCTTTATATTCTAAACCACATAAAATCCATCTTTTAAGAAATATAATCCTGAAAACTTCAAACAACTTTCCTATAGATCGACCTCAGACTCTAGAGAAATTTATTACTTGACACAACCTACACTTGAGTTTGCAACCTTAAAGTTGTAGAGGTCTCAAGTGTACCTGAGAGGTACTGCTTTTTGTTAGAGAACAAGAAAGAGAGACTTCCGAAGATCCAAGAAGCTATGGAGAGGTGATGTCTGACATTGACTCAGAGAAGTGGCAAGAAGCTAGGCAATCCGAGATGAACTCCATGTGCTCCAACAAGGTATGGAGCTTGGTGGACCCAACATAGGGAACTGTTCCCATTGGCTGCAAATGTGTCTACAAGTGGAAGCTTAGATTAGATGGAGAGGTAGTGATCTATAAAACACATCTGGTTGCAAAATATTATACTCAGAAATAAGGAATTGATTATGAGAAAACTTTTTCACTAGTGGCGATGCTAAAATACATCCCAATGTTACTAGCCATATCTGTATATTATGACTATAAGATATGAAAAATAGATGTAAAGACCGCTTTCTTTAATGGAATCATTAAGGAAGAGATCTATATGAAGCAACTAGAAAGCTTCATATCTACTGGGAGCGAGCAAAAGATTTGCAAGCTCTAGAGGTCCATTTATGGACTCAAATAGGCTTTGGGAGTTGGAACATCCAAACAATCAAAACGTTTGATTTTCATAAACCTGGATGAACCTTGTGTCCACAAGAAGCTTTGTAGGACGGAAATTATATTTCTTGTGCTCTACGTTGATGACATCCTACTCATTGGGAATGATGTAGGGATGTTGCAGTCAACGAGAACTTGGTTGTCTAAACAGTTTTTAATGAAGGATTTGGGAGATGCATCTTTTATCCTAGGGATAAATATCTATAGAGATAGATCTAAAATGATGATTGAACTATCCTAGTTCGTGTATATAGACAAAGTACTAAAATTGTTTAGTATGGAGGAATCCAAATGAGGATTCCTACCAATGAGCCATGGGGTTTCACTCTTTAAGGCTATGTCTCCCAAGAGATCTAAAGAGATAGAAAGAATAACTCGTATATCTTATGTGTCTACAATAGGGAGCATAATGTATGTAATATTATGTATAAGGCCTGATATTGCACATACTCTGAGTGTCACGAGAAGAAATCAGTCCAATCTAGGGAAATAATACTGGAAAGTCGTTAAGATGATCCTTAAATACTTGAGAATGATTAAGGATATCTTTTTGATATATGAAAATGGAGAACTAAAATTAAAGAGATATACAAACTCTAATTTTTAATATAATATAGATGACTCGAAATTCATGTCTGGATATATATTCACCTTCAATAGTGGTGCGGTCACTTGGAAAAGTTCCAAGTAAGAAATAACAACAAACTCTACCACCAAAGTTGAATGTATTGATGTATCAGATGTAGCAAAAGAAGTTATTTGGATAAGAAACTACATTCAAGGGTTAGGTGTAATTCTATCAATTGTTGATCCAGTAATGATTTACTGTGATAACAATAGTGCCATTGCACAAGTAAAGGAGCCAAGATCTCATCTAAGATCCAATCACATAATGAGACAATACCACTTGATCATAAAGATGATTGGTAGAGATGATGTCATTGTGGATTGAGTTTCTTCAGCAGACAGAAGGTATTCGACGGACATCTTGAGAAGATGGGCCTTAGATACATGAGCTATTGGAGTTAGGGCAAGTGGGAGACTGTTAGAGTATGATACCCAGTAGCCCAATTAGATTGGGTGTATTGTATTCTTTTTTTTTTGTAAAATAATCTTATTGGTAATCATATTAATATAAAAGACACTTTCTTTGTCTTATGTCTTACATTTTATTTTTGTATATTAGATAAAGTCCTTAGACCAAATATAACTATGGGGTATGGTGGTGCATATGATGGCAATCATCGAACATGGCTCTAAGGTTTTGGTGTTAAATAAGTTCTAAATCGAGGTCTTTTCGAGATGAGACATCAAATAGCCTAACAGACTTGTGCATACTATACTTGCTCACATAAGGATGATGTTTCATTCCATAAGCTAATGCGTAGTGACACAAGTTCATGTATGCGGGTGCTTGATAGAGAACGAGTACACTAAAGTGACCTGCCAGAGATTCTTAATTGGAAAAATCATTTGTCGAATTAAGATCTCTATGTTATGATAGTGCGCAACTAGTCCTTTGACTTGAGGAATCATAATAATCTTATGTGTGTCATGTCTTACTTGATATATACTCTGATTAGATAACAATCACAAAGGGATTACATTGGGTATTGCATCTACACGTATGAAAGTTAATGAGTGACCAACCAAAAGAGTTTTTGATAATTCATCAACAGTCATTAGAACTTGAAATAGAATTATAGTAATTGAGTTAATTAGGTTTTGACTTTTATCCATACCTTACACTCAATCAGGAGATTAGATGATGAAAGGATCTTACGTACATGATATTCGTAATTGTAATAGGATCACTTGCTATTTCACCCAAGGCTAGTTTGCCATGATTACTTGCTAGGAGTTTTCATGGATGATGAGCTTCTTGGTTTTAAAGAGTTAATTCCAAGTGCATTAATTAATCAGAATAATTGTTATTCATAACTTGCAAATGTTACAAACCTATTACTAGCTTAGTAGTGAACCTAAAGGGTTACACAGAATTTGCAATGAATAATCTTTAGTCTAAAATTAATCTAAAGAGTTAGATATAATTAATTAATTGAATTAATTAATTAAATGTTAAATTAATTCAAATTAGTTGAGTTAATTATCTAATTAAAGAATAGAATTATTTTATTGGACCCAATAAGATTGAGAATCCAATTTGGAGTGAATTAATTAATTGATTGGATCAATTAGATAAACTTGAGCTAATTAATTGAATTAATTAATGTATTTGCTGAAGTCCAAGCCCAATTTGAAAATGGCTCATTAGTAGAAGCCCACTTTAAATATTAGACTAATTAAATTAAATATAAAAAATATTTTTTTTTATTTAATTGATATAAGATATCAAAATTGAATTTATGGGATAGATTCAATGTATGTGGAGAAGAGAGGGATATAAAATTGATGGCCAATTAGAGACCATATTTTTTGCCATAAAGATAGAAGGAATAGGAGATTTGGAATTATGTGTTTTGGTTTGTTAGGAAAGTTAGACTTTCCAAACAATCAAATTAACATGTGAGTTAAAATTAAGTTTGACTTAATTTTTGTAGCCAACATATAAAATAAAATTGGAGACAAAATCCCATATTTCTACTACTAAAATCATCCTCAAGCAAGCAAGAAAGAAAAAAACATTTTCTTCTTCTCTCTTCTCCATCTTCTTTGTTATTCAAATATCCTAGTGTATTGTTCTTATTCCATTGGTTGTATTAAGAATAATAACAAAAATATTTAATCTTTGATTCCACCGGTTAGATTAAAAATTAGTGTTCACTCCCCTTTTAGACTTGAATAAAAAACAAAGAACACTAACAAGTTCTCTACTTTTAGTTATTCTAGTTCAAGTTGTGGACATGTTTAAAGGGAAGACACGTGGACTTCTTGATGAGAGATTTGCTATAATCCACAACTGATTACCTCAAGCCTTGTATTGAATCGGAGAATTAAAAAAGGGTAATGAATTACATTATCATTAAATCTGGTAACCGATTGTTAGAATCATTGTGAAACTAGGGGTAATGCAATAAATGTAATTGCATGTTTTATTTAAAAAATTTAATTTCCATTGCGTTTAACCCCTAGTTTATAACAAACCCAACATCGCATACATGCACTAGCGTCACTATGCTGATGCCTATGTAGTGAGACATCCTCCTCATACGAGCATGCATCGTATGCTCAAGTCTTATTAGGTTATTCGATATCTCATCTCAAAAAGTCATTGACCTAGAACTTATTTAAGACCAAAACTAATTGCCATCATATGCGCGACCATACTCCGTAGTTAAGTTTGGTCTAAGAGTTTTATCTAAATAACATACATAATTAAAGATAAACAAAGATGTCTATCTTATTAATATGATTTGAAAAATATTATTTTACAAATATAAGAGAATAAAAAATGCTAAATATAATTTGCGTGTCGTACTCTACTCTAACAATTAAGTAAAAATAGAGTTTGGGATAATAATTCAAGTCTTAAGCTTAATAATTCAAGTCTTAAGCTTAATCCGGAGATTAGTTGATGGAAAAACTATATTTGCATGGTATTCATAACAGAAATTGGTTACATTGTTATTCACATAATACTAGATAGTCATAATGTACTACTCTAATAACTTATGAGATTCTTGGAATTAAAGAGTTAATTTTAAAATGATTAATTAATTATATTAATTAATCAAAATACTAATTTATTCACTAAGTTACAAGAGTTACAAGCCCACTACAAGTTGTGAACCCAATGGGTCACATACAAATAGGGATAGTCCACTTCTAATCGAGAAAGTAATCCAAGAAGATGGATTAAGTTAATTAATGAAGATTAATTAACTAGAGCTATAATTAATATAAAAAGTTAAATTAATTCATCGGATTAAGTAATATAATTATTTAATTGGATTTAATTAAAATTAAAAATTTATGTGGAGTAAATTAATTAATTGATTGAATCAATAAATTTGTAAACTTAATTAATTTAAAAAGTTAAATTAAGTTGATGAATTAAATAATATAATTATTTGATTAGGCCTAATTTGATTGAGTAACCTTTATGAAATTAATTAATTAACTGATTGGATCAATTAATTAAATTGAGATTGATAAATTAATGAAGATCAATTAATTGAACTCCTAAGTAAATTAATTAAGTCTAAGCCCAAGCTTATGGGCCCGTAGAAGAGGCCAGTCTAGGAGTCTTCGAAAACAAAACAGAAAATCATAATCTTAGATGGAAAAGAAAAAGATAAGAAAGAAAAGGAGCTAGAGACATAATTGAATTAGGTTTTGGAGGAGAGCATATAAAAACTCCCCTCCTTATGATTGCTGAATTTTGAAGGGCTTTTGAAGCCAAAATTCGACCACCCCACTCTCCCAATACTCTCTCTTTTCTTCTCTCCAAGAAAACCCTTTTTCATCAAAGAGGTTCTATTTTTCCTTGATACAACATAATTCTTCTATCACTAGTTGATTTAAAAATTATTATTGCATTCCCAAATTTTAGATTATAAACAAAATATTAAAATACACTAGCAAAGATTGAAGATTCATGAACTAAACCTGAAGGGTGGATACTCATAGATGCACGACCTTTGAGTCCTTGGCTAACTAATTTCTCATCCGATTTAATGATTTGAATTATTTCAGCCTACATCAGTCGAAGTGTTTATTAATGTACAATTTGCAAAATTTTTGCTTTAATTATTAAGCAAGAAATCAGAAACTCAAATCGAATGATCACAACAAATCTGGGATATATTTTTATATATGATGTATGTTTTATTTCAATTGTTGATTTTTTTTATATTTTTACTGCGTATGCTATCCTATGATTATGCAAACATAATAGTGATATCAGAGCCTAGATTTATGCATTTTGATTGGTTTCACGAATGATTACTAAAATTTAATGCTACAAAATTTAAATCTTTTATACGCGATAAATTTATTCAATTTTACTTGATTGCGATTATTTTTTTGGGAGTTGGAAATGAGTGGGAATTGTTCCCAGAAAACAAAAGAAAAAAAAATTAGGAATGTATTGCGACTTCATATGTTAGCATCATGGTCCTTGTTGGACGGTGTGTTGACATATTCGTTTCATTTTCAAACGTATAATCATTGCACACGAATTTATGCCAATCTAGTTTTAAAATTAATTATTAAATTTAAATTAATAAAAAGATTTTTTTTATAAATAATAAAAAATTGTTAATCCCAAATCTAAAATTGGCACATAAAGAATGGTTAATTTACGTGCTTTGGGTTTATTGCCTGTGATTATTAAATTAAGCATGTATAAATGTATGGATGATTATGAAGCCTAAACCTTTATTGGATATTTTATGTGATTGGTTTTATTAATTTGATTTCAATTAAAATGTGGCATGCATATCTCGTTTTTCTCTATTTTCTCTTAATATAAATTCTATCTCCCTCCTATGTACTTATCATTAGAAGAAATTCTATGGTTTCTTGTTAGGTTGTAACAAATGTAATGAGAGTAGTTTTAAGCGATAAAATTTTATTTTTGTATTTTGGTTGGCAATACAAGAAAAAGAAGCAAGATGGAGAAAAGTAAGGAATTAAGGCTCATGAATGTATGGTTGTACATTCATGTAATAAATAATAATTTATTATCATTTTAATTATCATCTTTGGATTGACCTAAATTCACTTTGACTCGAGTAGATCATATAGGATATAGCTCATGATCATCTCTTTATTTATGTATGAATGGTGATGCATGAATGGTTTACTTAATGTCTTTTCTTATGATTATATTTGCAATTACTAGAATAGTGAAATATTAAATAAACGAACTTATAAATAATAAATGAGGTTTTACAACTATAAAATTAGACCCTCAATTGAAAAGTCAAGATAAGGAATTTTTGAACTAAATTTCATATCAAACAAACATGGACAATATTGAGTTGGATTCAATCAACCATACCTTCCATAAAAAGTAGTTGACATGATGATGCTATCACGTATAAAACATCGCCCATGAGTCGTTGGATGCCTAAATGATGAAAAACTGTGATCACTATGAATTACTTTTTCGAAATTAATTTTTTTAAATAAATATTCTAAAAACAAAAGTTAGATCAAATTAAAACGTACCTTTTTTCAATGAAAAAAGAGAATATAATTCAAATATGAGAAAAGAATGAATTTCTAATTACAATAAATAAATTTTTGAAATGCATAATTTTTTTTAAAAAGTAAAAGATCAAAGTTAAATTTCTAAGTCATATTTATTAAATAAATAGTATAAATTAACTTTTATATGTTTAGAATAAATACATAATCTTAAAACCATTAAGCAAGGGTCATCATTTAACATACATAATTTTAAAAAAAAATGTGAGAATATTTTTTAATTATGATGTTCAGTTATATATGGAATACTTATTATTATTTATCTATAAAAAATTATAAATTTGAAATAATCCTTTAATATTTTTTGAAAGTATGCGATTTGTTATAATACTAAGATGACCTTTCTAGTTAGACTAAAGTCTTTTATATTCATTACGAAATTTAGGCATATGTAAAGTTGCGAACCACTTATAATAATAAGAATTGTGATTATTTTTTATATACAAAAATTAATATATAATTTTTATGTTATTGACGAGACTTAAACTTAATACTTGGTCTCCCTCAATTTTTCATCAAAAAAAATTATGCATTATAAAATACAACTACTATTTAGTGTTGTAAAAGTCATACTTTTTTCTCAAAAGTTTAGAAATATAGGTAATTTGGTTTTTAAATAAATTCAATTAGAATCTTAATTCAATGATGTTAGAGGAAAGATTTTTGTCAAAAAATTAAATACAGAGGTGGAGACAATAAATACCATTCCAACTTAGGGTACCATACACTATTAAACAAGCACTGCCTTTAGATTTTTATTGTAACTCTTATATATCAGACTTGCGATGAGCAAATTTTATTATTGACGTTAGTACATATAATTTTTTACCTAAGTAACTCGAACCATTTGTAATACTAAACCTTTAGTTAAAGCAGATTTTGAGTTAGTCCCATTTAAGTTCAAACATGATATAAGGTGAGTTTGGTATAGTGGTGGACGCTCTCAAAAGTATTTATAGAAGGATATAGATTTTGAGTCAATAGATTTTAGTCCCATTTATTTTTAAATGAATATTCTAAAGTCGTAAAACGTTTGACAATTAAAATCAAAATTACTTTTGATCTATATAGGTGTTTAGCAACTTAAGCTAGGATCACGTTTGTGTTGTTGAATCACAATAATCAGCATTTTGTAAAACACTAAAAATGGGAGCTTTCGGCCAACTGCAATTTTATGAAATCAATTACTTTAAAATTAATATATATATAAATCAATTATTGCAAAGAACTTGTAGTATCAATTTTCCCGAAATTAGGCCAAACCCACCTTAGACGAATATGACTACGTTCGGAATAAATTTGCAAGTCAATAGTTCTGTTTGGATTGATTTTACACTGGGACAATGTTTGAAATTAAAAAATTCTTATTTCTTTATGAGAATAAAAATATTTCTTATTCACTTTTGGGTTTTGGCAGGCCCCTTGGGCCTTGCTACTGTGTGTCCAATTACAATACAAATAACTGTATTCCGAAGGGAGGACGGTTAATCAGAGCCCAGTTAACTAACCGGACCCAAGGCCCAAACACTTAATAAGGCAAGATGCAAAGCTGTTAAGTGGACCCAAGTCCCAAACACTTCAGAAGGCAACATGAAAAAAGAACGACAGTTGGGCAATTCATGGCCGAATAAATGCCCAATCACTTAAAAAAGTAATGTACCCAAGGTGCATTTTGAACATTTACATGACGAAAACTGTTCATGAATATTTCGAAAACACCATAATTTTTTTTTTAAATTTCCAGAAATAGGTAGGAAAATCATGAAAGAGACAAAAAAAAAAAAAAAAAAAAATCAAATTGCTCATGGATTTTGAGCTTGTCCACTTGCCTTTCAATTCTAGTCAGTTGCAGCGCAATGGCAATAAACTATTACATTGATCTCAATAAAGAAGATTTATTTAAACGGATGCATATAGTGCAAAAATAATAGTACTATAGCAGTGGAAATTAAGGAAATAAACAAGCAAATTGAGTTCTGTTTACACAAGTATGAAAATAAAACAAAGGCAGATGTGCCTGATTCTTGACTTCATTCTCGTTCTTCTTTCTAGGCTTGAAAATTGTAATTTTCAATTGTAGAAGATACTGAAAATTTGATGATGTCGGAAAATTTGAATGAACTGTAGAAAAAGATGCCTCTTGATTCATTCTTCTTCTCAAGCAAAATAAATAAATAAAACATAAAAATTATTAAATTTCATAAACTTGAACTTGGAAGATTTATACACTTTGAGACTTCCGGATAGAGATACCAACGGGTGAGTTTAGCCAAATCGTGATCCATCCCGTTCATTTTTTTTTAAGATTCAAATCCCCTCTAGATCTGGACTCAACACGTCAGACTCATTAGGCTTTTTTTGTAAGTTTTTAAAATATTAAAAAAATATTTTAAAAATAATACCACTAAAATATTTAACAATATACTTTTCAAAAATAATACGACTAAAATTTTATGAAAAATATATATTTTAAAATATAATATCACATGAATATATATAAAGTAAATTTTAATATAATAAAAGAAATGAATGAGGTAGGTTCGGGGTAGGGCGGGTTTGAAAATTAAAATTCAAAACCTGTCAAAATTTATTTATAATAGTAAAAATATGTTCTAATGGTGTGGGTCTATAGTAGATTTGGTTTTAAATTCGCCTCATTGATATTTCTATTTGTTTGAAGCTATTAGATGCTTGGTTGATTTTTTCTTTTTAACTTGTTTGGATGAAAGACTTGAGGAGAACTCTTTGATACTTGGGCCGTGTATTTATGAATCCTATAATTTGAAGCAGAGAGTCTTAACCCACTTAAATATTTTTTATTTAACATATATATTATTAAAGAGATAATATCAAATCCTTATATTCATTTGATGAAGATGACATGCCACATTATGTAATTTAGTTGACCTTTTATATTATCAGATCGCAAGACACGATGTATTGTCGACCTTGATTTAAGACTTAATTTAATAATCCAAAACAAAAATCCATTCAAACTAATTAATTAATAACTTATCCAAAAAAAATTAATGCCAACAAGTTGCTCTTGTTGAGAGAAAAAAAGAACAAAATACAAAAACAAAAACAAAAAAGGAAGGCTGAGACTTTTGTCAGAAGTTTCATGTAAAAATCAAGATAATTTGCTTCATTTGTTACATTAAAGACAGCAAACAAATACTGCATAATTTATTTATTTATTTTTTAAGTGAAACGACTACATAAATTATTAATTATCGTCATTAGAGTCAAATGTCAACAATTTATCCAAACATACCATTGTGATTTAAAAAGAGGACAAAAAGAAAATAGATACAAAATAAACAAAGACAAAAGACAGAAGGAAGAAAAAAGAACTTGATATTAAATTTTGGGTTTTGACCGGCCCTTTGGGCCTTGCTATACAATTTTTAGTACAAAAAAGTAGCGAATATTTCTGAACGTATGGTTAAGATAATAGGGTTAATTAGAGGCTGAACCAAAGGATGGATTTATTGCCACCGCATTGGGCGCAACACATGTTATTATTGGGCCAAAAGTTGGTTCCCTAAGCTAGTTAGAAACCGACTATTGGGCCTGTCTTGAAAATTTCTGATATTATCATTTAATAAATAATAAACCTACTCATTAACATTCCATAAATAAACCAAAAGGAACAATTTTTATTATTAAATATCTACTCCCTCTGTTATAAATTTATCACTCCTACTTTTTTAGTTTTTTGGAATGTCTCAAAATAAAAATCTATTTTTTAAAATGGAATTTTTTTTTTCTTTTTCTTCAATACTATTATCTCAATTATAGTAATAATGTGATACTACAAACTCTCAACTACTACTTTTAAAATGAAAGTATAAAATTGCACAATATTTACACTTTAATCTATCATCTGTAAATCCATACAGGATATCGTCAAATTTGCTTCATAATTTTAGGACGGAAGGAATATTTCAAAGAATACAAGTGTCTTGTTCGTATATGCTAAAACTGCTAAATATTAGATAAATTTAATATTTAAAATAATTACATCAAAACCAACAAAAGTTTGGCAAAATTATAAAAATGCCCCTACTATTTGAAATAATCAAAAGTGACACTTAGTGTAATGACCTGAATTTTGCACTCATTTTTGGTTAATTCTATCAAGAACTCTGTTACATTTCATATATAATTGCCTAGCTTAAGATTAGTCTTCTTGTGATGAATTTAAAAATAATAATTATTTGATTGGATCAATTAATTAGTAAAACTATAAATTAATTTAATAATTAAATTAATTTATCTAATTAAATAATTAGATTATTCAATTAACCCTAATATGATTAGGTAGGCTAGATAGAACCAAATTATTTGGTTGGATCAACTAATTGAATTTGGGCCAAATTTAATTAATTAGATTAATAAAAGTCTGAGCCCAAATCATAGTGGCCCATTAGGAGAGGCCCAATCGATTAGTTGGAAGAATTTGGATGAATAAGGAAATAAGATTTCCTTATGGACATATCCTAAAATACCTTTGGAAGGTATGATAGAATTTGGCAAGACAACCCTTGATTGTGTTGGATGATTTTGGAAGAGTTGGACTTAACCAAAATACCAATCCAACACATGGAATAACTTGAGGGGAAAGGGGCCGAAAATTGCTAGCTAATGTAATTCCCATTTTTAACCACCACATTAAGAGGTTAATGAACCTCATTTTCGGTCTTAACAAGATTAAATGGAGAGAGAAAATGTTTCTTTCTCCAAACTCTTAAATCATCCATATATAACAAAGAATGAATTGATGGCCGAATATAAAATAGGTAATAATTTCTTGTGCCACGGCAGTTGTGCCCAATTTAGAGAATGACCATATTTTTCTTAGGTTTTAAGTGGAGGATTAGTGATATATAAACCCTAGCCTCCCTACACGAGTTCTAAACACTCCAAGAACCCTAGTAAACTTGATATTTTCTCTTATCTCCTTCTCCACTCAAGTTGCATGTGCAAACCACCCTTCCACCCTCTGTAAATCCAAAGTTAGCATCTTTACAGCCCTAGATAGGCGTGGAAGAACAAGTTTTATGGGTCATACTTCAAAGTTTTTCAAAGGTAAGGGTATTATTCACGAAAACCTAGTTTTACTTACTCCGTTTGATCAAATCTTGATTTTTCTATATTACTTTTAAAATGAAACAAGGTCTTTCGAATCATGGTTGTTAACCTAAGGTCTTAAACTCAGTTATCGTTTATCCTTGGTTCATAGAGGTAAAAAAAAAAATATTTTCCTATCATGTTATACTCCAAAGTTCGATTTTAATTAAGTAAATACGTCGAGACCCTAGTATCTAGCGAGTACTTCTTCCGGTATTCATTTAACATGGACAAATGATGTTAGGACCTGTTTTAATGGCTAAGTGAATTGTAATAGGATTTGTGAACGACAGCGTTGGAGGGCCACTTAGTCGATAGAATTCTAGTTGGTTTAGAGTTCGAAAGGTAAGTAACCCCACCCTAGTTCCATACATGTAATTATGTGCCTAAGTGATGATACATGTATGATTATGTGTTGATGCTTTAAGTTCTGTGCGTTTATTATCCTTATACTATCATTACACTTGCATATCATATCAAAAAATACGATGCATGATTAAGTTAAGCTTAGAAGGTGACACGAGCATGTGAGTCTATTTTCGAAAGATACATGTACCCCAAATGTTTTGTTTCTAAAAGTTTAATCAGATGTACATTGATGCTGAGAAGTGTGTGAGTGGAAAATGGGCGCGGGGGACCAGCGTTCTGACTAAGGGCCTTTATGGCCAAATGTAATGTTTAATGTGCCGCTTGTGGCAAAATGAAAGTACTTATATCGGTATATATATATATTTTTGGTTCCAAATAATTAGGTCCACTATATCCTTGATTAGCTAGATGTCTCACCAAGTGAGCTCGCGGCTAGGTCAATAAAATGAAAGATTCAAAAGTTTCCATGATAATGTTCAAGTTCAATGTTTTCAAGTCAAAGATTTAAGTTGAAAGTTTTTTTTTTAAAGTTGACGTCCAAGTCCAAGGTTTTCAAATTAAAACCTTTTTATGTTTTTTTTAAACAAAATAGAGAGGGGGAAAAATTCGATAAGTTTTTACACAACAAGCATTTATGAGCATGCATTCATGCATGAGTTACTTATTGAGCTTGTGGAAAGCTCATTTCGTGTTATATATATATATATATATTTTCAGATGATGACATCCAGGAGATGGATGGAAATGGCCTAGCATAGTGACTTGCCCATTGCCTTATATTATTAAATGAACTTCCAGTTTTAGAACCTTTAGACATGTTTTATTATGGGTTTCACCTTTTTAAGATTTTGAGAGGATAATATTTTAAAACTAAATTTTGTTCCATTTCCGTTATGTGGAGTTTTGAGAACTTGGTATTTTATAAATATTAAATGATTATTCCTAGTTTTCCTTTAAGCAAAGAGAGTTTTAAATCTTTCGCATTTTTTTTAAAAGAGTAAACTCTATTCATATTTAAATTCCGCATATATATAATTGAAGAAAATACTAGTAGGCGTTACATTTTTATGGTATCAGAGCACTCAGGTTTTTAAATCAGTTATGTAGACACTAAATTAATTTATTTTTAAAAAAATATTTTGGGCTATGAGTCATGCTACAGGCGTATTCCCCTTTATCAGCTAGTAAGTATTTGAGATTGTATGTTGTTATTTGTTTAAGTATTTACAGAATTTGTTTGTTGTGCCTTGCACAATTATACTGCCTATCTGTTAAGGAGATTCCATATGATTGGGATCCTATTTGCTAGTTGATTGGGATAGTAAAAAAACTAATCAAACTAGTAAAAATTAATGCTTGATGTACCATTGTAATCATGATAACTCATTTCTCATATATAAACGTTAATTGTGTAGGTATGAGGCTTATTAGAACCCCAACTAAGAAGGAATTGAGAGAGCATTCAGACAGAACACGTGAATTCATAACTTGCAAGATGAAATCGTATCATACCTTGCCCCACCATTTCAAGGAGATGAGATAGATGAGTGATCACCTAGCAAGACTCAACGTAGGTTACTATAGACATAGCAATATGGAAGGAGTCACTACCTTCTGTATTACAAAAGACATTTGAGGAGATGTAAGATTAAGTAGGAAGGAACTATAGAGTTTTTGTTATAATGGAAGCAATGTTGGTGAAATGGAAAGAAGAGACACGAAAGCAAGCTAAGACAACGATGTTCCTAACTTTGAATTTTAGTCATAGGAACTTGAGGTTTAGTCTAAGGAAAAATAGTTCACTAGTTCACAAGGGATTTGTTTTAGAGAATCCATTCTTAAAGGTTATAATTAATATTTGTTCTAATCAGAATGTTCACATTAGGAGTTAGATAGAGGAGAAGGTTGACGAGTAGTTATATGAAACAAGACTCCTTTTATGTAACACTTGAAGCTTTATGTATTTTTGAAATGAATATGATGACATGTTATTTGCTTACTGAGTATGATTTGTATTTTTCTTGTTTTATCATGCATGATACCACCTAGTTCCATAGAAGTACTAAACGTTAAGTTAGTCGCATCACTCGAAACATAAGTTATGCTTAGTGCTTAGTGCTATAGAACTTCACGGACTAAAGTTAATTTTTAGTCAAGAATAATGGTTTGCCCTACTCGCTCGACTAATCAGGAAGAGACCTCACATGCAAGGAATGAGGGAAATGTCCTTGTTGTTCCTCAGGGAATGCCTTTGACTATTGAGGTTTTCATACAGGTCTTAGCCGCGTTTGGGCAAACTAACCAACCTAGATGTGCTGAGGCCCCAGAGAGGAACCGTATCTTAGAGTTTATGAGACTAGCCCTACAATTCTTTTCGGGCATGGTATACCCTATAGAAGCTGAAAAGGATGGTTGATAGAGATACAGAAGATTTTCTCGATCATGGACTGCACGGATGCTGAGAAGGTCAACTTTGTGACATTTGTACTAAAAGGAGAGGCCTATGACTAGTGGCGTATGGTGCAGAGATAGCATAAGAATGATGGCCGCCCGTTCACTTGAGAGATGTTCACCAGGGCATTTTATGAGAAGTACTTCACCTGAAGCATACGACAACATAAAAAATGAGAATTCATGCACTTGGTGCAGGGTAAACGCTCCGTCGTAGAGTATGAAGTCAAGTTCGACAAACTATCGAAGCTTGCTCTGGACCTGGTTGCAATGGAGGAACATTGAGCAAGGATATTCGAGAAGGGACTTAGGCCCCAAATCAAATTTGTTGTGGTGCCGTTCGAGTTAAATACTTATAGAGAGGTGACCAACAAGGCCCTATTGGTGGAAAGGGCACAAAAGCTTAGCAGAGAGGAGCTCGAAGTTTAGTCTAGCAGACTTAAAGTAAAAGGTGGAATGCACAAGACATGGAATAGGCAGAAAAATAAGGATTTCTGCAAGGGTACTCAGGGTACTCAGCAGAATAGCAGGCTACCACTGCATGCCTTAAGTGCGGCAAGTCTTACGAGGGAGAATGTCTTCAGGGCAAGGGAATGTGCTTTTATTGCCAGAAGCTAGGACACATTACATTCAACTATCCAGAGAAAAAGAAGACCACCTAAGCTCGTGTTTACATGATGACTCTGTAGGAAGCCAAAGAAGCTACTACGGTGGTGATGGGTAATACTTCAATTCATCTCTTTACATTCCTAAAACTTTTATTCATTCTATCCTTGCATGCCAGTATGTGAATATATTATTTATCGTTTAGGCGTATTGAATGTGTGTGGCAAGTCTGCCAATATCTTATTTAATTCAGGAGCCTTTCACTCATTCGTGAGCTTAAATTTTACAAAAAGCCTTCTAAAACCTCCTTCCCATTCTGACGGTTCCTATAGTATGTCAACCCCTTCGAGTACTGTTATGACCTCAAACCTAATCCTATCGGACTGTCCTATTATAATTAGAGAGAAGCCTTTATTAGCAGATCTTATCGTATTGAATATCCAAGATTTCAATGTCATTTTTAGTATGGACTGGTTATCCAAGAATTTTGCCACAATCAACTATCGAGGCAAGAAAGTAGTCCTCACTCCTCTACATGGCACTCAGATCATTATCCAAGGAGTTAGGCCTAAATCAACCATTCCCGTCATCTCTGCAATGTAGGCCCGTAAGATGTTGAATAAGGGTTGCAAAGTATAACTAATTGGTGCTGGCAGTAGTGGTTTTTACCTTGAAGATTTGGAGGTACTATCTATATAGGGCTTGGTGCGAGATTTATAATGATCACAAGAGCCTCAAATACTTTTTCACACAGAAGGAGCTGAACATGAGGCAACGTAGATGGCTTGAGTTGGTAAAGGACTACGACTATGTTATTAATTACCATACGGGTAAAGCTAATGTAGTAGCAACTCCCTAAGTCAAAGGGGCAAAGAGTTATTTCTACCTTACGGGTAGTGCAACCATCACTCTTGAGGGATATTTAGAGTCTCGAGTTGGAGATAGTCCCACAAGATAGGTATCTCACTATGTTGGCAGTTCAGCCAATGATTGTGCAAAGGATTAAGGCTGCTCAGTTGATTGATCCATAATTGACTAAGATTCGCATAGAGGTGACTGAAGGGAAGAGAACCGACTACGTAATCATCTTGGATGAAGCTCTTCGATTGGGAAATAGACTCATAGTTCTAAATAACAAGCAGTTGAAACTCAAAATTATGAGAGAAGCTCATAACACCCCATACTCCATTCACCCTGGGAGTATGAAGATAATGTGTGACCTAAGTAAATATTTTTCTTGGATAGGCACGAAGAGGACATAACATCATATATTTAGAAATGTTTGACTTGTCAGCAAGTTAAGACTGAACATCAGAGACCTTTCAGTTTGCTACAACCCCTCATGATTCCTAAGTGGAATTGGGAAAGAGTTGGTATAGATTTCGTGGTAGGATTGCCAAGGATGAGGAAAGGGTGCAACTCTATTTGGGTTATCGTGGATCGTCTCACCAAGTCAGTGCATTTTTTGTCAGTAAAGACGACTTATAACATAGAGAGGTATGCAGAGATATACACAACAGAGATAGTGAGACTATATAGAATGTCAATATCTATTATATCCGACTGAGATCCTAAGTTCATGTCAAACTTTTGGAAGAGTCTACATTGTGTTATAGGCACACAATTTAGATTTAGTACAGTCTTCCATCCCTAGATAGATGGTCAATCAGAGAGGACGGCATATACACTCGAGGATATGCTTTGAGCTTGCGTAATTAATTTTGGCAGTACATGGGATGACATTTTGCCGTTAGTAGAGTTCTCCTACAATAATAGCTACCAAGCATCGATTGGTATGGCACTATATAAAGCTCTTCATAGAAGGAAGTGTCGATCTATGGTATACTGGGACAAGGTCAGCGAGAGAAAGTTAATAGGTCCTGAGTTGGTACAACATACCGATTATTGAGAAGATATGATAAAGAATGAAGATAACTCAAAGTTGGCAAAGAGTTATTCTAACCGAATGAGGAAGCCATTGGAGTTCACAGTAGGTGACATGGTTTTCTTGAGGGTTGCATCGATGAAGGACATGATGAGGTTTGGCAAGAAAAGAAAGCTCAGTCCAAGATATGTAGGTCCTTTTGAGATTTTAGACCGAGTTGGTGACTTGGCTATAGAGTTACCTTACCGCTAGCACTATTAGGAGTCCATAATATGTTCCATGTATCGATGTTGAAGAAGTATATTCTGGATCCTTCACATATTTTGAGTTACGAATATTTAGACCTTCATGAGGATTTAATGTATGACGAATTGCCAGTGGAGGTTTTAGATAGAGAAACCAAGGAATTGAGGAGAAAATTGATGATTTGGTCAAGGTGCCCTGGAGGAATCATGTTGTCAAAGAAGCTACTTGGGAATGAGAGGACAAGATGCGAACCTGATACCCTAATCTATTTATTTGACTTTTATTTATCTTGGGTAGTATAGAGTCAAGTTTCGGGGATGAAACTTTATAAGAAGGGAGAATTCTAATGAACTGAATTTCGTACTCATTTTCTGTTAATTCCATTATGAATTTTGTTACATTTCATATATAATTGCCTAGCTTAAGATTAGCCTTCTTGTCATGAATTTGGAAATAAATATTATTTGATTGGATCAATTAATTGATAAAACTATAAATTAATTTATCTAATTAAATAATTAGATTATTCAATTAACCCTAATATGATTAGGTAGGCTAGATAGAACCAAATTATTTGGTTGGATCAACTAATTGAATTTGGGCCAAATTTAATTAATTAGATTAATAAAAGTCTGAGCCCAAATCATAGTGGCCCATTAGGAGAGGCCCAATCGATTAGTTGGAAGAATTTGGATGAATAAGGAAATAAGATTTCCTTATGGACATATCCTAAAATACCTTTGGAAGGTATGATAGAATTTGGCAAGACACCCCTTGATTGTGTTGGATGATTTGGAAGAGTTGGACTTAACCAAAATACCAATCCAACACATGGAATAACTTAGGGGAAAGGGGCCGAAAATTGCTAGCTAATTAGTTCCTATTTTTAGCCACCATATTAAGAGGTTAATGAACCTCATTTTCGGTCTTAACAAGATTAAATGGGGAGAGAAAAGGTTTCTTTCTTCTAACTCTTAAATCATCCATACATAATAAAGAATGAGTTGATGGCCGAATATAAAATAGGCAATAGTTTCTTGTGCCATGGCAGTCGAGCCCAGTTCAGAGAACGGCCGTATTTTTCTTAGGTTTTAAGTGGAGGATTAGTGCTAAATAAACCTTAGACTCCCTACCGAAGATTTCTAAACACTCTAAGAACCCTAGCAAACTTGATATTTTCTCTTCTCTCATTCTCCACTCAAGTTGCATGCGCAAACCACCTTTCCACCCTCTGCAAATCCAAAGTTAACATCTTTACAACTCTAGATAGGCATGGAAGAATGAGTTTTAAGGCCATTCACAAAAACCTAGTTTTACTTACTCTGTTTTATCAAATCTTGATTTTTCTACATTACTTTTAAGAAAATAAAGTTTTTCGAATCATCGTTGTCAACCCATGGTCCTAAACTCAGTTATCATTTATCCTTGGTTCGTAGAGGTAAAAAAATATTTTCCTATCATGTTTTACTCCAAAGTTTTATTTTAATCAAGTAAATACGTCGAGACCCTAGTATCTAGTGAGTAGTTCTTCCGGTATTCATTTAACGTTGACATATGATGTTAGGACTCATTTTAATGACTAAGTGATTTGTAATAGGATTTATGAACGGCAGTGTTGGAGGGTTACTTAGTCGATAGAATTCTTGTTAGTTTAGAGCTCGAAAGGTAAGTAACCCCACTCTAGTTCCATACATGTAATTATGTGCCTAAGTGATGATACGTGTGTGATTATGTGTTGATGCTTTAAGTTCTATGTGTTTATTATCCTTATACTATCATTGCACTTACATATCATGTCAACAAATATGATGCATGATTAACTAGGTGTCTTACCAAGTGAGCTCACGACTAGGTCAATGAAATGAAACATTTAAAAGCTTCCATGATAATATTCAAGTTCAACGTTTTCAAGTCAAAGATTTAAGTTCAAAGTTTATTTTTAAGTGATGTCTAAGTCCAAGGTTTTCAAATTAAAACCTTTTTATGTTTAAAAAGAAAGAAAGAAGGGGGATACTCGATAAGTTTTTACACAACAAGCATTCATGAGCATGCATTCATTCATGCATTGATTACTTACCGAGCTTGTTAAAAGCTCATTCTGTGTTATATATATATTTTCAGGTAATGATATTCTGGAGATGGCCTAGCGCAGTGACTTGCCCATTGTCTTACATTATAAAATGAACTTCCAGTTTTAGAATATTTAGACATGTTTTATTATGGGTTTCACTTTTTAAAGATTGTGAGAGGATAATGTTATGAAACTAAATTCTTTTCTATTTTCGTTACGTGGAGTTTTGAGAACTTGGCATTTTATAAGTGTTAAATGATTATTCCTAATTTTTCTTTAAACAAAAAAAGTTTTAAATCTTTCACATTTTTTAAAAGAGTAAACTCTGTTCATATTAAAATTCCGCATATATGTAATTTAAGAAAATATTAATAGGTGTTACACCTAGTCTATCAACTTCCATTACAAATACAGCTCAAGTCACTTTAAAAATACATTAGAATTACAAATGACGCTTATAGATCTTTTAACAACCACTTATAAAACTATTCACATATTTCTATATCACGTGTGTGACAAGTTTAGTTTTTAATTGGCATTTATATCGTTGATGTCGTATTAGGAGCACTATTATCATTCGATTGTCTAATCTACCAAAAATTACTAACTTTATTCATAAATCCAAAATTCTGGTTTTATTTCCAAAACTTATTATGACCCAACAAGAGGTTTGAACCTCCTAACTAACGTACAGAGGTGACTATAGTACTAGGTAAACACATGATTAATGAATTGTACCAAAGACCACATTTCAGATATATATATATATATATATATATATATATGAATTTTAGCCTTACATATTTGAATATTCTTGCCAACTATGACTTGAAAGTTTGCTGACTGTCCTTTTGTTAATTTCATAATATTATCTTTGAACATCACAAATTAAGATTTTATTTTTTAAAATAATTTTTTTAATAATTATTCATCACTTAATATAATAATATGACAACACCAACCAAACCACTATTTTTGAATACAATAAAACACATAAACAAAATTTTTACTTTTTCAATCATCTAAAACTTCGATGCCTGTCAAACTAATACGTGAAAATGGGGTGGAGGAAGTAATAATCACTTAAAGGTGAGATTTACATCATTGTAATTAATTACTACAATGTATAAATTAATAAGTAGCTAAACCAAAATATTATTACATAATTGATAATTAGCGTAATTTGTCTAGCTGCATCCTCTCCCCATGAAGACAAATGTTACTATGTGGCATCCGCCCATAGAAGAAGACAAAAGGCCACTGTCAATAGTCAATACCAAAAAAAAAAACAATTCACATAGGTTATCTTGACATGAGATTATAAAGAGAAATTAGTACTAACGAGGCAACAGATTGAGGATGGTGTACTATTATTAATTAAAAATGGTCTTTCATTATTGGCATCCGCTTATATAATAAGCTAGCAACAATTAAGTTGCTTCAAAGAATTATATATTGATGTGTACTAGATTTAACCCAACTAATGTTGGGTTTGGTCGATTTAGGCTCAAGGAATCATGGGTTATTTTTGTGTTCAGACCCATTTTGGTAGATTACATATTTTTACAGCTCGGTACCGGTTAGATTTGTCGAGTTGGATTATCACACTTGATTTTATTATTTGGCTTAGGCCCCAAGGTTATGTTGGATTATATAATTTGGATTTCATTGAAATACAGGTCTTTGAATGAGGTGCTTGGTTAGCTGAACTGAGCAGTAAGCCTTTTTTAGTAGCCCAAATGGTTACCTTAGATATTTTTGTTGATCTCAGCTACTGAATTCAGCTTGGGTCCAATGAAAACAGAATCCTATTCACCTGATGACTCCCACATAAGGCAGGGGATTCTATCTTATCTTAGGAACGAGATTTAAAGATTATAGCCTTGATCATCTTCCTCTAAATAAGGTAAATGAATCTTTATTGATATCAACTTCCTTCTTACATTAATGTCTATATAAACCCATGGAAAACATAACGTACATCGTTTAATTAAAATTACATACACGTATTATTGCTTTGTAATAAGCATTCTCGAGTTCTTTAATTATTCTCCTCGATTGCATACTGACTTAAGCATTAGAAGGTTTTTGCTGGACAACCCCAACATCCCTAACCTACTATTTTGTAGAATTGTGGGACTATAATCCAAAAATTTGGATAATTATTCAACTAGTGAATTGAAGGTTTCTTGAGTGCAAGTTTTCAAGCAATCAAGTAGTGTCGTCTGTGGGGAAATTTGAGTTGAGACATGTGGATATGGCAAAAAATAATGTAGAATGCAATCTGGAAAATAAATTGCTTCAAAATTAGGGGGAAAATAGGAATCAAGAGAAGAACGGTGGACGACGGTCCACTTCCTATCACTCTGGGCACCATCCCCTGATGGTAAGTAATGGCTCCTTAAATAGGGCCCAGAACAGAGACCACTACTGATGGTTTAGGTTAATTGACCTTGGACTAATTGACTGGGTTGATTACAACTGCAGTAGATATAGCTTTGCAGAGGAAAGAGAGGGCTAATCCCTCTCCACCAGCATTGGTGAATCCCCCACGAGCTCAGATGGAGGCTAGTAATGCTGTGGAGAGGATGGATAGACCTAAAATTAATGTTCCTATGTTGGAAGATGAGAGTATCTCAGTCTCCCATGAAGCTACGATAGAGAAGGCCCATCACATCTTTTAGGAGGGTGGAAGGTCCACATAAGAAAAAGAAGGAGATCGAGAGAAAGATGACTAGCGGAGCAACAGTTCAGAAGAGGGGAATCCCTTTTTATGAGGAAGTGATGGTGGATGAGCTGCCCACCAACTTTAGACCTTTAAGCTATAAATATGACGAAACCTCAAACACCTGGGACCATGTTTGTAGGTTTGAATCAACTTTCTTTACCATTACTCAGATAGGGTGAAATGCAGAGTATCTTTAACCACTCTAAAGGTAGTTTAATCAACTTCCACCCAGTTTAATCTATTTTTTTGAGAAGTTTAGCTTGGCGTTTCTCCACCAGTTCACCAGCTCTATGAGGTACTATAAGACTACTTTGACATTATTCAGTCTTAAGCAGAAGTAAAATGAAGGACCGAGGAGTTATATTTGAAGGTTTACCTCAACTGCTTTGGAAGTCCCCTTAGCTATGCAGGATGTTCTATCCAATGCATTGGCTTAGAGGCTTCAGAATGTAATATAAAAACTTATGGAAAATGTCTTTATGAAAGGAAAATTTTATAGAAAAAAGATTATATTAAGTTAATTGTTTATACTTTATTTATTTATAATTTTATCATAAAATATTAAATTGAACTTGTGTTTTAAAATAATAATTTATTTTGTGAAGTATATTTAAATAAGTGAATTATTTAAAATTAATTGTACATTATCATTATATTTTAGTTAATTATAAATAAAAAATTTATACATAATTATATGTTATGTGAACACATTTTTTAAAAAAAATATTAATATATTATATTTTGTAACCTAGAATTTAAAGTATCTAATATATATGAGGTCTATAAATTAATATCATTTGTTAAATAAAAATTTAACATTATTACATCTATAATATAAATATTTCATTTTGTGTAGTAATGCTTATTAATATAGTTATGTATGTAAACAAATATATTTGTGCACATTTATATAAAAATTAAAGTATTTTTTTTGTTATCTATATACTATATATTTATAATTATACAAGAGATCAAGACTAAACTTGATCGAGCTGGAGATGGATGGGTGGATGAGTTGAGCTTTGTGTTATGGGCTTATAAAATGAATCCAAAGACCACCACGGGTGAAACCCCTTCAGCTTAGTACATGGGGCTGAGGTAGTGATCCCAACAGAAATAGGAATGGAGACACACAAAATTTAAAACTTTGACGAAGATCTATTTAAAGAGGGAAGCACTAGATCTGCTTGAGGAAAAGCACGACCTAGCTTACTTCAAAATGGAGGAGTACAAAGGTAGGTTGCAAGCAGGATATAATCAAAGGGTCTCACATAGGAAATTCCAAGTAGGAGACTTGGTTTTGTGCCAAGCTGATGCTTTAAAGGTCATTGGAAAGTTGGAAGCTATTTGGGAGGAACCATACCAAGGCATAAAGGTCCTAGTCGGAGTACATATGAGTTAGAAGACCTCGAGGGATGTAATTGCCTCAACCCTAAAATGTTAGTCATTTAAATAAATTTTACGCTTGCCAACATTTTTGATAAGATATTCCAGCTATGATTTTATTATTTGATTAGTTATTTCCATTTTAAATTAATGTAATTTTAATTCTTGAATAAACGAAAATTAGTTTCTTCCCACTCGATACAAATAAATGCTCTAAAGCAGTGCTCAGTCCACTGACCTCCAAAAACTTGAAGGGCGAAAGCCTATGGAAGAGTGCTCGATCTACCAATCTCCAAAAACTTGACAGGCGAAAGCCTTTGAAAGAGTGCTCGATCCACCAACCTATAAAAAACTTGATGGGCAAAAGCCTCTGAAGAGGTGCTTGGTCCACTGACTTGATGGGAGAAAGCAGTTGTGCACGGTCCGTCAACCTTCAAAAACCTGACGGGCGAAAGCCTTTGAAGGTCTTCCAGTAGAGCTCGATCTATCGACCTCAAGAAATATCTCAAATATAGTTACCATGTACAAGAGTGATTCAGATCTACACATATTCAAGAAATATCTCCAAGTTTGGGGAGGTAAGAGATGTTAGTTTACACATGATATATATATATATTTGCCTAATGCCTTGCATCAAAAAAGAATTTTTTATTTTTTAGAACAACTGCTTGAATTAGTTAGGCTCGTGTCATTAGTTCAGGTAGACACATACAAATCTTGATGACCAGAACAAATCAGGATCTTTTTATATTGCTTAATTTGGGCTTACTTAAATTATTGGACTTAGGTTAGCAATGAAGGAGATTAGTCAATTGGCTCAGGTCAGATTGACAAATTAAACTAATGCGATATATGAAAAGCAGTAATCATTAATAGAAAAATTATTACAAAGGCATCTACATGCCCTAATTTGATACATTAAAGGGAGACTTAGCTGTATTCTCGGGCTCGTAGCTGCCCATTCATCACTATCTAAGGCTTCCATCATATCTTGGATAGCCTCTTTATCCACATTTGTTTGAGCTGGCAGTACGTTGCAAGCAGGCACATAAGTTAGCTACTCAGATGGCTGAGCAGCAATAGGTGTCTGAGTTGTTTATTTGGATGGTAGCTAAGCAACAAGGTTCTGCACAAATAACTCTACATTGCTTGAATTGAACACCTTAGCCTTTTTAGAATATGACCACCTGCAGGGTCGGGAGCATTTTCCATAGGACTTTCTCGATCTAGCTTTTTTGAGAAGCCTTTCTGCCTGCATTGCTCTAGGCATTGGTCGTAACCATAGAGTAATATTGTAAGGAACCCACAGAGATATGTCTAAAGAACTCCTTGGATTTTAAAAAGTTGACCATGATAAAGTCCTTGAGGAACTGCACCATAGCTTGGCCATCTTCTGAAGTAATGTAGTTCTCGCAACCCTTTTTGAAGCTGACATCAAATCAGAGCTAATGCCCTTCTTCTTTCACCTCGCCCATCTGATTTTCCTCATACGTGTCATCTATGGCCTGCACTTTCTTTAGTTTAGACTCATAAGAGGTCTCTTTCCCTACAAACAACTCAATATCTCCTTTTAATGTTGCTACCTCCTTGGCCAATTTGGCATTATGAGCTTTTAGCCTAGACACCTCTTTCTCTAGGGACTTTATCTTCTAAAGGACTGGGGGGTTGCCATTCCTCCACTTGGAGATCAGCCAGCCATTTCCACTATGGCCTGTAATAAAGTTCATTAGATCGCTGAGGGTGTCAAGTAATGAAAGGGGAAGGAAATTGAATGTACTTGGGCTTGATGAATAACAAAAGATATGAGAAGGGGGTCAAGATCTATATTTCCCAATGCCCTCATATATACTTGGGGGCAAATGCCTTGAAGAAATTGTAGGCAGTAACGCCATTGGTCGTGTCTAGTATCGAGTTACCAACAAAGAATATCTGGTTTGGTAGACCATAGCTTGCTATTAACTAATATATTTTTTTTAATTTCTTGGGAAGACAAGAAATACCTTGTTTTCCTAATGGAGCTAGGTGTTTGCCCAGATTATGATTAGGGGCTGAGCTGGGGTATGGGCTACTCAGCTTGGTAATTAGTGAGGTCGCTTCCAGAGAGCGTGAGTAGAAAGATCTAGGGCTCTAGCTGGTCAGAGTGCAAAGAGAGGAGCCTGGTTGAACCCTCCCCCACTGTTGGACTAGTAAGGGCAGAGTTGGGAACTATTAAAACTTGAGCAGTGGAGGCATGAGCGACAACTTTCTTTCTTTTCTTTTTTCTGCCTTATGTTGCTCAACAAGCATTTGAGCCATCATGTTATCTAAAAAAAAGAGAATTAACATTAGGAGTGGAGATCAACTAAATAATAATAAGATATATGGGAAAATTAATACGTAGGTCTGTGGGAAGCTCGACCTTTTTTTAGCTCAGCCTAAAATTATACATAAAAGCTGAGGAATTCACTAGTTTGGATACATTATATTCCTATTGATTCAATTTAACAAGCAGACCCATGTATTCTTGGGAACAACATTGTAGGTTTATTTTTTCTTAAGATGGAAATCTCCACACCCATTCAGTAGGAAACCCTAAGCTATAGGAGAAGCGATATAAAAGTAGCTTGTCTTCCAAAAAATTATTAGAGCTCGAGTACTTTTGAAGAAACCTTGCCTCATTTCTAGAGGTTTGATAAAAAAAAACTTAGGCTTGAGATTTTAGCATGGAAGAGTGAAAAAGGTCGACGACTGATTTTGCCCCGAAGTGGGACACTACCATAGCAAAGCCGACCATCAGATGAATTTGGAGTAAATTGGTTTAAAGGAATTTTGTACTTACTGGAGATGGCTACAAAATAAAGGAGAAGTGGGAAACCTAAGACCTCCCTACCTGACTTGTGAAAAAGCACATATAATCAAGTGGTGGTCTAATAGGTTTGTTGGTTGAACTAGAAAGAGCTATGTTGTAGGTCAACAGAACCTCTACATTATTTCTAAGATTTACCTTAAGTTTAGGAACAAGGGTGGTTTTACCTAAGTTAGGCTCGTCGCCAACAACTAGGATTGTTGAGATGGGTTTGATCTCTATGTTAGTTGAGATAGCTAAAGGGTCAGACAGGGATTCTTTATTGGACATTTCCTCCCCAAAGGTAAGACTACTTACTGGGTAGATAGTTGAGGAAACCTCTTTAGTCAATCATTCAAAATGAGCTAAGGATGTGCTAAATGGAGTGGCTTTGGAAGAACTTGACATGATTAGGTATAGCTTGGATTTGATCCATAATCTGGTGACCTAAAAAGTTGACCAACAATAAACAAAAAAAGAGGAAGAAATGGAAGACAAACTAGAAAAAACAGAGATAAGGGTAAGAGTTTACCTAGTTGGCTAAGGTAACATTAGAAAAGGGAGGAAACTGATGGTAAAAGACGCTTGAAAATGCCAACTATTGCTGAAGAGTAGAGGGAGATATGAATTCGAGAGAGAATAAATTACCAAAGTTGTGGCATGAAGGATTCAATTCCCTTTTACAGTGGAGCAGAAGCTGCGAAGGTTAATTGGTAGGGCTGAGGAATCAACTTGGCTAAGAGTATGTTACTCTCGCTGATCAGATTTCATCAGCTCAGCTAGAGCAAGAGGGACTACATGATGTGGCCTAAATTTAGTGATGAAAAATTAAAAGTGTATAATTAATTAGGATTTATATAAATATTTTCACTTTGAAATTGTCATTAGAACTCCCAATTAAAGCATTTTTGTGTTTTATGAATAAAATGGGAAATTAACATAAAAAACGAGATTAAAATATTTTATCCTTTTTTGTGCAGGTTTTAGAGAAATTGGCGTAACTTTTGATTCTGAAATGGTTTTGAGTTAATTCTTGAGGCTATGGATTTCTAAGTCATTCATATACAATTTATGCAAGCTTCGGATTCCATACTAAATGTGTAAGGATCAAAGAAGTTAAATTACAAGTGGTTGTACTAAATTGATCACCGAAAATTCGAATCAGAGTTAAGCATAGTCCTGACCTATTTTACAAATTGGGTCGTATATCTTAAAATTTGGGTTGAAATTTGGATATGTTATATATAAGAGATAGATACCCAAGTTTTTTGAAGACAAGATGGTAAGAAAATATGTCAAAATGGTCAATAAACATACTGCAATTCACTGTTGATGTTGAAGGATGACTCTTCAATATGATTCGGTAATTTGACCATATCTACCTTATCAGAAAGTCAAATTTGACAAATGATATATGAAAATGTATTAGCAGATAAAGATCTACAATTTTTTATTCTTTACCCATCATCAAAGTTGGCCTATATCCATCCAGAGACAGTTGAAAATTTAGAGAATTTGGTGTAATAACTTACCATCTCTTGACAACTTATATATAACTTGATTGTTTAACTCCTCCATTATATGTTTGGCCTATAGCATACTTCAAGAACTATAAATAGACCATGTATTAAGTTTGTAAGAGTGGGGGGTAGAGGGTTTCTTTATGCCATGTAAGTTTTCTAGTAATAATAGAAATATGTTCTTCAGTTTCTCTTCTATTTTTAGTCTTTCATATTTTTATTATGTCTTTCTAAATCTCATTTTGTTGAGAAAAAATGGTGAACCTCTTGATGGCGGAAGAGGAATGGTTATAAGTGTAGAAAATATTTAAGTTATTATATTATTATTTTAATTTTTGATCTAAACCTTACTTGTTTTATGGTGATTCTTGATTTATGTATCACTTATGGCACAACAAATACTTTGGTTCATTTAGCTGGACGTTTGGTTTTACTACACCAACCGCTAACGTAAAACTTTAATTTATTGTAGATAAAGGTGTGCATAAATATTTGATTCCATAAACAAGTATTGGCGTTAAGAGATAATTTGTAAATAGTAAGACAATATCATGATTACCTTATTGCATGAGTTATTTGATAACATCTTCCTATTGAAACCTTCATTATGTATGAATTTCAATAGTGGCAACTAAAAGAGGTAAAAAGAATAAATAATCATTCGTCTATACAAAATTCAGGAGCGGATCCCTAACCCTCAGTACTTTTATTATTTTGGTTTTTTTCAGTTATAACATATATTATTTTTTTGTATATTCTAAATCACATTAAGCCCATCTTCATTTTTTTAAAAATATAATCCTGAATTCTTCAGACAACTTCACTATGGATTGACCTCGTACTCACGAGAAATTTATTACTTGACATTACCTGCACTTGGATTTTCAACCTTAAAGTTATAGCAAGTTTTTGACGTCGTTACCGGGGAAAGAAAGGTAACTTTTCAGATTTGTAAATATTTTTTTTGTAAATATTATGTGTTTATTTTCTTTACTCGTAGTCATAATTCTTGATATTTAGTTAGAAATAATTCTGAAACTTTGTTTGGAAATTTGTTTAAATCACCTCCACACACTTCCACCATGACTGAAAATGAAAGTATCTAAGATGAAACTGAGAATCAACACGTGCGTACCATATATTATTACTTGTAACCTCCTTGAAATTCTTCTCCTTCTTGTTTCATTTTTCCTCTCAACGTAAATAACTTTCGATTCAAGTCAAGTATGATCCTTTTACTTCCTAATTTCCATAATTTAGACTCTGAAAGCCTTTACTTGCATTTAAAATAATTTGATGAAATATGTGCGAGTTTTGATGATCAAACTTGTACAAATGAGATTGTTTATCTCAAATTTTTTTCTTTTTCTTTAAAAGATAAAGTAAAAACTTGGCTTAATTCTTTAAAACCTAGGTCAATTGGCACTTGACAAGAAATGAAAGCTGAATTTTTGAAAAAGTTCTTTCCAACTCATAAAAGTAATAGTTTGAAAAGACAAATTCAATTTTTTTCTCAAAATTCTAATGATGCTTCTTTCAATGTTGGGAAAGATTTAAAAATTTGTTGAATTCATGTCCACATCATGGTTTTGAAAAATGATGCTTAATTAGTTTCTTTTATGAAGGTTTAACTCTTGAAACAAAATAATTTGTAGAAATAATGTGTAATAGTGAGTTTCTTAATCAAGAACTTGATGAAATCCTAGAATATCTAGACCATTTGACAGAAAACTTTCAATCATAGCATAGTGTTAATTCTTTCGAAAGTTCTATTAGATCTAATCTTGCTAATAGTAATAAATAAAAATATTACCTTAGTCAAACAATGATCTAAATGCTAGAATCGCTAGTTTAACAAGAAAAGGAAAGAAAATCAAATCTGTATAAGAGGAAGAAGTTTGTAGCAATTGTGAATTTATGGGGTACTCCACCAATGAATGTCCAAATATTTCAGTATAATTAAAAAAACCTTTTCATTCTCTATATTCCGAAACATACAATCCACAATAGAGAAATCATCTCAATTTTAGTTGGCGAGATGATAACCGTGCCCAACCGCTATATTCACAAAAGCTACCAAATTTTTCTTTTTATCCAACTCCACATACAAAATCCCTTTAGGAGACTTTGCAAGTATTTATACATGAACAAACAAACATCAATAATCAAACTTCACAAGCCATTAATGAGATAAAAAACACACTTTCAACATTAACTACCTTTTTGTGCACTCAGGAAAAGGTAAGTTTTCAGTTCAACCTCAACCTAATCCTTCCACTCAGTGTCATGTTTCTTCTTTAGCTGAAAATTCAATTAAGGAGGCTAATTCGATCATAACTCTTAGGAATTGAAAAGTCATTGATAAGACTGTTCATCCTAAGGAGAAAGTTTCTAATCCACCTTCAGAAATAAAGAATGAAAATAGTCTTGACAATGAAAATAAGTTTAAAAATGATGAAAAAGAAAAATATGTACCTCTAACACCCTTTCCTCAAATATTCTAACCAACTCAGAAATTGAACTTAAATACTGAAATGTTTGAAGTTATTAAACAAGTCAAGATTAATATTCTATTTTTGGATGTAGACCTGATCACGATTCACAAACTGTCGGTTATGGTTCAAAACTGCCGATTTCACGATTCGAGAAAATCCCGACCCTTAACCTTAACCATCAAGGCCGGTTATGGTTTGGGTTCCAGAACCGTCAGGCCAATTTCGATTACAATTTCGATTTCCTTCCTTATATATTTTTTTATTTTTTTAATTTTTTATTTTAAAATTTTTTTGAACATAAATTTATAAAAAATATTATTAATTTTTAAACTTAATAAAAATTTAACTTAAATTTGAAAAAAAAATAGCTAAAATTTAAACCTATGGTAAAAAATAAATAGTGACTAAATTAATTTTTAAAATTTCTAAAAAATATTTTTCCCATTTACACTGCATTGATAAATCACAATTTACTAAATTTTAATTTTCAAAGTTAATGTTATTATGTAAAATCGATATAATATTATAATAATTTAATAACACTAGATAATTATATAGTAGCATCATTAAATATTTTTAAAAAATTATAAATTTACTTATTATTAAAATAATTGTAAAGTAGCTTCATTAGATAATTTTCAAAACTTTACTTATTATTCAGATAAAATGTAGAATGCTTAAATATAAGACCTGATTTGTAACTTTCCATATCTGAAACAAATTAATTAAATTTAAAGAGGGGTATAACACCAATTATATTGATTTTCAGAAACAAGACAAGCAATCAGTCTTGGTATAGTTGTCATAACTCTCTCCACAAATGTAATATTGATCTGATTCAAGTGGATAAAGAAATATAACAGATAGGACTATAATTATTATGAATATATCAAAAGCCAATTTAGTCTATAAAGAGGTAAAACATCAGTTGAAAGAGGCTAAACTGTATCAGAAACTGAACTGAAGGAACAAAAACAGCAGCAACGGCGCCTAGGCGCCTAGGCGCCATCCATGTGACAAAAGTGACGTTTTTGTTTGGAGTGGTGACAAGTGGCGATTCTTTACACCTTTTGGCACATGTTTGTGATATGTATACACTAGATACATATATCAAACCACACACAATATAAACTTGACAACACATATTCATCATTTTACACAAAATACACAACACATCTTATACACTTTACACCAAATCACATCACCATCTAACACTTTATAAAAGGGCACTATCATCTCAACACAAACATCAATTTTCAGATTCACTCACTGTCTATATTCATTCATATTTTGAAAGCACTCTTGGATTTTTTGGAGCTTTAAGTAAAAAAAAGTGGAAGAGGATTGGAGTAGGATACATCCATAATCTACCATCAACCTCAACTATCTTCTTCAACCAATAAGTTTTTTTGATTCTCAATGTTGCTAATTTTTATTCTCTTGTCATTTCTTATCATGTTAGGCTAAACTTCTTTATTAGTTGAGGTTGATTTCAAAGCCCTAGACATGAGTTTTTGTAATTGAATGTTTAATATTATTGATCAATTTCTCAATTGAGGTTGTTTATGTTTTTCTATACTTAATGTCTTTTGGGTATTTTCTTGCTTTGTTTGGGTGCGCAATCAAATCGGGTTGAGAATTTCTTACAACTAGGAAATTCTAGTCATGTGTAGTAATTATCTTGAATTTCTAATCATGTGTAATAAATTGTGATTAATGATTATGGGATATTTTTGTTAATTGCAATGAAAAACATAACGTAAGTTAAATGACATGAGCTTGTGTGGTTGTTGTTTAGATTAATCTATCTTTCTTGTTTTAATGCATCCATTGGATTAAATCTAGAGAGCTTGTTTTAGGTTGTTTGGTGGATAGAAAATTAGATAGAGAGCTTGTTTTATCTAACGAGAAACTAAGGAAAGAGTGGGGTAGTAGAGCTTGTTATTACCTATGGTTGATAATTTCATTGGCAAATTATTCATAATATTGATATGAAATTATAACCCATTGTCTAGTGGTGGCGAATGAAACCTCAACCTACTTTAATTACTTGTTGCTTATTGATTTAATTTTCATTCCTTTGAATTTTAATTTGTTTTAGTTTCTGCAATTTGGTTAATCAACTCAATCCCCTCCCCTAAATGTATGTTGTTTATTTCTAGAGTTTGCTTGTTGAAGTCTTAGTTTTAAGTTAGTAATTTTAAAGTTAAAATTCTTAGTTAGTTGAGTCGATAGTAAATCAATTAGCTTTGATTCTCATGGGATCGACTCTTACTTACACTATACTCATTAAATATTTATTGAAAAATAAAGTTTAAATTTGGTAGACCTACGATAACCGATCAAGTTTTTGGTGTCGTTGCTAGGGACCAAGCATCTAATTGATTCATTATCTATTTCAGTTTTTCATTTTACTTTACTTACTTCTTTTTGTTAGTTTATATTAGTTTGTTTTCTTGTTATTTTCAGATTTTATGTCATCAGAGGACTTGAGGTTGAGACTTGAGCAAATTCGGATTAACTTGAATACATCGCTACTACTATTACCACCACTTCCACCTATACCTCAAATCAATTCACCACCCAAGCTCGAGTTTGAAACTCTTCCTCCGAATTTTGAAACTCCTTATCAACCTAAAACTATTAAAATGGCACATAATCATAGAACATTGAAGGAGTTAGCTGCTCCAATTTGGAGAATCAACCATTGTATATCACATATCCCAACTTAAAAGCCAGCTTTGAACTCAAATATGGGATGATTCATCTTTTGCCCACATTCTATGGTTTTGCAGGTGAGAATCCAAATAAACACTTGAAGGAATTTTATGTCGTGTGCTCTAATGAAACCAACTGACATTTCAGAAGAAAACATCAAGCTCATTGCCTTTCCTTTTTCATTGGTGGATTCGGCAAAGGAGCGGCTTTATTATCTATCGTCTGGCACGATTACCACATGGAATGAAATGCGAAGGGTGTTTCTTAAGAAGTATTTTCCAGCTTCTAAGGTAGGGAGCATCCAAAAAGAAATATGTGGGATTCGACAATATGATGGGAAATCTCTCTATGAGTATTGGGAAAAATTTAAGAAGTGTGCCAGTTGTCTTCATCATCAAATCAGTGATCAACTTCTCATTCAATATTTCTATGAGGGGCTTATGCCAATGGAAAGAAGCATCATTGATGCTGCATGTGGAGGGGCTTTAGTTAACAAGACACCCGAGGCAGCAAGGAATCTAATTACAAATATGGCTGTAAATTCTCAACAATTCATCACTCGTAATAATCCACCACCGCTATCTAAGAGTGTCAATGAGGTAAACACATCACTTCTTGAACAAAAGCTCTCACACCTCACATTTTTAGTGCAACAAATGGCAGTAGGGCAACAAGTCAAAGCATGTGAAGTATGTTACATGGTAGGGCATCCCACGGATATGTGTCCATCTCTCCAAGAGAGTTCTATGGAGCAAGAAAATATGATTGGTGGTTTTCCAAGTCAACCAAGGCAAAGATATAATTCATTCTCCAACACTTATAATGAAGGATGGAAGGATCATCTTAATTTGAGATACGGGAACCAACAACAACCTATTCCATTTTAAATGCCAAACCAACCACCCAATTTTCACCAATCGAATGTGCAACCACCTTTTCAATCTCCACAACAATCAGGCACATCCTTGGAGGATCTTGTGAAAGCACTTGCTACTAATACTATGCAATTTCAACAAACCACACAAATCCATCTCCAACATATTGAGAATCAAGTAGGGCAAATAGCCACTAGCTTAAGGCAATTGGAAACACAAGTATCGGGCAAGTTACCTTCCCAACCCGTAGTGAATCCTAAGAAAAATATAAGTGCTATAACTCTTAGAACCAGAAAACAACTGGAGTCTCCTAACTTGCCAAAAAAATAGTATCAAAAGAGATTGAGAAAGGTGAGTCAAGTAATACCATCCCTTCCTTAGATGATTCTCACTCTCCAACTCATCTACCACCCGTAGACAATGAGAATCCAAAGTCGGTAATCACTCCTAAACCTCTCTCTCATAATTATATCACCTCCATCTTTTCCTAGCAAGTTAGAAAATCTAAGAAAAAGGAGCAAGAAAAGGAGATCCTTGAAACTTTTTGAAAAGTGGAGATAAATATCCCTCTTCTTGATGCTATCAAGCAAATACTTCGCTATGCAAATTTCTCAAGGAGTTGTGCACCAATAAAAGAAAGTTGAGAGAGGATGAAAAAGTAAGTGTGGGGGAGAATGTTTCAGCGGTTCTTCAAAGAAAACTCCCTCCAAGTGCAAAGATTCGGACACTTTCACCATCCCTTGTACCATTGGTAATTCCAGGTTTGAAAAGTGCATGTTAGATTTAGGTACATCAATCAATGTCATGCCCATGCCATTTATATTTCCTTAAATCTAGGCCTTTAGAAAAAACTGGTGTTGTTATTCAATTAGCGGATAGATCAAATGCATACCCTAAAGTAGTTGTGGAGGATGTTTTGGTACAAGTGCATGAATTGGTTTTTCCTGTGGATTTTTATATTCTTGAGATGGAAGATGATAGATCCTTACATCCTACACCCATTCTCTTAGGGAGACCATTTCTAAAAATAGTTCGGACTAAAATTGATGTTCATGATGGCACATTGTCTATGAAATTTGATGGTGAGATAATTAGATTTAATTTTTTTGAAGCTATGAGGTATCCTAGTGATGTGCATTCCATTTTTGCAGTTGATATTATTGATTCTATAACCCAACAAATGTTTAAATTGACTAGCAATAATGGATTGGATGTTGCATTGAGGAACAATCTTTACATGGAGGACTTGAAAGAGATAAAGATAGATGTGCAACTATTGGAAAATGTAGAGAAAGCAGTGGAAGGATTGGACTCATTTTCACAAAATACAAAGTATGATATCTCTTACATTGCTTTGCCATTGACTAATGAGAGACTTTTACCTTCTGTGGTGCCGGTACATACATTGGAGCTCAAAGCACTCTCGGAGCATCTCAAATATGTGTATTTGGGAGAGAAAGAAATACTTCTAGTTATTATTGCTAAAGATCTCACCAATACACAAGAGGCTAAGCTTATTAGGGTACTCCATGATTACAAGATAGCTATTAGATGTATCATTGCTGATATTAAAGGAATTAGCCCGTCTATGTGCATGCACCGAATTTTACTAGAAGAAAGATCCAAACCCACGAGGGAGGCCCAAAGGTGATTGAACCCGCCCATGATGGAAGTTGTGAAGAAAGAGATATTAAAGCTTCTTGATGTTGGGGTCGTCATCTACCCATTTCGGATAGCAAGTAGGTAAGCCCGATCCAAGTGGTTTCTAAGAAGGCCGGCATCACTGTAGTACAAAATGATTGTCAAGAGTTAGTACTTCAAAGAGTTCAAACTGGATGGCAAGTTTGCATTAATTATAGGAAGCTTAACTCTTCTACTCGTAAAGATTATTTTCCTTTATCTTTTATTGATCAAATGCTTGAACGATTATCCGGTCATACTCATTATTACTTTCTTGATGGCTACTCAGGGTATAATCAAATTGTTATTGCTTCGGACGATTAAGAGAAGACTACCTTTACTTGCCTATTTAGTACATTTGCCTATCAGCGCATGCCATTTGGACTTTATAATGCACCAGCCACATTTCAAAGGTGTATGGTGAGCATTTTCTTCGAGTACATTGAGAACATTATAGAGGTATTCATAGATGATTTCAGTATTTATGGTGATTCATTTCACAAATGCCTAGATAACCTTATACTTGTACTTCAAAGATGGATTGAAACTAATCTTGTGCTCAATTGGGAGAAATGTTATTTTATGGTTGATCAAGGGATAGTGTTGGGGCATGTAATCTCTGCTAGAGGGATTGAGATTGATAAATCTAAGATTGATCTTGTCCGTTCCTTACCCCTACCCTCAAGTGTTAGGGAGATTCGCTATTTTCTTGGTCATATAGGTTTTTATCGCAGGTTTATTAAAGATTTTTCCAAAATAGCACTTCTCTTGTGTAGATTGCTTCAAAAAGATGTGACTTTTGATTTTGATGATAATTGCATGACAGCTTTTAGCAAGCCCAAGGAACTTCTCACCTCAGCACCTATCATCCAACCACCAAATTGGAACTTCCTTTTGAACTTATGTGTGATGCCAGTGACTACGCAGTTGGTGCCATATTGGGGCAACGAGTAGGGCGAACTCCTCATGTCATTTACTATGCATCACATACTTTAAATGATGCCCAACTCAACTATTCTACCACTGAAAATGAACTTTTGGCAGTTATTTTTGCTTTAGAAAAATTTTGTTCATATTTGATTGGTGCAAAAGTAATTGTTTATTCCGACCATGCAACCCTTAGGTACTTGCTCACCAAGAAGGATGCCAAGCCACGACTCATTCAATGGATCCTTCTTGCAAGAAGAGTTGACTTGGAAATCAAGGATAAAAGGGGTCTGAGAACTTGGTTGTGGACCATTTTAGTAGGTTGTACATGAGAAAGATGCATTACCATTAAACAAAGATTTCCCAGATGAGCAAGTTCTAGCAATGAGTGTGACAGCCCCTTGATATGCCGACATTGTTAATTTCTTAGTCACTAGGAAATTACCGTATGAATTGACTAAGGCACAAAAAGAGAAGATCAAGAGTGATGCTAAATACTATATTTGGGATGATCCATACCTTTGGAAGCATTGTTTCGATCAAGTGATAAGGAGGTGCGTGCATGAAAGTGATTTTATTTCCATTCTAAAATTTTGTTATTCCCTTGCATGTGGTGGACATTTTGGACCAAAACGGACTACCCTTAAGGTGCTTGAAAGTGGTTTCTATTGGCCCTCATTATTCAAGGATGCTTATCGCCATTGCAAGTCTTGTGATCGGTGTCAAGGGACAGGTAACTTAGGACCTAGGAATCAAATGCCACAAACTCCTATAATTATTGTTGAAATTTTTTATGTTCGGGCATTGATTTCATGGGCCCATTTCCTCTTTCTTTTGGTAATCTTTACATTATACTTATTGTCGATTATGTTTCAAAGTGGGTGTAAGTCAAAGCCACCCGGACTAATGACTTAAAAACTGTTGTACATTTTGTCAAGTCCTATATTTTTACAAGGTTTGGCATGCCTCGGGCCATGATTAGCGATAGAGGCACCCACTTTTGCAATAGGTCAGTGGAAGCTCTTTTCAATAAGTATAATATCACACATCGAGTCTCCACATCATACCATCCACAAACAAGTGGGCAAGTGGAGGTGTCCAATAGGGAGATCAAGTCTATTCTTGAGAAAACAGTTAAAATGAATAGGAAAGACTGGAGCATTCGCCTTGATGATGCCTTATGGGCATATCGAACAATTACAAAACTCCCATTGGCATGTCCCCCTATCGGTTAGTTTCTGGAAAACCTTGTCACCTCCCGGTGGAGCTAGAGCATAAAGCATGGTGGGCAGTGAAACAATGCAACATGGAGATGGATGCAGCAGGGGAACAAAGGAAGTTACAACTCCAAGAGTTTGAGGAGATTCGTAATAATGCCTATAAAAATTCCCGAATCTATAAAGAGAAGACTAAGGCATTTCATGATAGGATGATTTCTAAAAAAGACTTTGTTATTGGTCAAAAAGTTCTTCTATTTCATTCGCGTCTTAAGTTATTTTCGGGTAAATTACGCTCTCGTTGCGTTGGTCATTTTATTGTTTCTAATATCTTTCCTCATGGTGCAGTTGAAATATGAAGTTTGAAGACGGACAAGATATTCAAATTTAATGGCTATAGGTTGAAACCTTACTATGAGGATTTTCAATCGGATAATGTAAATGAGACCCTCATTTATGAGCCAACATATGTTGATGAGTGAAAAAAAAAGACGTTGCCGAGCTGAGGACGTTAAACCAAGCGCTTATTGGGAGGCAACACAACAGATGAAAAAGAAGTCATTGAAAGCTTACAACCACAGATTTGATTTCTCTAACTCTCATTATCTTTTCCATTTTATTCTTTTATTTACTTTGTTTGTGAATAATCCAACCCTATTGCATTTAATTCTTTATTTTAGTAGCTTAGGTTTACATTGAGGACAATGTAAGAATTAAGTGTGGGGGGAAGGATTTAGACTTATATTTTTTTTATTTTTTATTTTTGAGTCCTAAGTCTTCTTTCAATTTCTATGATGAGAATTGAGCATGAATGATATGGTTTGTTTAATGATAGGTGTTGTTTTAGACCTTGATGTTATTCTTTGGTTGATTTATTTTTTATGATGCATACTCAACTCTTTTTGTACAAATAGCTATGTTCTTTGGTATGAAAAAAGCATGTCAAAATAGGTAGTTTTTATACCCTCACTTTAATTATCACTTAGGTTTCGACATGTGGAAAGTTGAATATTAGAACTCTTTCGGAGGTCTATCGAGGCAAACGATTAATTGAGCATCACTTGAAAAATAATTAAGGCATTAGGCTTTCTAGCACCATGGCCAATTCAACTTGTTCCACTTATGATGTTCCAAGAAGAACATCCCCCATAGTGAGCCACTTTGAACTTTTTATTGAATAAGCTATTTCATTGGTAACCATATCTTCTTACCTAGTCTAAATACAATATTATCCTAACCTTGTTCTAAAAATGAATTGAAACTTGAGAGACACTTCAATGACAAGGTGAGCTTGCAAAAAAAATTTGGGTTGAATTAGAAGATAAGTGTGGGGGAGCTCAAAGAAAGAAGGAAAGAATGAAAAATATTGAATATATATATATATATATATATATATATAAATAAGGAATAAAGTTGCAAAATATTTAAAAAAAATCTTATTATGAGTTGCAACTAAAATGGGATATTGCAAAGTTGGTGAGAATGATAAAGAAGGGTCCAACACAATGATATTAGGCCCCAATGTAGAAACTTGTGGATTATAAGAATCATTCCTTGATGAAATTTATGTCTTTCATTTCATGAAGTTTTTAGAATTTTTGTTGCATCCTATCTCTTTCTTTCTTATGCCACACACTACCATGTAGCCCCATTACAATCATTGTTTAAGACCTTTTGATTTCATGTAGTGCCTTCGGTGTAGTGGAGATATGTGCTAAAGTAAGAGCCTATGATGTTCGACTCTTTCATTAGAAATTGGGTGATAACTTTTGTGAGGTTCTATAGAAATTTACTTATTTGAATCATATATTGTTTTATCACTATTGACAATGGCTATTCACACACACACTTGAGTATGATTGTTGTGGAAATTTATTAACATTTGAATAACTAAGGGTTAAATTCAACACTTGTTTGATTTTATTATCATATTACTTTGTTGCTCCCTGAGAATTAATCGTTGGAAGTTAGGTGTCATGGGTGTTTGTTGGTATCACCAGTGGAAGCCCTCACAAGACTACAACTCGTCCTCTATGGTCCACTTAGGAGTTTAAAGGCTTGTTGCATGTGCTAAATGCAATTGTGATTTCCTACGAAAATGGATTAGCTTAGTTTGTGTTTATTTCTTGTTTTAGGTTTGCTCGAGGACGAGCAAATGTTAAGTGTGGGGGAATTTGATAAGTGCATATTTTAATATTTATTTGTATCAATTCTTCTATGTCTTCTTTGATTTTTTCTTATTAATAATAGGTTTTTATTAATGTTTTGTATGTGACAGGAGTTTGAGAATGAAAAGATCGAAAATGAGTCAAAACGAAGTTGAAAGAAGCATTGTTGGGCTAAATTGACACGGTTCCACTATGATAGTATTTGTATTTTAGGCATAAATTTCTGATCCAAAGCTCTATTGACCTGATTCTTAGCTTATTAGAAATATAAGAGATGTATCTACAACTTTCATGTTGGAAACTTATCCCAATTCAATTTATATAAAAGAGTAAAATTTGGTTAAAGAGTCAAACATGTACTAAAACTTTCAAATATGGCAGTTTTGGTATATTTTGCATAACTCTCTTCATAATATGATATTGATCTGATTCAAGTGGATAAACAAATACAACAGATAGGACTACAATTGTTATGAAGATATCAAAAGATAATTAAATCTATAAAGAGGTCAAACATCAGTTGAAAGAGACAAAATCGTATCAGAAACTGAACTGAAGGAACAAAAACAGCAGCAACGGCGCGCCAAACAGAATAGAGAACATGGTGCCTAAGCACAAAACAGGGCACCTAGGTGCCGGAAACATAGAAAATAGCAAAATAGGGCACCTAGGCGCCATCCATGTAACAAAAGTGACATTTGTATTTGGAGTGGTGACAACTAGCAATCATTTACACCTTTTGGCACATGTTTGTGATATGTATACACTAGATACATATATCAAATCACACACATTACATACTTGACAACACATATTCCTCACTTTACACAAAATACACAACACATCTTATACACTTTACACCAAATCACATCACCATCTAACAATTTATAAAAGGGCATTATCATCTCAACAAAAACATCAATTTTCAGATTCACTCACTGTCTATATTCATTCACATTTTGAAAGCACTCTTAAGGTTTTTGGAGCTTCAAGGAAGAAAAAGTGGAAGAGGCTTGGAGGAGGAGACATCCACAATCTACCATCAACCTCAACTATCTTTTTCAACCAATAAGTTTCTTTGATTCCCAATGTTGCTAATTTTTATTCTCTTGTTATTTTTTATCATGTTAGGCTAAACTTCTTTATTGGTTGAAGTTGATTTCAAAGCCCTAGACATGAGTTTTTGTAATTGAATGTTTAATATTATCGATCAATTTCCCAATTGAGGTTGTTTATATTTTTCTATACTTAATGTCTTTTGGGTACTTTTTATATCCGTAATTATCTTGAATTTCTAATCGTGTGTAGTAAATTGTGATTAATGATTATGGGATATTTTTTTAATTTCAATGAAAAACATAACCTAAGTTAAATGACCCAAGCTTGTGTGGTTGTTGTTTAAATCAATCTATCTTTTTTGTTTTAATGCATCCATTGGATTAAATCTAGAGAGCTTGTTCTATAGGTTATTTGGTGGGTAGAGAATTAGATAGAGAGCTTGTTCTATCTAATGAAAAACTAAGGAAAGATTGGGGTAGTAGAGCTTGTTATTATTACCTACGGTTGATAATTTTATTGAAAAATTGTTCATAATATTGATATGAAATTACAACCCATTGCTAGTGGTGGCGAATGAAACCGCAACCTACTTTAATCACTTGTTGCTTATTGATTTAATTTTCATTGCTTTGAATTTTAATTAGTTTTAGTTTCTGCAACTTAGTTAATCAACTCAATCCCTCCCCTCCCCAAATGTGTGTTGTTTATTTCTAGAGTTTGCTTGTTGAAATTTTAGTTTTAAGTTAGTAATTTTGAAGTTAAAATTCTTAGTTAGTTGAGTCGATAGTAAATCAATTAGCCTTGATCCTTGTGGGATCGACTCTTACTCGCACTATATTCATTAAACATTTATTGAAAAGTAAGGTTTAAATTTGGTAGGCCTACGAAAATCGATCACTGACCTGTGAGCCATGGTCAACGGGTTCTAACCCATTGACCATGATCCGGTCATGGGCTGAATTCGATTGAGACCCAGTTCGTGGTCGGGTCTAGTTGGATGCAATCAAGCAAATTCCATCTTATGCCAAATTTTTGAAAGATTAGTGTACAATCAAAAGAAAACATCATGTACAAAAGAAGGCATTTTTAACTAAAAGTGTTAGTTCAATCATTCAACAATTCACTCCACCTAAGTACAAAGATATAGGTTGTCCAACTATTTCATGTACTATAGAAAATACTAGAATAGATCGTGTTTTGCTTGATCTTAGTGATAGTGTAAATTTTCTACCTTTTTTAGTTTATGAACAATTAGGTTTGGGAGAAATTAAAATAACTTTTGTTGTACTCCAACTAGCTGACCGTTCAATTAAAGTTTCAAAGAGAGTAGTAGAAGATGTGTTGGTACAAATTAATAAATTTTACTTTTAGAGCCTGTTGCATATACGCATACATAGATTCCTATCACAATTCAACATTATGATTAGAAATAAGAAATGAGTAAAAGAATGTGGTAGCTAATCATTTGTCAAGACTTGTTTGTGATGACCCATTTCAAACTACACCCATTAATGACACTTTTCCTAATGAACAACTATTTAATATTTCTATTTTACATTGGTTTGCTGACATTGTTAATTTATTTGGGGCATGAAAGATTCCATCGCATTGGAGTTCCCAAGATAAAAAAAGTTTTTGATTGAGGTGAATTTTTTTTATTGGGATGATCTATACCTATTCAAATATTGTCATGATCAAATATTTTGAAAATGCATGCCAGACAATCAGATAAGTAATATTGTTAAATTTTGTCATTCAGAAGCAGTATGTGGTTAATTTTCGAAAAAGAAATCATTGCAAAGATCTTGTAATATGGATTTTATTGTCTAATTCTTTTTAAAGACACTATTGTGAAAATTGTCAATAGTTAGGATTCATTTCAATACGAAATATGATGCCTCTACACCTTATCTTAGTGATTGAAATCTTTGATTATTGGGGTATTGATTTCATGGAATTATTTTTATTATTATTTGATTTTATTTACATATTGGTTGCCATATATTATGCCTCAAAATGGATCGAGGAAATTTTCAGTCAAAACAATGATCACAAAATAGTGATAAATATTTTGAAAGAATATATTTTAAGTCGATTTGGAATTCCTCGATTCATTATCAGTGATGGGGGAAAACTTTTTTGTAACAAGATTTTTGGAACTTTAATGAGAAAATATAGAATCATATATAAAGTTGCAACCCTTTATCAACCTCAGACAAATGGACAAGTTGAACTTGCAAATAGGGAGATAAAATAAATTTTGGAAAAGACAATTAATCTAAATTGTAAAGATTGATCTCTTAAACTTATCGATACACTTTGGGCATATAGAACTGCTTTCAAAACATTATTAGGCATGTCTCTTTATAGGATAGTTTATGAAAAACTTTGTCATTTACCTGTTGAACTTGAACATAAAGCTTATTGGGCAATCAAAATGTTTAACTTCAACCTTGATAAAGTTTTAAAATTGCGCAAATTGCAAATCAATGAACTTCAAGAATTGATAAATGATGCATATGAGAATTCTAAAATTCATAAAGCAAGAATCAAAGATTTTCATGATAAAAAAATTTCAAGAAAAATATTTGAGATTGGTCAAAAGGTTTGGCTTTATAATCCTCGATTGCATTTGTTTTCTGAAAAATTGAGATCAAGGTAGAGTGGTCCTTTTGTTGTAAAAGAGGTATATTCTTATGGGGCGATTGACATTGATAATCTTAAAAATGGTAATGTATTCAAAGTAAATGGACGAAGACTCAAACCATTTTTAGAGAATCAATTTTCACAAGAAGAATTTTTTTTTCTAACCCTTGTTATGATTAGTGTGTGTATATACTTATTTTCTCTAACTTTATTTGTTTTGTAGGCTTTTTTTTTTATTTTTTTTCTGGTTAAGTGGCAGATAATGGTACTCCATAGCTATTAAAGTCGGACTTATCAGTTTTCCAAACGACTGAAATCTCTGTATAAAGTTTCTCTCTCTTTTTCATTTTTTTTTGTTCTTTTTAAAATAGATGACATTCTTCTAACTCTCAAGAAATGATTTCATTTTCTTTCTAAAAATACAATTTTAAAAATTTATAAAACATGGATTCAAAGATTAAGGATGCTTATTCACAAGGGCATCCTAGAGGACATACGATGGATAATTAAAGCAAAGGTAAGAGTAGCTGGTGAGTTTTCATGTGAGTCTTCAAACTTGCTTACTAGATATGCCTAGTTTTGATAAAAACACATATTCAAAAAAACAAAAGGTGAAAAAAATATAAGTTTGTCACAAATGTTCTCGATGGACTTGTGTAACACCTCCATTACTACACAACTAGATATATATTATAATTTGACATGATAGAACCTGTGTGCATGCATGGAATATTTTTTTCCTGTAATATATTAATAAATAATAAACATTTTTTCACTCATAGACTAATATATATACCTGCATAGGACCCATAACAATCATAATATTTATATACCCGTGTACAGAAAAGTTATAAAAGTAACACATAGTATAAATCCAAAAACCTAATACAACAGACTATAAAATCAAATAAGTGAACAATCAACCCAACAGGTCGTCATCCATGTACACACTCTCTCAGAAACCTGCAGGAGCTCCAACTGCCGCCCAGCCAATAAAAGATGCTTCAGGTATCATCGTACTCACCTACAATGCATAAACTATATGAGCTAACGCTCAGCAAGTAAAGATTATGCATGTCAAAGAATAATCCACAATATCGAGTCATGCATCTCAACATGCTATGCCCATAATGCAATTTTATGCATCAAAATATTTCTCTCAAAATCATTTCATTCTTGGGCCCCTGACCAATGCTACTATCCCATGCACCGGAAAAGAGCTCTGTATACCACCATAATCCAATGGCCAATAATCATATAAGCATGCAAATCCATGCATACTCATACGCATGCAAATCCATGCACGCGAACCTGCAAATCCATGCATAACACCATGCAAATCCATGCATGCTTCGGTACACTAGTAGTGGTCAACAAAACATTTTCCTTTCTCTGAATCATGTCGTGCAATGCAAGATTTATCACAATGCTAGTATATGATGCATGCACGTGCTAATGACAATTCCCATGTATGTATGCTCAATGGAGAGCCCTCTACTATGCACATATGATTTATGATATTACATATAATTCACACATCTACTATGTCTATGCATTGTGGTTGCAAATGAATCTTTACTTACCTTTCACTTGGTTGGTGGCTTAGTCTAAATTTGTTTAGTATTCCTCTCCAACCTTAGATGTAAAATAGCCTGTAATATTACCCAACATCAAGCACCATTCCCAATTTGGCAAGTTGAAAGCACAAAATCTCATACTAGACTTAAACACCAAGCTATAAGCTAACAATCAAGCTTTCACAAACTAAAACCCAATATAGCCCCTCAAATACCTCAATTTCTCATCTTAAATGCATGCAAACATCATGTAATTGAAGTATTATAACTCTAATAGCATGTACCTAATTGTTAACACTCAATAGCAACATATCAAGGTTGAAACATGCTAAGTGATCAAATGTGGCAGATTCACATTTTCATATTTTCTTGCTGTCAAGTTTAGTTGCATGATAATTTTAACATCCCTAAGCATATCCAATCACTCCCAAATGTTTACCACACTTATATAACATGTATATAAATGTAAATAATTGCTAAAAATCACGGATATAGCTTCCCAAGTTCAGCTCTCTTCACGACATACTGAAACAGATTGTTTCCTACCGTGACAGTTTTGCACACTTCATGACATTAATGGTTTTGGCACCCTTAAGTATATTCAATCACTCCAACATTTTCACCATACCTAGATAACATATATATAGGAGACAACCAGGTCATATTATTACCAAAAATAATGGATTTAGCTCCCTTAATTCAATTTCCTTCACAGCACACCAAAACAGATTTTGCTATTTTGGCAGTTTGAGTGTTTCTCCAATATCATTCTCTATTTCAATTTCCAACTGATAAAACTTCATTCCAATACTCTTAACTCATATATGGTCATGTAAATGGTAATAATTATAGGTTTTATTCAACATACCATACACTTTTGAAGCCTAAAACACAAGAAAACAGTAAGATGACAGTTTCTGCCACAAGTATTCCCTATTAAGTGTTTGTGATCAAAAACCCTTTCTTTGTGCACCAAAGTCTAACTAAAAACTTCCTAACACTTTTATAAGAGATATTTAAAGCTTAATAAAACATAAAACCATTCATAATAATCTGAAAACCAAAGGCAAAACCGTAGATAAGTGTTACCTATGCAGATTTTGAGGCTAACTTGATGGTAATCACTTTTTCTTTGCTTTTCTTGCTTTTATTTCAACTTGGAATCAATTTGGATCACTTGGAGACCTTAAGGTGTGTGTTTGGAAGATGAAAATGGCTGAAATGAGGGTCTGGTCGTTGCTTAAGGGTGAAGGGTTTGAGGTGTTAGCTTAAGCTTAATAAGAAAGCATGAGGTGGCAAGTAAATAGCAAATCTGATTTTCTCCCTTATCTTGCAGCCCTAATCTTGTGTGTCTCATCTATTTTTATTTGGTTGCAACCTATCTTAATCACCATTCATTCCCATAGGTAATTCCTATGTCCGTTCATTCGATCTCCAAACCGATTCGCATCCGATTCTTAAAGAATTATCTAGTTTGCATTTCTAAAATCATATGCACATAAGGGCCTTGTAATATGACACTTAAATCATATTATATCATGTCCAATATCCCAAGTATGCTAATTTACAAATATATACTTTTGAAATAACTTGATCAAATCAAATTAAACCGTATAAGGTTACTAGTAACACTTTTAGCACTTCCAAAATTATAACCTATATATCCCATCTATAACTAATATTGATCCACCTCATTTTATTCTTATTTCAATATAAAATCAACTACTTAGATTAAGAAATTCAATAACTAATATCGTGCAAGAGCTTCAGAATTAAGTTTAATATTCAAGAATGTCGTATAAAATGAAATAAATTATGCAATGTCAATAGAAATGCAAATAGCATATAAAATTAACATGTAATGCATGAATCATATTTGGCCATGTGAGTAGTAAGAGGCTCAGGTATCACAACTTGCAACACAAAGTGTCGTTCCTTAGGAATAGTTTCTAAAAGTCAAAAAGATAAAATTTAATTCATTATGGATGGACTGAGTAATGAGTTTTTAGATGATATTATATTGACTCTTGAGATGCATTCACGTGGATTAGTGCATCGTGCAATTCTTGATTTATAGATTTACTTTCGGGATGAATATGAGCATTATAGTCTTAGGAATCTAACATTAAAAGACCTTGTTTGCCAGTTTATAAGAAAATTAGATGGGAAGCATATCCTCGACCCATAGAGGATGTTTAAGCCGTTATGGACGTAAAACCAAAGGAAGATGTGAGCCATAATCACAACTACATATACATTTACGTGTAAGTAGGTAATTTTTAAATTTTGTTTGTCCTTATTTTCAATCTTTCTAACAAAAGAAAAAGACGTACAATGAATGCATTCCCTGTTCACACCTTAATAAATAGCACCATACTCACTCCATTTTTGCTCAACTCACTTTCAAAAATGAAAAAAAATGAAGTCTCTTCCACTCGCAAGTTCAACTATATTTGTGTATTTTGTGGATCCAATCCAGAAAAAAATAGTGAGTTTATAGGGGCAGCCCATAACCTTGGTAGAACGTTAGCAGAAAGAAAAATTCATTTAATGTATAGGGGAGATAATCTGGGGTTAGTAGGGAGTGTTGCTACTTCTGCTCATGTAGGATGAGTCAAAATTTTAGGAGTTATCCCAAAACCTTTAAGAGTACAGGTATGATTATCGGAGATGAGCTAAAAGTGTAACATATTTAGAACAGAATGCCTAACATGTTAAACAATGTGGATGCATTCATCACTCTACCTAATGGTTTTGGTACATTGGAGGAATTATTCTAAGTTGTCTTTTGGGCACAACTCAACATTCACTAGAAACCTGTAGGTATTCTTAATGTTAATTTTATCTTATTTATGCTCCAACACCTGACCAACTGATTGATCAACTTCTAGCATATGTGCCAGAACCTGATCTAGCCTTGGCCTGTGTGGATTAGTCCAACAGGGATAGTGGTCGAAAATGCAAAATGAATTTGACTCTTAGCCCGTGAAATTTATCCTTAATGGTTTCAACTAATAATATGTATTTTATGTTGTTTTAGCTTTATTTTTTCAATAAGCCACATTTCAGGTGATATCTTTTAAACTCTACTTTCTTATCTATTTCTCGATTAGGTTGGGGGAGGTGATAGTTGATATCATGACTTGTGTGTTCAATGTGTGTTTTTCTAGTTTATTTTTTTTTAAATTCAAGCGTGTTTTCTTTTAGGTCCATTTAAATCATGAGTAAGGGTGGCAAGAGTAAATGGTAATCTTTTGATACTCTTGAAACGCACCCCCATTTTATTTTGCATAACAAGGTATGTTTGTGAAGTTTTTAACTGAAATTTTGTGAATTGTCAAAATATAATTGCAATCCTATTTTTGTTAGAGTCCAAGGGTACTATTTTGAAAAAAAAAAAGAAATTAGTATTGTGCACATCCTAAACCTTGTGAAAAGATTGGTTGCGATACATATAACTGAAAAATCCTACCATGTTAAAGTGTTTTCTTTTTAATATTCACACATTTTTTGTGAATAAGTGGAAAGTTTGAGAAAACAAGCATTCTAAACTTTAATTGATAATTTGAATTGGTTTCGTTGCAATTTGAAATGCTTAATTATGTTTACCTTGCATGTGAAGAAATAAATTGGGTAAACTTGTATAGTTATCTATTTATATTGAATAATTTTGCTTTATAGCTAGTGATGTGAGTATAATTATAAATAATTCTTTTGATCTTCTGTTATCATGCGAGTCATGTTGTAAATAAATAAAAAATAAACAAAAAATAAACAAAAAAAATAAAAAAAATAAAAAAAACAAAAAAAAAATCACCATTTCGTTTTTAGGTTAACCAATGAAATTTCAAGACATATTTTGGTAAGACAGACTAGGTATTTCAAATTTTTTGTCTACCCATTTTATGCTCAATTTTGTTTGAATATTTGTCCTAAATCATTTAAACTATTTCCCTAAGTGTTTTAATTGTTTTCTAACTTCATGAGTGAACACCTTACCAACTTAAAATGGTAAATACTTACTTATGAAGATATGGAGTTGAAGCTTTTTCATGATTGATTTTAAAGTTATATGTATCTTGGTCTGTGGAATAAAAAGTTGGTTTAGTGCACATACGTACAACATCCTTTGAAAAATAAAATATCTCGATAGCATCTGTGATCTCTAACAAATGATTGTTTGTGATTGTTAGACTATTTTACAGGTTTCTTTTAAATTCTTATCATCTTGTCATGTTCATTTTTATTTATATTGCATTTTATTATGCTATAATTACTAGGGACTATTAATAAGTTGGTCGGGGGGTGTAATGAATATTTAAAAGTCTACAATTAATTAGGATTTATATAATTATTTTTACTTTGAAATTGTCATAAGAACTCCCAATTAAAATATTTTTGTATTTTAGAAATAAAATGGGAAATCAACATAAAAATGAGATTATAAAGTTTTATTCTTTTTTGTGCAGGTTTTAGAGAAACTGACGTAACTTTTAATTCCGAAATAGTTTTGAGTCAATTCTTAAGGTTATGGATTACTAACTTATTCATATACAAATTCATGTAGACTTTGGATCCCATACTAAATGTGTAAGGATCAAAGAAGTTAGATTACAAGTGGTTGTATAAAATCGATCACAAAAAATTCGGATCAGAGTTAAGCCCAATCCTGACCTATTTTACCAATTGGATCATATCTCTTAAATCAAAAATGTTTTTTGGCTGAAATGTGGATAAGTTATACATAAGAGATAGATAAGAAAGTTTTCGAAAGACAAGATGGTGAGAAAATATATCAAAATGGTCAATAAATATGTTGCAATTCACTGCTGATGTTGAAGGATGGATCTAGAACATGATTCGATAATTTGACCATATCTCCCTTATCTAACTACTAAATTTGACAAATGATATATGAAAATGTATCTGCAGACAAAGATCTACAACTTTTATTCTTTACCCATCATCAAAATCTAGTTGTATTCATCCAAAAAATACAATTCAATTGGGTAGTTAAAAATTTAGAGGATTTGGTGTAACAATTTACCAACTCTTGACAACTAGTATACCACTTTATTGTTTAATTCCTCCATTATATATTTAGCTTCTAGCATACTTAAAGCACTATAAATAGGTGATGTATTAAGCTTGTAAGAGTTGGGGAAGGGGAGGGAGAGGTAGAGGGTTTCTTTAGGCTAAGTTGTCTAGTAGTAATATAAGTTGTCTAGTAATAATGTTAGTTTTCTAGTAGCAATATAAATGTGTTCTCCAGTTTCTCTTCTATTTTTAGTCTTTCCTACTTTTATTATGTCTTTCTAAATCTCATATTGTAGAGAAAAATTGGTGAACCTCTTGATGGCGAAAGATGAACGGTTATAAGGGTAGAAAATATTTAAGTGTGTTGTATTATTATTTTTATTTTTTTATCTAAACCCTACTTATTTTGTGGTGATTCTTGATTTATGTATCAGCAGTGGTACAATAAATACTTGGATTCATTTAGCTAGACGTTTGTTTTTACTACACCAATCACTAACGTGAAACCTTGATTTGTAGTAGACAAAAGTGTGCATAAATACTTGATTCCATAAACAAGTGTTGGCGTTAAGAGATAATTTATAAATAGTAAGACAATATCATGATTACCTTATTGCATGAGCCATTTGATAACATCTTCCCATTGGAACCTTCATTATGTATGGATTTCAATAGTGACAATTCAAAAGGTAAAAAGAATAAATAATCGTTCGTCTATACAAAGCTCAAGAGCAGATCCCTATTTTTTTATATATTCTAAATCACATTCAGCCCATCTTTATTTTTTTTAGAAATATTATCCTGAATTATTCAGACAACTTTCTTGTGGATTGACCTCAAACTTACGAGAAATTTATTACTTGACATAACCTGCACTTGGACTTGTAACCTTAAAGTTGTAGCATTTGGCCTAGTTGATCTTGGACTTGGCCGACCTGGGCCCAAGAAATGATGGATTGAGTTCATGGGTCCTTTTTGGATTTAGAGCCATCTTGTTAGATTATATGTTTTTATAGCTTGGTATAGGTCAGATTTGCCAAGCTAGGTTATTGCACTTGATTTATTATTGGGCTCAGGCCACAAGGTTATGTTGGATTATCTAGTTTGGATGTCACTAAGATATATGTCTTTAGATGAGGCGCTTGGTCAGCCGAGCTGAGCTGTGAGCCTTTTTCAAAAGCCCAGATGGGTTACCTTAGATATTTGGATTCGTCCGACCTATTGAGTTTATCTCAGGCCCAACAGAAATAGAGTTATATTCAACTAACGAGTCCTAAATAGGGGATCCTAATTTATTTGGGGAGCGAGATTTAAGTATTATTACCTTGATCATCTTTCTCTAAACAAGGTAATTGAATCTTTACTGATATCAACTTCATTCTTAAATTCATGTCTATATAAAACCATGAACAACATAAGGTATGTTCTTTACATTACAATTACATACATGTATTACTATTTCCTTACAAGCATTCTCGTGTTCTTTGATTATCCTCCTTGATTGCATTCTGACTTAAGCATCAGAGAGTTTTTATTGGGAAACCCCCAACACCCCTAAACGACTGTTTTGCCGAATTGTGGGATGATAATCCAGAAGTTTAGATCATTATTCAATCATTAAATTGAAGGTTTATTGAGTGCAAGTTTTCGAGCACATCACATATATTTCACGTGTCTATGCTTGAACTCAAATTATTCGTATTTCGAATGCGTAACCCATGCAAAAGGTAAAATAAAGAGGATTTTCCAAGTGATAACTATCAAGATGTGATTTGACATTCAAATGAGATTGGAAGGAAGCTATGAAGCTGAGATCAAGGAATGCAAATGGGGTTTTATATACATGTGTGTGTGTGAGAGAGAAAGAGAGAGAGAGATTTTTCTATATGTACAATGGCGAGCTGGGAACATTTTGTCACACCATGGATTAACTCATTGTTTAAGATTATGCTATTGTAGATTAAAAACACTATAATAGTTAATTGTTGAAGTTATATTTGTAATTCATCAAGCATCCGATCAAAAGAAAATCCTTCACCTGGAAGAAGAGCAAGTCGACTGGGAAGCAATCTGAATTGTCGCTGCAAAATCAGCCACAAATTTGAAGATAATATGCAAGCCATGTAAGCAGCTACTTGGCAGCTTTAAAGTCAACAATCAAAGTGAATCATGCATGACCAAGGAAGAAAGACATCTACTAGAATTACTTTTTCTTACAAGTGTTAAGCTTTTGCATTAAATTATCCAATGAGTAGCTAATGTAAGGCAGTGAATTAAGGCTATAATTAGACCTGCCTTCAACATATTGTGGCAGTATTTTAGAATGTAGAGGATAGATAATAAATACAGACATCAAAAAGCAAATAACTAGCTAGCATGTGAGAAAGAATTCAAAAGTTGTATTGCATGTAACTTTGAACAATAGTAGTATTGCATTTCAAAAATATGTTTTGAGCCTCCCATTAACTCAATTTTTCTTTCAAATACACATTTACACCCAAGAGAAGTATAGTATCGGAGCCACCCTAGGCTTTATATCACCTTCTACAAAAATGGCTTCAACTAACAACAATGAGCTTGCCTTCATATTTCTAACAATGTGTTCCTATCTTTTTTGGTCAAAATTATGAGTTATGGAATGTCCAAATGTTGACATCATTAGTGTTCCATGAACTATCAGATATCGTTGAATAGGTGTATGAAATATATATTTTAGAGGAGGATGCCACAAAAAAAGGCATAAACAGAACAAGATCAAAGATGCAAGAGCCTTGTCCTTTATGCACCAAGTTTAAGATGGTTAAGCAATATATACTCCTAGCTCACATGAGTATAAACTGTGTACAGTACCCCCCCCTAATAAAAAAAATTATTTTACAATTACGTTATGACTTCATCCTTTTGTTAGGGTACGTAGACAGCTTAGATATTTTCTAAGTTCAGTCATGAGTGCAGAATAAATTTTATTTTCTTTTTATATAGAATAGTAATTTATTGCACAAAAAAATAAAAAAAATGGAAAAAAGGGTTTATGAATTTCGATGAAAGTAAATTCACTTGAAGGATTACAAGAAAGAAAAAAAAACAATTTCTATTATGTAATCTAAAAAATAATGATGTTTGTTACATTAAGTAAAGGGTCTTAAAATTTTCAATTCTTCTTTGGCGGCCTCTAGATGTACCACTAAATTCTTCAAATTTTCGGCCACTTCATTGCTCATTGGAGAAGTATTCTTGATTGCAACAATCATCTCTTTAATCTCATGAACTTTGGCTTGAGCACTCTGAAGAAGTTGTTTTTGCAATTTTAATGATGCAGACAAGTTCTTCTTTTGTCCCTTCAAATCTTCGAGCTCCTTCTCAATGTGCCCCAACTCCTCCTTAATGATCTTTGGTAACTCAGTTCCTATGCAAGAAGGTCTGTAGATACCTTTTTGAAAAATGTTGTCCTTGTCTCGTCATAAGCAGTAGCCTTGGCAAAAAATGTTTTCAATGGTCATTCCACATAAGAGATGTTAAAATTGGTGAAGCTCTTCATGGACTCAAGCACAAATGACACATCATCTTTGATGGATGAAAGGAAGTCGATCGAAATATTTGCTATCATCTCACAAAGATTGCTCCATAACTTTTGAAGGTACTCCTTTTGGAGATTAAGTATGAATTTTTCGCCTTCAAACACTGAAAATGCAGCGCAATGGGGTGTCTGCTTAGCCCTAGTCAAGTTAAGTGTTCCTTTTGTGTTGTATCATTAATTGGAAGAATTGCGGCTAAAACGTTGGGCCCTATAATCGACTTTTGGCTAGTTTGCGATCCTTTCCATTATTAATATTTAGTAGTTCTTTCTCCAACTTAAACATTACGTGTTTTAAGTTAGAAAAGAATTACAAAAAGAATTTTATTTCTCATGCTAAAAAAATAAGGGAAAAGGAAAAAAGAAGAAGAAGTTAGAAAATGACCTTTTCAATGAAGTTCTCTATTTGTTTGGATTATTTGCAACATCACCAACATTGATATCTCTTGGCTCCATAGATTTAGTGTTTTTTTTAAGTATCTTTCAATAATGGTCCGCATTGCTACTAACACTTTCTTCCAAAGGGAGAGGCACATCCTTTCTTTTGCTGGCCTCGAGATGCTCAATGGCTTGGGCATCACATCTGTCAGAGAAGAAGTGATATACACTGAGGCGAGTTTTGAGCATTTTTGCCAAGAGGACCATCTAATTTGTCACGTTCTTTTCCTTTGGGAGTGAATTTAATTGGTTTCACGTTGATTAAACTTGCAATGTTTTTCTCAAAGTAACCTCCATGGATGTTGGTCCACCATGTCTTGTAATCTTTTGAAGAAAATTTCTTTACATTTGGGGGCATATAAGGAAGACACGCCTTAGACATAGATCTGGACAGAGTGCATAAGTACCAATAGTGAACTCCTTCTAAAGAAGCTTTACGGATGTCTCATATGAGAGTTCTCGATCTACTTGATAGAATCCAAATTGGTGACTAAATCGATGGGTACTGTAAAGCTCGATGATGAAGTGTTCACCTTACATCAAAGAAAGATAGTTTGAATGGATGACGATGAAGTAGTTTTGCTCAAACTCCTCTACATTCCCATTGTCAACTTAAAAGAAATCTTTGCTCTTGGTGATGATTGTGCAAGTCCAAGAAATGAAGTCTCCTTTGTGGATTTGCTTACGGGTTTCTTTGGAATCATTGTACTTTGCACCACATTCACTAGAAAAGCTCATCATTTTGGGGCCACAAACTCTTTGCTAAACTTGATAATGAGTTTTGGAGTAGTGCGCCAACCAACTGAAGATAAAGTGGATAAGGAATGTTGAATACACATGAGATGGTCTTGGAGAATTTGCGATCTTGTTTAAGGCTTTGTAAATGCTTGCTAAGATAGGAACACCCTTCGACTGCTTGCCATGATGCTTGCTATTTTGAAGGTAGTAGGACGTATCGAGTTGATGTCGTTATTTGGAAGGGCAAATGCACAATGCCAATAAGCTAAATATGCCGCCAAATTTGTCTCATCTCTTGAACTTTCTTTTACACCAAGCTTTGAAAATAAAGCCATCTTTGAGGAGCACAATTCCCCATGCACATTAATCGTTAAGTGGATTATGAGTTGATTTGAAACAACCCACTTTTTTTTTCTCTACGTAGAGGAGGAGAAAGATTCTTAGTGGCTATATTGGACCAAAATCTAACTCACTTGTCAATGAATACTTGAGAAGATTTATCATCATTGGCACTCCCTCAAAGCAAATGATATGTATGAAATAAGTGTTTGCAAAAATAAGGGACGAATCTACTTTCCCGCCTCATTGACACTAGTGAGCTCCTTGATACTGGGAACAACTTCGTCATATAGAGATCTAGTCATAGGAAGTCAAGAGTATGCAAATCCTGGAGTGATATGGACAATTCTCCAAAGAAAGTCACTAAAGTATTGGTGAGTGGACACCATGCCTCGCAAAATACTTTGACTATGTTGGAATTGTGATCATACATGAACATCAAAGCATATATTGAGCCATATATTCGTGCCACAAGAATCTTGTGCTTGCATCAACTGAGGGTGTCTTTGGTCCACTCCTAGTACCCCTTGATATAATAGAACTCACCAGCAAACTGAATGGCATCTCCCCACTTGGCTTTGCCTTCAATGATGCGACGACCCAATACTGGCAATAGAGTTGGCTCGTTCGACTACTAATGGTGAGTTGTCTGTAAAGCCCACATCTTGGAATTCTTACTAAATGGGATCTCCAAAGATCATTCAAATAAGTAAAGTGAATTCATCAACCTTGGCCTTAGCTTCGCTTATCGACCAACAAGGGAATTATGAACCGCCAAAATGGTGTCTTTCTCCATAAGTTGATTTTTATCGTCAAGGATCACCAAGTGTTAGATTTCGAAGGGAGAAAAAGTATCTTTGAAGCAAACCATTATGAAAACTGTCATAAAGAGCAAAAACAGAAACCAAAGGAAAGAGTTAGAATTCAAAGGCATAAGCATATTAGAGAAACAGAAAAATATTCAAATCTAGCTTAGCTATATACTGAAGTTCTAAAATTTTGGTGATTCTTCGAGATGCAACCTTGAATTAATATTGGTTACCCTCCTCAAAATAACAGCATCTGAAATAAAATATAAAAAAAATAGCGGTCAACTTCATTGGAAAGAAAAGAGTAAAGAGAAAAGGGAAAAAGAGCTCTATTATCTAGTTAGGAATACGGTATATTCAACTAATTTATTCCAGGACATTCAAAGCACTACTGCAATTTGAGATTCCAATAATTGATCCAGACACTACAACAACTTGAAATAAAAAATAAAAAAAGTCAGAAAAAGGGTTTATTAAAAAATTTTTTTGAACATTTGTAAACATATGCTTCATCTTTGAGACAAATTAACAAGCACATGACATGCTGGCTAATGAGAAACTCCCATGCCTAAACAAGATGCAAGTTTCTTACCCATTCAATAATGTGCAACAAAATGCAAGACAAAGCAGTAGTGCTGCAAATTTTTTTTATCTGATGCATTGTAGAAAAAATAAAGCAGCAAGCATGTTTTTTACAGGGAATGGATGAGAATTAATATTAGAAGTCTTCCATTATCTAATTACTTGAGGTAGAGTCTAATTAGAAGAGGATTCCAAACTTATATTCCAATAAGGAGACTATTGATTGTAATCCAATTGAGTTGAGTGGGTGAAGGACTCTGATACGTTTGCTTCAATTTGAAAGATACAATGGCAACAGCAAACAACTGAAAGGAAATTTGAGAAAAGAGAGAAATTCATTTTCTGATTTGGGTGGTAGAACATCCCGATCGTCAAGCTGCTGCGAAGAAAATCACCAAGGAAAGTTTCCTTAAACAAAAGAGCATGTCTGGGGAGTTTGGTGTTAATCACATTTTTTGGGTCCACCTACATCATGAGTTGATATAGGTCCATGTGTTTTGTGAAGAAAAAAATTGGAGAGAGAGAAAAGAATCAAATGAAAAAGTCTGAAATTGCTAGAATTCCGAAATGGTCTCTTGTAAGCCACATTGATGAAAGAGCAATTGGGCTGTCTATACCAACTTTGTTGGCATATTGGGCCTTGCTGGAAGTTAATGCTTCATATAAATTCAAAGAAAACGTGAAATGGAAATTGTCAAAGCTTATGACTACTTGGTTGATGCTTGCGTCTGGTCGAATTTTCAAATACAAATAGAGTTTGTTGAGGTCTGAGTTCATTTCACTTTAGTGTGCTAAATTGATTGTGGCAAAAGGATAATAATTTGGGTTATCAAAGTCAAAATTAAAATCAGCCTATAATTTGTTATTCTTTTAAGCATTTGCTCAAATCTTAAATAAAAAAATAAAGTAAAATAAAACTCTACATGTATTATTTTTGCAAGCTCCAATTACAAAAAAATAAAAAATAAAAAGGCGAATTAACTATTACGGCTTATTAACTCTAAAACGCATTGTCCGCAAACAAGTCGAGGGGCATTTGTGGACAAATTAAATTTGGATTAATTAAATGACAACATGTGTGAAATAACATATTAAATATCAATTTTACATTTTCAATTTATGTTTTGGGAACTTAATAAAATTTAATTCCTAAAGTAAATGGTTAATTAATTGATATTACAATATACACGTGACCTTGGGATTAGTTGATATTATAATATACATGTTATTGACCAATTAAATTTTGACAAGCATCAAATCTCAATTATTTAGAATCAAAATTGTATCAAATCTTATGATTGAAAGTATAAATGTCAACCAAATCATGAAAAATCAATCAAATTGTAATACTCAAGTCTCACATTACTCACCTTGTCAATATGATTCATATATTATATGCTACTTATATGCTAATTTGTATTAACATTTATATGACATCTTATATAGCATTCTTAATTGTTAGACTTCTAATGCTATCATATGATATTAGTGGTTGAGATCTTATAACTTAATTAAGTAATTCTATATTTAGAAAAGAAAAGGAATAGATTGGTCAATATATTGGATATTAATAGGTTATAGGTTATAATATTGAAAGTATTAAAGGTGTTACTAGTAAACTTATATGATTCGATTCAATTAGATTAAGGTGTTTTAAAAGTATACATCCATAAATTAACATACTTGGGATATTAGACATATGTTATAATGTGATTTAAGTATCATATTATATGGTTCATATATACATATGATTTTAGAAATACAAACTAGACAATTATTTAAAAATCGGATGTCAATCGATTTAGAGATCAAATGAATGATTAAGAAATTAGGGTAAAATTTATTATCCAATCATATGGCAATTAAACTTGGTTGTAAATAGATAAATAAATATTGAAAAACACTTGATTGGAACTATATAAGGTGTGTATAATATCATATTTGAACAGCTCATGGTTGAACACCTCTTCCTTAACAGCTCACGGTTGAACATTTCTTACTTAACACATCATGGTTGAATACCTTATGCTTGACACCTCACGCTTTGAAATCACAAGTGTTGTCATCTTATGCTTTGACACCACAAGCTATCACCTCAAGTTTTATTCATTTTTAAGCATTGAACAATGACCAAAAATTATTTTTTGAGCTATTTCACCTTCCAAACTTCCATATTGAATTTTAGAAGTTGTCTCAAGTGATTCCAAGTACAGAAAAAGTGAAAGAAGCGATGGGAAGTAAGCAGGAGCAAGTAGAAGTTTAAAATTATGCATAGGTGAGCTTAACTCATGTTTTTTATTTCACTTCTAGAATTGTTTGAGGGTTTTATATATGTATAGATGATGTATGTAAGTTTGGAGAGGTTAGAAATTGAAATATGATTTAATATTTGAAGAGACACTCCAAACTATCATGATAGAACTTGTAGCTTTTGTGCTATGATAAAGGGGCTGGTTTTGCTGAGGTAAATCAGTGAGTTTTGGTAATATGGTTACATTGCTCTACATGCTAGCTAAGTGTGGTAAAAATTTGAGAGTGATTAGATATGTTTAAGTGTGTCAAAAATATCATGCAACTAAATTGAACAAGAAGAAAATAAGAAAATGTGAATCTGTCCCATTTGATAACTTAGCATGTTTCAACATAAACATGTTGGTATTGAGTTCTAACAATTAGGTATGTGCTATTAGAGTTATAATACTTTAATTACATGATTTTTATATATATCTAAGATGAGAAATTAAGGTATTTGAGGGACTATATTGGATTCTAGTTTGTAGAAGCTTAATTGATACATAGATAGTTTGGCGTTTTAAGGTCTTAGTATGAGATTTTGTGCTTTCAACTTGTCAAATTGGGAATGACGCTTGATGTTGGGTAATATTACAGGCTGTTTTTCATCTAAGGTTGGAGAAAAACACTAAACAAATCTAGGCTTAACCACTAACTAAGTGCAAGGTAAGTAAAAATCCATTTACAACTACAATGCATGAACATAGTACATCTTGAAGTATTTATACCTAGTGTGTTGATGATATTTAAATTGATAGGATGACAAATATATTATATACCTTAGGAGGCTTATGATTCTTGAAACATATTGAGAGTAAGATGACTTGCATTTCATATTGAATATACTATTCATGGGTATTTGCATGTGTATGCATGGTATATGGGTATAGTTGAGGTTCTTGTATGCACGATATGATTTGAGAAATAATTTTCATATAAAGATGTTTATTGGCTATTACTAGTACACCAAGAATTACCCTACTTGTGTTACCTAAAATATCACATGTAGTTCATGCATTATAGATGAGCATGGTGAGACTTGAGACCTCTGGTTAATGGGCTAACAGAGGAGCTCTTACAGCTTTTCAAAACTCAATTTACATGGATGACCACTTGTTGAGCTATTTTCTAGGCTGTGTTTTCGATTTTATAGTCTATTATATTATATTTGTAACTTTATCATGTATATCACTTTCAAAACTCTATAATAAATGAGTCTGAATTTGTGATGATTTTGATAGAACTTTTTATTATTCAAATAACTATCTATGTATATACTGTTACAGGATGTGAAAGTACTTTACTTGTATTAGTGTTTTGTCAAACTAACTAGCTAGAAAAGAAAAGTTATACGTACTCATACATGCACAAACTATATTGCACAAGTTATTTCTATATATGTATACATATTTTTGGGAGGTTGTGACATAGTGGTATCAAAGCACAAGTTTTGATTTTGTAAACTGTCCATGTACATGATCTTGAAAGTTGTGGAGCACATCCACACCAGCAAGTTTTATTTTATGTTATAATGCATTAGATATTTCATGAATTATATTGGCCATTTGTTATAATTTTTTTTTATAAAAAGAATGGCATTGCAATTATGGTAAGAACAAGGGGTGAAAGTAGTAATGGAGCTAGAACCCTAGGATAGGAGACATATATTTTGAATAATGATCGTGATTTTAGCATTAATCGACTTATAAAGCTTGTTGAACGACAATCAAAAAAAATTCAACAACTTATCCAGTAGATGGATATGGGAGGACAACCATGGGCTGAAATGGTTCAACCAGACCCCAAGTAGAACACGTAGCTATAGTTGGGGAAAAATTTAGAAAACTAAACCCACCAGTGTTTGAGGATGCATTAGATCCTATAATTGCAGAAGATTGGTTGAGAACTCTGAAAAACATGTTTCAGTATAGTAGAGTTTCATAAGAAGAGAAAGTGATGTGTACATCTTTTATGCTTCAAGGTAGTGCAGGACATTGGTGTTATACAATAAGAAGCATGAAAAATACCACTATCATGACATGGGATGGATTCAAAGAGTTTTTTCAAAATAAATACTTCACATCTCCAATTCGTGCAATGAAGATGAATGAATTTATACAGTTACGATAGAGAACTATGACAGTTGGACAATATATTCATAAATTTGAACAGTTTTCTAGATTTTTCACACCTATGGTGAACATTAATGTATTGAAAGTTGAAAGATTTCTTAAAGGTTTGAGACTAGAGCTATGTAGATCTTAATTATGATAGGATTCCAAGGAGTGACATACTCACAAATTACTGATAAAATATTAGTGGCAGAACAAGCTGAACTTAGAATTTCTATGCTCAGGAGATTCGATGCTAATTTAAGCAAGGATAGAGGTAACGATGGGTTAGAAATGAAAAGAAGAGACTATTTAAAATACAAAATTTAAAATGTAAATTCCAACAAAGACAAGGGCAACAACAATGAGATCAAAGTAAGCGTACAAAAATTGATCAAGGTAAAGCAACAATGTCATATTCTTCTTGCCCTAAATATGGTAGTCAGCATAGTAGAGTTTGCCCTACAGAGACTAAAACTTGCTTTGTATGTGGGAAGGTTAGACATATTTCCAGAGCATGCCCAGATAATCCAAATTCAACAGGATAAAAAAAAGTGTCAGATAGAGTCTTTACCATCACTAGATTAGATGTTGAGGTGAACCCATCAGTGGTCTATCTTTGGTATTTCAGTATTTGTATTGTTTGATTTTAGAGCTACACATTAATTTATATCTATTGAGTATGTGAAGAGGCTAGGTAGAGTACATGATACTGTTAATGTTAGTTACAATGTGTTAATTCCTTCTGGAGATTCAAAATAAACTAACCATGTTTTAAGAGATTGTGCTATTCTCATAGAAAATATAAAACTCTATACTAATTTAATTGTATTGGCCATGAATAACTATGATATGATTATGGGTATGGGTTGGTTGTCAAAGTATCATGCAACTATAGATTATCAGAGAAAGATAGTGAATTTTCAACCTCATAGAGAGAAATTGTTCACCTTTATTGGAATTATAAAAAAGCTCTAATTTTTTTATTATATTAGCATTGAAAGCACAGTGATTATTAGATAGTGGCTATGAGGGATATTTGGTGAGTGTTATGAGCATTGAAGAACAACACCATCTGATCCTTAATGAGATGCCAAATATTTGGGAGTATCCAGAAGTATTTCTTGATGATCTTCCTAGATTACCACTAGACCATGCGATAGAGTTTATCATTAAACTAAATCCAGGAACACCTCCAATATCTAAAGCTCTATGGCAAATGATACTAGGTGAGTTAAAATAATTGAAGATACAAATATAAGAATTATTGGATAAAAGTTTTATTAGACCTAACTTTTCACCATGGGGTACACCAGTTCTATTTGTATGTAAGAAGGATGGTACAATGCGATTGTGTATAAACTACAAATAGGTAAATAAAGTTATGATCAAGAATAAGTATCCTCTTCTTAGAATAGAAGATTTATTTGATTAAGTCCAAGGTGCTTCTATATTTTCAAAATTTGATCTGCGATCTAGGTACTATCAATTGAAAATACAAGAAGATGATATCGCTAAGATAATATTTAGCACGAGATATGGACATTATGAATTTTTGGTGATGCAGTTTAGGTTGACAAATGCTCCAACAGCTTTTATGGATTCTATGAATTGGGTATTTAAAAAATTTCTTGATAGAATTTTTATTATGTTTTATAATGTATCCTGATTTACTTTAGCACAGAAGAATAGCATTTTGAACATCTGAGAATAGTTTTAAAGGTTCTGAAGGTGAAACAACTATATGCTAAATTTAAGAAATGTGAACTTTGATTGGATCAAGAGGTATTTTTGGGATATGTAATATCAGGAGCACAAATATCTATATATCCAAATAAAGTAGAAACTATTAATAACTTGTCACAACCTACTAATCCTTTAGAAGTATGAAGTTTTCTAAGTGTAGTTAGATTTTACCATAGATTTGTGAAGAGACTCTCCAAGATAGCTTCTCCTTTGACACAATTAACCATAAAATGTGCGACATTTAGATGGACAGATGCTTGTGAGAAAAAATTTCAGGAATTGAAGAAGAGATTAACTTTAGCTTCTATTCTTTCTATTCCATCAGGTATCGGAGGTTTTGTGGTTTATAGTGATGCTTCGAAAAATGGGTTGGGATGTGTATTAATTCAAAATAGTAAAATAGTTGTATATGCATCCATTCAGCTTAAAGAGTATGGAAAGAATTATCCTACACATGATTTATACCTTGCTGCAGTGGTATTTGCACTTAAGTTATAGAAACATTATTTGTATGGTTAATGATGTGAGATATATACTGATCACAAGAGTTTAAAATATTTCTTCACCTAAAAAGAGTTAAATATGCAACAACGAAAATGGTTAGAGTTGGTGAAAGATTATGATTGTGTTATCAACTATCATCCTAGTAAGGTTAATATTGTGGTTGATGCATTGAGTAGGAAATCAACACAAAATACCGCAGCTATAGTTTTGACTCAAAAACCAGAGTTAATGGAGATACATAAAATGGATATAGAGATTGTACAACATGGAATAGTGGAGGCCAAATTTACAGCTTTGACACTTTGATTGACTTTGATTGATAGAATTCAACAAGGACAATAAGTTGATGAATATTTTACTAAAATGATGAATGATATTACTTCAGGAAAGTCATCTGATCTTCAGATGTCAAAGGATGATATTTTGCGATTCCAAAAAAGACTGTATGTAACTAATGTAGATAACATTCGGGAAAATATTTTGGCAGAGGCACATTAATCGCCACATTCAGTACATCCAAGAGCTGCTAAAATATATAGAGATTTGATAATGCATTATTAGTGGTTAGGTATGAAAAGGGATGTTGCTTAATTTGTACAACAATAATTAACATATCCACAAATAAAACCAGAACATCAAAGATCAGTAGGAACATTGCAACTTTTATTTATTCCAGAATGAAAATGGGAAAGAATTACTATAGATTTTATGTTGGGATTGTTGGGTTCGCTATAATTGCAAGGATACACGCAGCGAAAAATTAAATTATTTATCAAACATAAATTTAACCCATTTGATTTGAAAGTGATTTTAACGATCGCGCTTATTCAAATGAATATATAAATAAATATAAAATTGGATTATATCTTTTGTGCACTCCAGTTATTGTAGGGAATGAAGCAATTAATTGCTTATCCTGGACTATTAGAACTTGTAGGGATCCAAGTGTCTCCCCTCTATAAGGTCCACAATATGGAAGAGCAACACCAATTAAAAGGATTCGTTAATATCCTTTTAATTGTTTACTAATCTAGAATCGGAGTAAATTTTCAAGAAAAATAAAGATTGATTCTTTAAGTTTTTGAAACAATAATATAAAGAGAATAACAAGAAACTGACTTTCTTTTTCTTTCTTTTCTTTTCTCGGAGAGTAAAAATAGAAGACTTTAAATAAAATAATTTTTGCTCAATTTTTTTGAATTGATTATGTAATTTTCATCCCTCATATATATAGGGCTGCAAATTTTAATCCCTTTCCAACTCTTGGAAAGTTTTTCAATTTTGAACTACTTCAAAACTTTATTTTGGAAAGATTCCAAATCTTCCAAGAACTCTTATCTTTTCTCTCTCCTATTGTATGTGGACTAATTTGAGACTGCATTAATCATAAAAATTATCTACATACGTTGTTGATATTAATTTCAACTCTTTAGATAATATCAAGATAGATATCTATCATATATATACTATAATTATATTTATATATAAAATCGGTCACTATATTTCTTTATCTATAAATATGTTAATTAAATAAATTATATTTATTTAATTTATTCTCTTCATATTTTAGTGGGCTTCTTAAGTGATCCACATTAATTTTGGGCTTGGACTCAAAAATCCTCAAATCAATCCAATTGATTCAATTTCAATTTAATTAATCAAATTAATTAATTTAATTTACTCCAATTGGGCTTTCTAATCAAATTAAGTCCAATTAAATAATCCAATTACTTAATTGAATAATTTAATTTAACCATTAAATTAAATAGAACTCTTCATTAATTAATACATCAGTATTAATTAATTAATTTCCAACCATTGGATAAAATCTAAAATTAGAAATGTTACTTTTCATAATGATATGTGACCTTCTTAGGTTCACAATTAAACTAGTAGTGGGCTTACAACATTTGCAACTTATGAATAACAACTATTTCAATTAATTAATCCAATTAACTAATTCGCTTGAAATCAACTCCTTAATTCCAAGAACCTCACTATCTATGAAAACACCTAGCAAGTAATCATGGCAAACTAGTCTTAGGTGAAATAGCGAGTAAACCTATTTTAATTGCGAGTACCATACACGCACGATCCTTTCGACAACTAATCTCCCGATTGAATGTAAGACATGAATTATAAATCAAAACCCTAAATGATTCAATAACGGTGATCTTATTTCAAGTTCCATTGATTCTTGATGAATCACGATTCATCCTGCCTTGGGCAAGGTCTTTGAATCACGAACTATGAAAATACAGGAGATTCCCTTATTTAAAAAGACAAGTGTCGAATTTTATGTTGGCTACTAACAAACCTCCATGCACACCAGTGCAACACCCAACATACCCCCTTTATGATTGTCAAATAATTAGAAGATATATCAAAGTGTTGCAGGATGCACACAAGGCTACCATCGTGCCTCAAGTCTGAGGACTAGTTATGTACTATCGCAACACATAAATTCTTATTTTGACAGGAAAAGCCTCCAACTAAGAATTTCTTGCGGGCCATGTCCGGTGTACTTGTTCCCTAACAGCACCCACATACATATGCACTTACGTCTCTACGCTAATGCCAATGGAATGTAACATCCTCATCTCACGAGCATGCATTATATGTGCGAGTTTTACTGAGCTATTTGATGTCCCATCTCAAAAAGCTTTTGACTCGCAACTTATTTAAGACCAAAGCTTTAGAGGCATATTCCATGATCGCCATCATATGCGCGACCATGTCCTGTAGCTAAATTTAATGTGCAGAAATAAAAGATGCAAGACATAAGATAAAGAAAATGCCTCTTTATTAATATAATTTTCAATAAAATTATCTTTACAAAAGCAAAAGAGAATAATACACACAATCCAATTGGGGTGTTGGGTATCCTACTCTAATAGGGATTACTTAAAATAGTTAGAGGTCATGATGTTATTAAGGTAATCGTTGATAGGTTAACTAAATCTGCTCACTTTTTTCCATGGACCGTTATACACAGATATATATGCAGGAAGTGGTCAGATTTCATTGTGTACCACTATCTATTATTTCTGATAGAAATTCAAGATTTTTATCTATGTTTTAAAAGAGTTTACACAAGGCATTGGGAACACAATTATCTTTCAGTACTGCATATCATCCTCAGACTACTGGAAAATCAGAGCGAATAATATAAACATTAGAAGTTATGTTTAGAGTTTGTGTATTAGATTTTCATGGTCAATGGAGCAAATTTTTACCTTTAGTTGTATTCTCTTATAATAATAGCTCTTAGTCCACTATTAGAATAGACCCCTATGAAGCATTATATGATAGAAAAGGTAGATCTTTAGTTCATTGGGATGATGTTGGTGAAAAAAAGCTTTTGGGCCCAAATATGATTTGAGAAATAACAAAAACTATGACTTAAATTCATCAACGAATGCAGAATGCCCAGAGCTGACATAACAGTTATGCAGATTAAAGAAGAAGAATGTTGAATTTGTAGTAGGAGGTCAAGTATTTATGAAAGTATCTCCAATGAAGGGGATTATGCGATTTGGAAAGAAATAAAAACTCAGTCCTAGATATATTGGTCAATTTCATATTATTGAATGAATTAGGGATGCTGCTTACAAACTCGACCTACCTGCATCAATATCTCGAGTGTACAATATATTTCATATATCAATATTGAGGAATATATTGCAAATCCATCTCATATTCTGAAGAATGAACCTATAGAGCTGAAAGCAGATTTGATTTATGAAGAAAGACCTATAGAGATTATTCTACAAGAAGTAAAATAATTCAAAAATAAAAGACCCCATTAGTTAAAGTATTATGGAGAAATTAGTCAACAAAAAAAGCTACTTGGAAAAGAAAATATGATATGAAAGTTATCCAAAACTCTTTCGGTACGTAAATTTCGAGGATGAAATTTTAATAAGGAGGGGAAGATGTAATACTCAAGCCTAACACTACTCACTTGGCTAATATGATTCATGCATTACATGCTACTTATATACTAATTTGCATTAATATTTACATGACATCTTATATAGCAGTCTTAATCATTAGACATCTAATGCTATCATATGATGTTAGTGGTTGATCTTATAACCTAATTAAGTAATTCTATATTTAGATACAAAAAAAAGAATGGATTGGTCAACAGATTAGATATTGATAGGTTATAAGTTATAATATTGAAAGTGTTAAAGGTGTTACTAGTAAACTTATATGATTCAATTTGATTAGATCATGGTATTTTAAAAGTACACATCCATAAATTAATATTTTTGGGATATTAGACATGATACAATATGATTTAAGTGTCATATTACAAGGTTCATATGTGCATATGATTATAGAATTGCAAACTAGACAATCATTTAACAATCGGATGTGAACTGGTTTAGAGATCGAATGAACGGTTAAGAAATTAGGGTATAATTTATTATCCGATCTTACGGCAATTGAAATAGGTTGTAAATAGATAAATAAATATTGAGAAACACTTGATTAGAGCTATAAAGTTATGTATAATATTATATTTGAACACCTCATGGTTTAACACCTTTTACTTAACACCTCATGCTTGACACTGTATGGTTGAACACCTCGTACTTAACACCTCATGCTTTGATATCACAAGTGTTGCCATCTTATGCTTTGAAATCATAAGTGTTTCCATCTTATGCTTTGAAATCACAAGTGTTGCCATCTTATGCTTTGACAACTCAAGTGATGACACCTCAAGCTACCACCTCAAGTTTTCTTTATTTCTAAGCATTGAACCGTGACCAAAAACCTATTTTTGAGCTATTTCACCTTCCAAATTTCCATATTGAATTTTATAAGTTTCTCTCAAGTGATTCCAAGTAAAGAAAAGGTGAAGGAAGCAAAGGGAAGTAAGCAGGAGCAAGTAGAAGCTTAAAATTGTGCATAGGTGAACTTAACTCATGTTTTTTATTTTAGTTCTTGAATTGTTTGAGGGTTTAAGATTTATAAAGATTCTATTATTTTTTATAAACATGTTAGGATGTTTTTTATGATTTTTTAATTCACAAAAGAAGGATTTTTAGTTACAAAATTAAATAGAAATCACTTGGGGTAGAAACGGTATACTTGTTGATTTTTAAGTTCTTTAAAGCTTTATATATGTATAATAACTTGATTAAAACCTATATATGAGTTTAGGTGATGTATGTAAGTTTGGAGATGTTAGAAATTGAAATATAGTTTAATATTTGAAGAGACACTCCAAACTGTCATGATAGGACTTGCAGTTTTTGTGCTATGATAAGGGGGCTGGTTTTGCTGAGGTAAATCAGTGAGTTTTGGTAATATGGTTACATTTCTCTACATGTTAGCTAAGTGAGGTGAAAAATTGAGAGTGATTAGATATATTTAACGATGTCAAAAATATCATGCAACTAAATTGGATAGCAAGAGAATAAGAAAATGTGAATCTATCCCATTTGATAACTTAGCATGTTTCAACCTAAACATGTTGCTATTGAATTCTAACAATTAATTTCATGCTATTAGAGTTATAATACTTGAATTACATAATGTTTACATATATCTAAGATGAGAAATTAAGGTATTTGAGGGACTATATTCGATTCTAGTTTGTAAAAGCTTGATTGTTACCTCTTTAGTTTGGTGTTTAAGGTCTTAGTATAAGATTTTGTGCTTTCAACTTGCCAAATTGAGAATGCTACTTGATGTTGGGTAATATAAAGACTATTTTTCATCTAAAGTTGAAGAAAAACACTAAACAAATCTAGGCTAAGCCACCAACCAAGTGAAAGATCAGTAAAGATCCATTTACAACTACAATGTGTAAACATAGTACATCTTGAAGTATTTATACCTAATGTGTTGATGATATTTAAATTAATTGGATGATGAGTACATTATGTACCTTAAGAGATTATGATTCTTGAAATATGTTGAGAGCAAAATGACTTGTATTTCATATTGAATATACTATTCATGAGCATTTACATGTGCATGCATGGCATACGGGTAAAGTTGAGGTTCTTGCATGCACGATATGATTTGAGAAATGATTTTCATGTATAAAGATGTTTATTGGGCACTACTAGTGCACCGAGGCATGCGAGGCATGTTTATGTGATATTTTAGGCACCGCAAGTGGAATATATCTTGGTGGATTATAAGGGAAGATGGGGGGTGGACCTTTGGTGATCACGAGAGGATGGTCCACTTGACCATGCCTTTGTTAAGATTGATGTCGCGGGTGGGATACTGATAAGTTGTTTTTATACCAACAATTCATATATTTTTTTATTAACATTTGGTTTGTTTTCAAGTGTTTTTATTACTTTTTATGCATTTAGTATGAAATCTTGTAGGTAATGAAAAAATGAGAAAAAAATGGAAAGAAACCAAAAACTTGGTTGAAATGTTGAAGAATCCGAATTGTGGTGCGACTGATGGCAAGTTCTGTATTTCAATTATAACTCTTTGATCAAATATTAGTTTGATTTTATTCTTAAACCACTGGAAAGATGAGAGATAGATCTATAACTTTTATGTTTTTCAGAAAATCTAATTCTATCGATATCAATGAGAAACATCGAGTTCAAGAGTCATCATTGGGCTGAAATTTTCTAGGATGACACATTTTAGTATTTTAGGCATAATTCTCTTCACTGGAAAGCCAAAACATAGAGCTAAAATTCATATGAAGACACCAAAAGCCAGTTTGACTTAGAAAATGGTGAAAAATTGGTTGAAAGAGGCTACAAGCACTGCAAAAACTAATTCTGGACAGCAAGTCCAGTGCCTAGGCGCTGCACACACTATTTTGGACAGAATAGGCGCTGCCTGATGGACAAGTAAGGTCAAAATGGGTATTTTGCCCTCTTTAGGGCATTTTTTCATCTATTTTGAGGGATTCCAAAAGCCTTCAAATCAATTTTGGAGGGAAGAGAAGGGAGGAGAAACCAAGAAAGAAGAAAGAACAAGGAGACTTGGAGAGAAGAAGACCATTATTAGAGATAAACCATTCTTGGAGACAAGGAGAGCTTCAACCATTACTTTCACTTCACAAATTGGTGAACAATTTCCATGTTCTTTCTTATTTATTTCTTAAAGTTATATTCATACATAAGGAACTAAACTTTTCTTTCCAGAGGATGATGTAACCTTATATGATCCTATGTTTTGAATTCCAAATAATATTAGTTCAAGTTATTCATCTTGTTTGTGTTGTCTTATTTAATATTTTATCTTGATTAATTGACCACTAATTGAGATTGCTTGACGTATGAGATTCGACACTCGAGATAGGGAAGATTAACATGATCATAGGGATAACACAACCTATGCATCATAGAGTTGAGAAGCTTATGAAACCTTTGAAGTTTTGAAGAATAATTCATTGAACTTTTATAGAGTTTTACTCTTAAATTTTTATAAAAATATCAAAATTCATGTTAGAACTCATAGTCAATTTGACACTCGAGAGAGAGAATTGATGAGCTTAGAAATTCTTAACTTACATGTGTTGTTAACTTGAATTGATATGTTTTGAAAGGAAGAACATATGTGATAATTAAGTGAGTCATTCCTCTAGAATTTCTTACTCATAAGGTGTTTGTTGAATTGCTTCTAAAAACTCCATTCTTGTCTTTGCATTTTTATCTTACTTTACTTTGTTTACCATTCATCACTCGATTTTCTAGATAAAATTAGGACTATTTGAACTACGGTACTTAATGCAATTTTTTATTACAATTCATGTGGATACAATACTCAACTTATCATTATATTAAAATTTTACACCGTGCATTTGCGGTTTGTATAATTTTCATAAATAGATACTTCTTGGGTGATCGCAAGGAAAGACAGGGTGCATAGCTCTTAGCGGTGTATAGTAGTTGGGCCAAGGGCCTTATAAAATGAAGTAATTTTGAATAAAAACTCTTTGATTTATGAGTACTCAAATATGACACAGTTCTAGCATCATATCTTAAAGATGAGTTGCATGAGATTTTATATCATACACTTGACATGCATGATTTTTACTTATTGAACGTTAGCTCATGTAATTTTGTAGGTGACCATGGTGAGACTTGAGACCTCTAGTTACTGGGCTAGTAGTGGAGCTCCTATAGGCTTTCAAAGATCAATTTACATGGAAGATGACCTATTGGGCTATTTTCTGGGCTTTGCTTTTGATTTTATAATCTATTATATTATATTAATAACTTTATCATGTATATCAGTTTTAAAATTCTATTGTAAATGAGTCTGAGTTTGTGATGATTTTGATAGACCTTGTTATTGTTCAAATGACTATCTATGTGCATACAATGTTATAGGATGTGAAAGCACTTTACTTTTATCAATATTTTGTCAAACTAATTAGCTAGGAAAAAAAATTATACACACGCATACATGCACAAACTATATTGTACAAGTTATTTCTATTTATGTATACATATTTTTGGGAGGTTGTGATACAAATCATGCTATTTCATTAAATGACTTATCCAAAACCCCTATCCTATAATTATAAACAGGGGTTATTTCTAATGAGTTAAACAATAAGTTGTGAAGAGGAAGTCCAAGAAAAAAAGTATTGGAGAAGCTTCTCTCAACTTAAGGTGAACAAATTCAAAGAGATCCACGGTGTTTAAGGTAAAAATCAAAGCATTCATTGTGGACTCTACTCAAATAATAGTATTTAATTCGAGATTAAGTTGTTAAACTCTCGAATTAACGTTATTGGATAATAAATCCATCTTGGAGGAGATTGAATGTTCAATTCCATCAATAAATTGTCAAATTCAAAAGTCAGCATTCTTAAAGTTTTAATATTTGATTCGAGATTAAGGTGTTAAACCTTTGAATTAATGTTATTGAAGGATGAAATCAAGTTGGGAGGAAATCAAATCAGTGTTTCTACCTCCAAAATTTCAAATCCCCAAAATTCTTGTTCTTGAAGAGAAGAATAAGAGGATCTGTAAAGATTGAAACCATTTTATTCTTTTAATTTAATAAAATTTATTTTTTACTATTTTTCTTTCTTGTTATTTTTTAAGACAACAAAATTTATATTACAAAGAGAAAATAAAAAAGAGAAAAAAACTGATATTAATTTTGGATTTTGGCAGGCCCTTGGGCCTTGCTACTGAATTTCCAACCGAAACAAAGCTATTGTCAGTTTGTCACAGCATTGGGCCTAACATAGGTTTGCAATTGGGCCAAAAGTTGGTTTCCTAAGGTAGTTAGAGACCCAATATTGTAGCTTGACTTGTAAATTTCTTATATTATCATTTAATAAATGAAAAACCTACTTATTAATATTCCATAAAAAAGAACATTTTTTATTATTAATTATATACTCTCTCTATGGTTAATTTATTACTTCAATTTTTTTTTTGGGATGTACCAAATAAGAATTTATTTTCTAAATTAATTGTTTTTTCTTTTTTCAAAAAACTATCACTTCAATTGAGGTAATAACATGACACATCTTACGGAGTGTTTGCAAAAACTTCTACTTTTAGAGAAGTGTTGAATTTTAAATAAAGTGAAGTAGCTGAAAAATAAAAGTTAAGAGTGTTTGGAAAGTGTTGCTGAAAAGGTAGAATAATTTAAAAAAGAGTGTTTAATAAATAAGTTGTGAAAGTAAATCCAACTTTTTTTTTATGTAAAAAGTCTACATTGCCCTTACACTTTAAAATAATAATTTATTATTTAAACTTTTATCAAATAAATTAAACTAAATTATTTATATGTATTACATATATAAAAATAATAACTAGAATAATAAATATAATATTTACATGTAATAATTAATATATTTAAATAAGTGATAAATTTAATAAGTAAATTAATTAAGATATATGAATTAAGTACTCTTATATAATATATATTTATATATATATATATATGTATATATATACAAATATACATATTCATGTGTATAACTGTAGATTTATATATATTGATATATAAATATATTAATATTTATAAATAAATATCTATACCCATATAAAAATATTTATATATTCATAAAATAATTATATATAAATATCTATACACATAATTTTATTTTTGCTATATTAATATATTTATCTTCATATAATTATATATTTACAAAAATATAAATATATATTCTTATATAATATATATGTTCGTATATACATTGTATATATATATATATATAAATGAATATATGTTGGTATATATATATATATATATTGTGTACGTTCATATATATATATACACAATGTTTAGTCATATATATATATATATATATATATATATATATATACACATATTCATATATACAAATAAATGTAACTATATATATTTATATATTTATAAATGTAAATATAAAAATAAGTACTTATATATATTTGCATATGTATAAATATATATAAACATATATACAAGTACATATTTAATTTATATTTACATATTTATTCACATTTGTATAAATATCATATATTTATATGCATTTATACAAATATAAATTGTATATATATATATATATATATATTAATTAGATACACTTAAATAAAAAAATCATAATAATATTTAATTATGCATAACTATTTATACATATACTTATATGAGTATATATGCATTTTATTTGGTATAAAAATAATTGTACGTACTTTTTTAGGTATAATAATATGTTATTAATTGAAAATAATTGAGGTTAATAGGGGTTATTGGAAAAAGAATGGGGATAAAAATGTCCAAAAGAACTTTAATATAATCATAAAAAAATCAGAAGTACCCCAAGGTGTGGTTTTAGCTTTTGGTCATTTTTGCTAAATTTAAGTGAAAACAAAAGCAAAAGAATTAATATCAAACACTACAAAAATACTTCTTTTTTTTCAGCTAAAAGCCAAAAATCACATTTTACTTGTTTTGCAAACACTCCCTAAGCGAGAGTTTGGAAACACTAAAAAAAAAAGTGGTTCAGAACTATTAATTTTAAAAAAGTGATTCAGTTGCAAACACATGTTATTTCTGCTTCTGCTTGATTGAAAATATGCTAAAACAAGCCAAAAGCTAGAAACAATCTCAGGGTGCTTTTTTCAGCTTTTAGCATTTTCTTAAATATTTAAAACTTTTTCCGGACATTTCTACCCTTATTATTTTTTCAAAAATTTAATTTTATCCCTCAATTAAATTACATTAACTTTGCCCTCAAAATACTTCACTAACTTATACTATGTATTCATATGTATATTTGTACATATATGTACAGATAAACATACATGTACATTTAAAAATATAGTAAACTATTTTTACATCACATGCATATGTAAAAATAATATACTTCTTTATATGTACATTATTCTATGCACACATGATTATATTTGTTATTCTTATTATAATTATTACTTTATACAGATACAATACATAAATATTATATATATATATATATATATATATATATTGTGCAACAATAAATATAGTACACGTGTGAGTGTATGCAAAACTAACACACACACACACACACACACACACACATTTATCTGTACTGTACATATACACACACATATATCAATTTATAAACTTAAATACATAATATATATTATATATAAAATAACTATATATTTATTTATATACTGTTGTATAGTTAAAAATATACATACATATATATTATATATAAATATATTAATAAGTATTATTATACCCAATAAAATATGTATATATACGTGTAAGTATATGTGTAAATATACATTTATAATTAAATACTATAATAAATTCTTATATTTAAGTGTACCTAATTAATGATGTACTTTAAATAGTTTATTATTAAATCGATCATTTACTTACATATAACAATAATTGTATATGATTATTATATTTATTATTATTGATGTATATAATACATATACACAATTTAGTTTAGTTTATTTAATCAAAATCTACAAAACAAATTATTATTTAGATGTTGAAGGGATTTTTACACATAAAAAAGTAAGTTAGATCTACTATTACAACTCATTTACCAAACACTATTTTTCAACTAATTCATACTTTTCACCAACAATTTGCAAACAATCACAATTTCTACTTCTCAACAACTTTTTCAATTTTTATAGAAGAAAGCACTTTTATAAAAACAGAAGTTTTTACAAACACAATCTAACTTTCAACTGTACTATTTTTTAGAATAATAGTATAAAAGCTCACAAACTTAATGTTAGGGATAGTGGTCTAAAAGTATATATTAGTACATTAATTATTGAATTAATAAAATAATATTTTATACTTATTTTTATACATATTGGTATGCTTATAAATATTAGAAAATTCTTGTTTATTTATGTAACCATAATCTTAGTATATAGATATTATCTACAAGAGGATTATAATTATAGATTATAAACTAAATTAGTTCATAATAAAATTAATTAAAGTTGAGATTTTTAATTAAATCATTATTAGTGTGGTCCATTACCATTAAAAATGTAATGGTTTTATCAGGACTAATAATATGGTGACCTCATAATGGAGGCACTTTGTATAATGTGATTATATAGGATTGGATCAGATATAATTTGAAATTTCACATAATTTTTGTTATTTTTTGAAAATTGAAATAATATCAATAGATGATCATATATGGATTGATCTTAATTCTGAGTGGTTATAGACTGCAATTTATTTCAGTATCATTTTTTATTTGCTCGTTAAAGGTTTGTTGGTTAGCATTCTTCAACACTTGCATTTTGTGATCATATTGGGATAGGTAGATGGGAATGTAGCTTATAGATATGAAATCCATACCTTTCCGTGGGAAGTAGTAAGAAGGTTCCCTTGATTAGTTAATTTTGAAACTAAACAGTAGAGCACTCAAATTTATAATTTGGTTATAAATTAACTGTTCACTAGTGAATTAACGGTAGACAAGACACAAGAGATAATTAGAGAGGTTAACCAAAAACATAGCTCTGATTATGAATCGTTTATGGAAGGTCAAACCATATGTAATGATTACATTGATAGACTACTCAATGTTGATAATTACAAGAGTACAATTTCAGAATTTTACTAAAGTAATCCTGGAATTTATAAATTAGATATATTTCAAGCATTGACACCTGAAAAGTACACAATAGTAAACAATTTGAAGCCAAAATTATATTAATTAAAGAGTATAATTAATTATCCAAATTTATTGAAGCTTGCAATTATAGGTTCATCCCAATCCACCTTCATAAACATTGAAATGGATTTTATGCAATAAAATTAATTGTACTTGTAATTTTAGAAAATTATTTCCCAATCTGGGTGTTATTTATAAATATCAAATATTATCGGGAATATCTGATATTGTTGGGTAATAAATAAATATGATATATTTATTTTGATATTTATAATTATTATTTAAAATTATGAATTCTAGATAATTACAAAAGAAAGTTAAAGATAACTTTTCTATTAGATAACGGTGATAACTTTTCTATCAGATAACGCTATCTGCTTATTAGAGTTATAAAAGGATTAATAAACTAGGGATTCAACAAATATAAAAGGGAATCTTTCCCTCTCTCTCTATACTACAAGTTTCTTACCAAGAGAGAGAAATATAATTCTCTAACTTCTTATTGAATATTTTCCTTCCCATCTCCTTAACTCATTCTTGTGATTTCATGAGTTGAAAATATCAAAAGATAAAATTATACAGTATAATTTAATATAGTATTAAGATCGCCCACTCATTCTCATTGGTGTGGAGGCTTGGATAGGAAGACCTTGTCGTCTGATCAATTATGTTATGTTTTCTAAAACTCTCATGAATATAATTGTTATACTTTGCAAAAGTGATTAAAATTACATATTCATACAACAATATTAATTTAATAAAAAGTTTTGTAGTATGTGATACCGCGTCTTACCGCCGCGCCCAATTGTATCATAAAACAAATTAATTTTTTTTTATTCAATAAAATTATTTCCAACAATCGGTATCAAAGTCAGGTTGTATAAATATTGTAATTTTAATCTTATGTATGCATGAATGGGTATATGCATTATTGAATGTGTTTTTTGAATGTTATGAATGATTATATCATATGATGGATGTATGGTGATGTTTTTTGTCGTTATTATTTGGTTCCCTAGGATTACATAGTTGATGTAATTATTTTTTATTAGATCAAAAATTGTAAACCCTAAATTAATGGGTATAGGATATTTGTAAATTTTGCTCAATCCCCATACCCCGTATGATGGAGATCATATGAAGATGGAGGAGAAGAAATTAGAAAATTTGTAGATTTTTTTTGTAATTATCTATTTTAATTTTGTATTGTTTTTTTTTTGTTGTAATTTTATTATCTTAGGGAACTCGACCGAAAACATCATTTATTTATTTTTTTGTTTATTTAGGTGAATGTATGAGATACAAATTTTCATGCATAATCGTATGTCATTCATAATACCCACTCGTAGTTATTAGGAATGTCATGCATACATGTCATCATATTAAATAGTTTAATATATAATATCCCATAGGATAGGAGTTGAATTACTTGAAATAATCGATTAAAATTGTGATTTTGGTTTAATAGTTAAATTTGATAAAATTACTATTTTATTTAAGCTTTAATTATTAAAGGGTTAACAATTGTTAGCTTAGGTTATTCTGAATAATGAACTTAGATTTTTTAGAAAAATCTGATAATTAGGTAAGCCCAATAGGATTAGACTTAACTAGAATAAATTAATATATAGAGATATATTAATTAGAAATATTTGATGTTTGGAAAACACTAATTGTAAAATAATGAGTTGGAGAGGGGTATATGACATTGTATTCTACGGTCCCCACTATTAACATAACACCGTGAGATTTAAATGGCACCTTGCGACGATTCGATTTTGTCCTCCCAATGGAGGGTGTCCATTTAAGTCAATAGCAAGGCTAGTTTCTAAATGATAGGATTTATCGATGTATTTCGAATTGACCTACCCTACAATGGTAATTTTAGATTAAGTTGGTGAAATCTAAAATAATGGTTCACACTCATAAAGATGTTATTAAAGTTTGTTTAGCTACATCTTGACCGATTTAAATGGTAACTAATAAATAGATGAAATATGAGATATTTTGATGATTCATTTATTAATTAAGATGGTATCGATTCAATCATCCTTAGTATGACCTACCCTACAATGGCATATTAATTGTGAGATTGAACATGTATCATGCATCACATTTACTATTCGAATTTTTAATTTAATATTCATACAAGTATTGAATGTTATACATTTATTAATTTCAGCAATCATGTCTAGTTCTAATCCTATTCTTTCATTACTTGCTAATGAAAAGTTGATTGAAGAAAACTTTGTTAAGTGAAAAAGTAACATGAATATCCTACTTATCTGTGAAAATTCGAATTTGTCCTTGTGGAGGAATGTCCTCAAGAGCCAATGCTCCTTGTAATGTACGAGAGAGATATGAAAAATAGATTACAGCCAATAATAAGGCACGTGCCTACTTGTTAGCTAGCATGTCTGATGTGCTTACACTGAAGCACGAAAAGATAGAGACTGCATATGAGATAATGGAGTCTCTTCAGGCCATGTTTTGACAACCTTCTGATCAATCGCGTCATGAAGCTGTGAAAATAGCTATTAACGCAAAGATGTAGAAGGGGACCTCAGTTAGGGAACATGTTTTGAACATGATTAACTATCTGAGCGAGGTTGAAATCCATGGTGCAACCATTGATGAGCTCACCCAAGTGAGTATGAATTTAGAATCACTCTCACCGGCTTTCCTACAATTCAAAAGAAGATATATTATGAACAAGTTGAATTATGATATGACTAAATTGCTTAATGAGTTGTAGACTTTCAAAGTCATTTCCATCGGAAAGGTTAAAAAAGATGAGGCAAATGTTGCTGAGGATAAGCCATCTTCCTCAAACAATGGTAAGAAGAGGAATAATCAAAAGGGCAGTTCTGGGACTCAATCCGAAATGACAAATAAGAAAGGTTCTAAAGACAAGAAGAAGAATGACTCCCTGAAAAAGGCCAAAAAAGTATTTCTATTGTGGAGTTGAGGGGCATTAGAAGAGAAACTATCCAAAGTATGTCTCCGAGCTCCAGGAGAAGAAGAAAGAAACTTAGTTCTTCTAAGGAGCTTGCTAAAGGGACATTAACGATGAAAGTTAGCAATGGGGCTTTGTTTTCGGCAAAAGCAGTGGGAGTTGTCCACCTGTATTTTAGGAATAAATATTTTAGTTTTGAATAATGTTTATTTCATTCTTAGTTTTCGTAGAAATTTGATTTTTATTTCCAAGTTGCATAAACAATTATTTGGTATTTCTTTTTATGATAATGAGATTATTATTTTTAGAAATGGTATAGATATTTGTCATGCAATGATGGATAATGGACTTTTATGTGTTAAGGCCCAATGGACAACCACTGCTTAATGCCGAAATGTTTAAAATAGAACATCCTAAGTTTCAAAAGTAAAAAGTTTCTCAAGATGATGAAACGTATCTTTGGCACCTAAGGTTAGGGCATACTAATCTAGATAAGATAAATAGGTTAGTAAAATATGGTACTTTAAGAGAGTTAAAAGTTGGCACTGTTCTTGTTTGTGAATTTTATTTAGCGGCTAAAATGACTAAAAGACTTTTCACATAAAAGGACAATAGGGTCAAAGAACCACTTAAGCTTGTTCATACTGATGTTTGTGGTCCTATGACCATACAAGCTTGAAGTGGTTGTGAATATTCGTCAAATTTGTTGATGATTGTTCAAGATATAGTTTCATTTACCTAATGTAAAGAAAATCTAAATTTTTTTAGAAAGTTTAAAGAATTCCAAACATAGGTCAAAAGACAATTAGGTAAATCCTTAAAATCTCTAAGATCATATTGAGGAGGCGAGTATGTTGATACTGAGTTCAAGGACTATATGCTAGAGCATGGTATTTTGTACCAACTCTCGGCACCTAGAACTCCTTAGCAAAATAGTGTTGCTAAAAGGAGAAACTGAACCTTACTCAATATGGGTGAGGTCCATGATGAGCTACTCTTTATTCCCAGATTCATTTTGGGTTATGCACTACAAACTATGGTGTATATTTTGAATTTAGTACTATCCAAGTCTATCCAAAAGACACCTTTAGAGTTGTAGAATGGTAGTAAACCTACTTTACATCATTTCTACATATGGGGGTGTCCGGCATATGTGCTTAAAGGAAAGACTGAAAAGTTGCAACCATGATCAGAAATGTGTTTATTTGTGGGATACCCCAAAGGTACAAGAGGAAGTTTGTTTTATAATCTTCAAGATAAAAAGGTAATTGTGTTGACAAATGCCACATTTTTTGAAAATGATTATATAACAATTTTAAGCCTCACAGTAAAGTTATACTAGAGGAGTTATTTTCTAATAAGAGCAAACCACAACCAACAAGAGTTGTTGGACAATATATCCAAAGGACCACCAACTCTGATCAAAATGTCATTCCACCTCAATGTAGTGGGAGGTCTATAAGACCTCCAGTACGCTACAAAGAGGATGGAGAGGCACAAGTTTCCATCTTTGACAATAATGAGGATGATTTATTAACATTCAAGCATGCAATGAAAGATTTTGATAGAAAGAAATGGCAAGAGGCTATAACCCAAAAAATAGAGTCTATATACTCCAATTTTATCTGGGAGCTTATTGATCCACCTGAGGATGTTAGGCCTATTAGGTGTAAATGGATCTTCAAGAGGAAGAGAGGTGTAGATGGGAAAGTAAAGGCTTCCAAAACAAGTCTAGTGGTGAAAGACTATACTAAAAAAAGGGACTCAATTATGAGAAAACCTTCTCGCCTGTAGCTATGCCTAAATCCATCTACATACTACTTTCCATTGCTACGACCTTAGATTATGAGATATGACAAATGGATATTAAGACAACCTTTCTGATTGGTTATCTTGGGGAAGACCTCTCTATATGCAACAATCAGAGGGTTATATAGCACAAGGCCAAGAACAGAAAGTCTACAAGTTGTTAAGGTCCATTTATGGACTAAAACGAGCTTCTAGATCATGAAACCTAAGATTTGATGAGACAATTAAGTCTTATGATTTTGATAAGAATGTTAATGAACTTTGTGTATACAAATACATCAAAGACAAGAATGTGGTCTTCTTGGTACTTGACGTAGATGATATTCTACTCATTTAGAATGATGTAGAAATATTATCTAATGTTAAGAACTAGCTAACCAAATAATTCCAAATACAAGATTTGGAAAAAGCAAATTATATTCTTGGGATCCAAAATTGCAAGAACATAATGTTGGCATTGTCTCAAGCATCTTATATTGATATAGAGACAAACCCTATACCTCACTAGAAGGTGTTCATATGTATCCATGTAGTGTACCAGGTTGGACACTTGTTAAGCAATAGGGATAGTCGGTCCTTTCCAGTCAATTTTAAGATTAAATTATTGAAAAATGATAAAAAATATTTTCAAGTATCTTAGGAGAATGAGAAATTATATACTAGTGAATTTAGGTGGAGACCTGAATCGCTTTAGATATATTGATTCTGATTTTGATCGAAAAAGTATAGTCGAATGTCGACCTCCAAATCAGTGTCCACTAAGAGTGGAGAAGCCATAGTCTAGTATAGTGTTAAAGTGTTAAATATTGATTCAACCTTAGAGGTTGAAAATCTAGTGGCTTATAAAGTAGCTAAAGAAGCATTTTTGCTTAAGATTCTTTACTAGTTTAGAAGTTGTTCCAAATATGATAAAACATTTGAGAGTTAAATATCAGGATTAGAACTTAGAGACATGTCTCACCTACTTTATTTATGTGACCATAATCTTAGTATATAAGTGTTATATACGAGAGGATTGTGATTATGAATAATAAACTAAATTAGTCCATAATGAATAAAGTTGGGATTTTTAATTAAATCATTATCAATGCGGTTCTATTAACATTAAAAATGTAATGATCTTATCCGGACTATTGATGTGGTGACATCATAATGGAGACACTTTATGTAATGTAATTATATAATACTGGACCAAATGTAATTTGAAATTTCACATAATTTTTATTGTTTTCTGAAAAAGATAACTTTTCTATTAGATAAGGGTATCTACTTATTAGATTTAGAAAGAGATTAGAAAATTAGGGATTCAATAAGTATAAAAGGAAATCTCTCTCTCTCTCCATACAACATGCTTTTTACCAAAAGAGAGAAAATTCTCTAGCTTCTTGATGGATATTTTCTTTCCTCTCTCCTTAGCCAAGTCTTGTGATTTCATGAGTTGAAAATATCACAAGATAAAATTATACAGTATAATTTAATTTAGTGTTAAAAATGTCTACTCGTTTCCATTAGTATAGAGGCTTGAATTGGAAGATTTTGGTGTCTGATTCAATCAGATTGAAGCTTGGAAAGGAAGGCATGAAGATTCTGAAAGTATCATTAGAAAAAGAATTGATTTTTTCTATGAGATTGTGTTTTCTGAAACTCTTCTGAATAAAATTATTATACTTTGCAGAACTTATTAAAATTATATATTCATACAACATTATTAATTTATAAAAAAAAAATTAGTATCTGATACTGTATCTTTCCGTTGCGCCCGTTTTGATCTGCAAAATAAATTAAAATAATTTTTAAATTATTCCCAACACTTATACTTTTTAAACTATCATCTATAAATACATATTGGATTAAGGTCAAATTAACTCCATAATTTACTACGAAAAAAGTATTTGAAGAATACAATTTTCTTGTTCCAATATACTAGCTTAGAATAAGATATTTCCTTAGTGGCATGGATAGAAATAAAGGAAGTGATCACGTTCTTAACTATCATACTTTTGTATAGGCAACTTTTGTTATATTCTCCATCCAAATGTATGTTCTAAAACTACCGTACATTCGTGTTAAGGTTTATTCTTGCTAATTAGTAATATGATTTAGACGTTTGCTGTACAAAATTTAGGACTTGAAGCTGTTGTTTTTGACAAATGTTACGGATGGAAGAATTAATTTCAAGTTTTCAGTGCAAAAGTAGGAACAAGATCCATTTTCAGCAACAATAGTGAACTCGACCACCTCGTGGAGCTTATGACTTCCATTTTTTAGTGTGTACTTGAATTTATCGACCCATGAAATTATTCATTTGTGTGTATATAAAAATCAAATATAGAAATGACAAGTTCGAACACAACAATCTCCAGTTTTGGCTTATGAGATAGTGGATCACTGAATTATATATAATAATATCATAATATTATTTATGAGATAATTATATGTATATCTAACAACTCACAAAATAATTTGAAAATTAATGTACCGAGTTATAATTTAAGTTTAACAAAGATTTAAGAGGTCCAACTCAATATGCCCAAGTCCACGGGCTCAACAAACGCTATCAATACATTCATATGATAGACATATTTTAATTAAGTTCAAAAATATTAAATGTATTAGGCATATAAGCCACAAGGCCAAAAACACGTAAAGGACTAAGTTTCAAGTTAAATATTTATAAATATTTCATTTATAACATTTTCAAGATATACCATTTACCCTTATACTTGTGTTTGTGTTGTAGATAGAAACATATCTAGCAATCATTCCTCAGGATTTGACATGAGAACCAAATAAAAGGTTAGGAAAGTCATAATTAAAAAGGAGGAATAATTAGGTTGTTATTATCATAAGAAGGTACATATAAATAGATTAAATATTCAACCAAATTGAGCTCCTGGATACAATAACCATTTCGTTGCGGTCTGTCATATTAGTTAACATAAACTAAATAAATTAAAAAAAAAACTGTAATACTCAGAATTCCAACTGCCTTCCTCCAAGATTGAAACACAAAATTGAAGGCTTCCTATAGGTAATTGCAAGTCATAATTTCTTCTTAATAAAAACAACAATACAAATTTTTTTCGAGTAGTTGATGGGGAGTTCACAAATTCAAACCATAGAAAAGTGTGACATCAATGATATACACGAAGAAAAAACAAAGAATATTGCTAGTGATAATATACCATGATGGTTTCACTTTCTTGATTCTTGAAAAACTTGGTTTGAAAGAACTTAGGAGATAGGATTTGCAGCCTATGTAGAGGGGGAAAGGAAAAAAGGGTAAGTTCATTTCCAGTTTTCCAACAAGTATAAAGCGGGCAATTCTGTAAGGAAGACTTGCTCGGTTCCATAGGCTGATGCTAGAATAAGATTAAGACACATAAGATGTCAAGCAACATAAGCTTTCTTCCATACACATCCTTCGATTCTGTGGTATAAGTTATCTCATCTACATAATCCAAGTCCTCGCCATTACCTAGACTATTTATAGCAGAGAGTTGGGCAAAAACTCCAATTTGAGTAAAATTTCTCTAGAGTTCAGTTTCACAAGCCCTAATTTAATTTATAAAAACACTGAGGCATGAGTTGATTGAGTTCTATACACAGTTTAAAAGAAGTGGCAAAAAGATAAATCAATAAAAGAGAAAAAAAAAAAAAAAGCAACAAAAATAGCCAGATTTACTCACATTGAAAAAGAAAAAATTGGATGCAGGTTTTCACTCACTAGTTGAACTCTCAGATAAGAGCTCATCCAATAAATCAGATCCCAAGTCCTCAAGAACCACCATATTCTCTTCATTAAATTGTTTTCTTTTAGTAGTACTCCTTTGTTTTGTCGACGTGTTTAGCCTTTTGTGCGACTCCTTTAAGGCTTTAGCAGGTGATGAACCCTCCTTGCAGTTGAAATTCATCTTTTCAAGCGATTCCACAACTTTTTCTAAGGGAAAATTGAGTGGAGCCAGAGGTCCACGCGTTGCAAATGCGGCTTGATCGTATGCCAAAGCAGCCTCTTCGGCAGTGTTAAATGTCCCAAGCCAAACCCTCTTTCCATGCCTCGTGGAATCCCTTATCTCTGCTGCATACTTTCCCCATGGCCTTTTTCTTACTCCGATGAGTCGTTTTTTAGCCTCTTCCCCGTTGACATTCCTGGAGGATTCAGCTTCTGCCGTTGCATAACTACTAAAAGAAAGGCTATTATCTTCTTGCAATAAAGGTGAAAAGTCCATCGATCCTTAGGATGATTGCTCCTCCTCTTTGGCTTCAACCCCTTTGGTGCATAATATAAGTTGAGACGGTGCAGAGAGAACGAATATAATAAGGTAGACTTTTTGTTAGATAATTAAAGCCAAGATTCAAGGACAGCCAAGATGCCTTGGCTTCACTATAAAAGTTGGAGGAATTTTTAAGGTCAATGATAAGGGGTGAATCTTCTATTCACCAAATGTATATCTTAAAAAAAATTATATATTTGATGTGTAAATGTAAAGTGTAATGTGAAATGTGACACTTATAGTGTCATTTCTCATTCTCAAGTAAATGGTGCAGTAGCTAACATTTAAGACATATTTTCATTTTATTCCATTATAGTTGGTGGGTTTTGTATGAAAGAGCTAAACAATGTAAGTGTGGCTATATTGATATTTGTTTCTAGTACTCCCTCCATCTTGAAAGGCTCTTATCTTCATCTTGATTGAAAGGTGAAGAATCCATCCTTGGTGAGGAGGGGAGGAGTCTAGTAAGGTTAAATTTTTGGTAGATAATGAATGACAAGATTCTAGGACAACTAAGATGCATTGGCTTCACCGTAAAAAAGTTGTACAATTTTTTTAGGCCAATGATGATGGCTTGATGTTATTTTTGTTTTTATTTTTCTTTTATGGCTTGATGTTATATTATCTATCACTCTCAAATAAAAGGTTATAAAACGTAGGATTTCCTTAATAAAGAGCGTGCAATAGCAAACATTTATTATCGTTTTTTCCATTATAGAAGGTTTAAACAATGATCTAACATATGGAAGAACTAAATAATGCAACTGTGATTCATGTATTCGATTTATGATATACAGATACGACTCGGAAACGGTGAGGATATACTATCGAATATGGCTATCTGATGAATTTTGGATAAGTGGTACTTTATGATATTTATAAAAAATAAATAAATTGAGTCCAATAAAAACAAAAAATAAAAATCTAGAAGCTATTTTACTTTTTTAAATTATTTCTTTTAGTAATCCATCTTCCATAATACTTTTATTGTCTCCTCTTTAGTTAAAATATGAATCTAGCATATAAAAGTTAAAATGAGATTATGAGCTTAAAAATTAAATAAATAAATGACTTATATTGTATAGAAATTATTAATTAACATTGCAATGTTTAAGATTTCCATTAGCATATGAGGAATTGTTAAAGTTTGTTTTGCGCTCGTATATATTCTTTATTTATCCATATATGTTGGTTTTGGGTACCCTTTTGTTTAAAAATCGTTCAAATCTTTTTTGGGAGTATGTCTTGGGTAACTTCAATGTTATAGCTCTTGGGTAACTTCAATGTTATAGCACTTGATGTTCGAACATTGACTCGAAGCATATTTTCTACTTTTTCTTATCCTACAAAGTAGAGCATCTTACGTTTTTGAACTAATAACTATCTTTCGGCTAACTTAACTTGCTTCGTCCTTCAGGACCAACAAAGGGTAGTACATGAATATTCACTTATTGTCCATCGACTAAGCCTTTTGGCTTGATCTTAGGCCAAGCCCTCCATGGACTAATCTTGCAGAGGAACCTTCAAGTTTTCTAGGCATTAGATTTTCACCAATATTTGCGATACTCAAGTTGACATTCTCACACCTTTTCTATAAGGTGAAATGCTCCCCTATCGATGTATTTTTACTCCCACACCTTCGATAGATCACATAGCTCCATTCATCTTCAGTGCAAGAGCGCTCAATCAATGAGTTATTACACACTCTTTACCCATTATCTTATTTGATCCATGTTATTTTGAAGTTGTATCTAGTATTCAGAATTTGCCTCGATTTTATACTTTTTGTGGCCTGCACCGAAATAGTGTTTTACTCTTAGATGTGCAATCAACTGCTGCACTTCAACGCATTTTGGGGAGAACCAGCTAACTCTAGTTTCAAGTGGCATTTCACCCGTAACCACAATCCATCCATTGATTCTTCAACATGGGTCGATTCAGATCTTCACTTAGTTTCACACAACTTTTTCTGATTATGGATAAATCACCTAAATTTGGATCCATAAACAATGACAATTATCCTACGAAAACTTACGTTTGCTATGATTCCAATGGAATCCCTTAACCAAGTCACTACTAAGAGTTGCCAGCTTTGTTTGAGATTTCTCTTAGCATATGACAAATTGTTAAAAGATTAAATAATTTAACTTTATTTTTTATTAAGTTGGACATTCAAATATAAAACAAAAGCAGCATATATAGTTTTAACTCGCTTGTGATCTTGTCAAACGTCATATAGACCATGAAAAAGAATTATCAATCTTTTCTTTGTTTTCCATTTTTTTTTTTTTTTTGGTTTCTGATCGGATAAGAAATCAGGTGAATTTATGTGGTTTCAATAAAATTAAACAAAAAAATCAATAACCCTAGATGTTCTCTCATGACTACTATTGTGTCTCTTTTTGTCAATTCGGTTGAACACCACAATAAAAAAGAAAAGAAAAAGGATTTACTTTCTGTACCCGCGTGCGTGTGTAATTTCGGGCTTGGCGCTGTTTTTTGTCTTCTTCCGTCGGCGGATATACCACCTGAGCTACTTTAATAGGAGCAGGATCCAATTAAGGACAGTACAGATAAAAAATTACATATGCAAAACAAGTGTTAAGTACTAGGCATATAATTATAATATCACAGTCCCAAGTATTTAGAGAGGATCAATCTCATTCTTGAGTTGACTACTCTAGGCTTTTGCTTCAGCTTTTGAGCTTCAAACTTAGGGAGCACTATTCATAAATTAATTATTTGCATAATTTAGGGTCGTACAGTATTTTGGATGGCAGGTCCATTTAGATTAGTTTCCTGAAATGGACAACAACAATTTTGTATTTCTTGATTGGGCATGGTAGTTGGAAATTTAATGAAGTCTAGGTTCATCGTGATGTTAAATATTGACATTATTTACAAGCCATTCTGATCTTTTTATTATTTTTTATGAATCAGTTTGAATTTTTATGGAGTCTGAATTTCTTGAGTTAGTGCTAATTAGCATAAGTTAAGTTGTACTTTAGTTGAGTTAAAGTAAGGGAGTGTTTGCAAAATCTTTTGCTTTTAAAGAAGTGTTATTTTTTAGGAAAAGTTAAAAGAACAATAGTAAGAAGCGAAATTAGGAGTGTTTGCAAAATATTGATGGAAAGTAGGGTTAAGTTAAAAAATATTATTTAGTAAATAAGTTGCAATAGTTCATCTAACTTAGTTTTTTGTGTATAGAAATTTAAATTGCCTTTAGATTTGAAATAGTGATTTATTTTATTGAATTTGATCAAATAAATTAAACTAAATTATTTTTACGTATTATATACGTAAAAAACAATAACTATAATAATAAATATAAATATAAATAAGCATAATATTTATATGTAATAATTCATATATCTAAATTACCTTGAATTTTGAAATAGTGATCTATTTTATGGAGTTTGATCATTAAACTAAATCATATTACGTATTATGTACATAAAAATAATAACCATAATATCAAATATAATATTTAAATGTAATAATCATATATCTAAATTGACCTTGAATTTGAAAATAGTGATTTATGTTGTGGATTTGATCAAGTAAATTAGACTAATTTATTTTATTTATTATACACAATAAAATAATAATTATAATAACAAATTTAATATTTATATGTGTATATACACAACATTATACAAATCTACAGTTTATATATATTATGTAATTGAGTATATCTACTGATATACATGTGTGGATAAATATATATATATATATGTGTGTGTGTGTGTATATACACGTCAGTTTCGCATGTATATACACACACATAATACTATATTTATTATTTAACAATATAAATGTATTATTTTGTGTATCATATTTGTACAAAATAATAATAGTAATTATATATGTATATATATACACACACACATACTACTCTATTTATTATCGAACAATATAAATGTATTATTTTGTGTATCATATATGTAAAAAATAATAATAGTTATTATATGCGTAATAGATATATTTATGAGCAAATAGATTATGTGGGTATCAAGAAGTATATTATTCATACAGATATATGTAATGCATAACATATTTTAGTATATTTTAAAATATATATGTATGTTTTGTGTACATATATGTACAAATATACAAGTATATACATATGATGGGTTGGTGAAGTCGTTTAGTTCAGAATTATTGTGATTTAATTGAGGGATAAAATTGAATTAATCCAGAAACTTTCAAATATTTAATGAAAAAAACTAGAAGCTGCAAAAAGGATGGTACTTTCAACTTTTGAGATATTTTACCTTTTTTTTTTAAGCCAAGTAGAATAAAAGTAGTATGTATTTGCACTATTAAATTACTTTTTTTTTAAAGCTAAAAGTCCTGAAATACTTTTTTTAAGCAGTTGCAAACACTCCCTAAGCCCTAAATCATTAGTTGCCAGCACTTAACATAAGTACTTAAGTTCTATAATATTAGTAGTTGAATTAAACTATGTCCAACACAATAACGACCAAATTTATCGGTCTAACTAGCATATAAAAAAGCTAATTAAACAACATTTTCATAGCCATTCACCGTCACAAATTTGTCAATCAAATTATCTGCATTACCTTAAACTAATGATTATCCTCAGCATGATTGAAGCTCAACTAAGTGCAGTCAGCAAACCACCTAATTTATTGAGCATATGTAAGTATGTAACTAATGTAATATATTTCACAAGATTTCTTTACATCATAAGATTTACTTATTTTATGACCGAGTAAAAGCACTTCTCCTTTAATTATGAAGGTCAGCCTGATTTATAAAAATCAACATCAAACAGAAAAGGTAAACAAATTGCCATCCCATGCACTAATGACTCAAGACTAACACTAAAATACAGCATGATTTTTTGAAACATTTTTTATTGTAAGCTTGTTATTCCCTCTACTCCATATCTATGAATTCGCTTTGATTCCACATTAAGGCTTAGACCAGAGTTAAAAAAAGTGAAAGTTTTATACATATTGTTAGGTCTGTTGTTAATATTTTTCCCACTTTTGTTTAATTAGTCAGGTTGTTATATTATAACATCAATTAGGCAGGTTGTTATATTGTAACATCAACTAATTAAGTTGATTTTTAACTGGGATATCAAAATCTATTCAATAATTAGAAAACAATTACAAATAAAATATTATGACTTAAACAATAAAATATTGCATCATTTGATTGACAACGTTCTTGTATTAAACTAATTAGTCGAACTTGTTCATCCTCTCTCGACTTTCTGCACTGTTGAATTCCTTTTAATGTTGAAATCTCTTCAGACATCAGGCTTCTCTCAAAAAATTATACTTCTCTCTCGAAAAGTTTATCATTTTCTCCCGAAGAGTATTGTAACAAAAAAATTTGTAATCTGGCTTGCAATGTGAAATTCTCAAGCTCCATGGTAGAGGTGAATTTCCTGTCGAATTATTTCATGAAGAATTTTGCCTTGGAGTCTCAATTCATCCGTATAGCCTGCTTTGCTAATGTTTTTTCTCCCAATAATTCATGGATGATCCCTTTTTTTTCTTCTTGCAGCAATCTTCCATATTTTCTGATAAATATCTAAGATCTCTTGTCTTATAGTCTTATAGATTCTCTCTTGCCTTATCCTCAAGGTTCTTTCCCATTATCTTTATAAAATATCTTACCATCATCTTCTCAATATCATATCACGAAATCGTATCTTGGAATCTTCTATAATTATCTCTTCATAAAATCTTGTTAATTCTACACGCAAATATAACTAAAAAACATCAATCCAAAAATAATGTTGCAATTTTTTCTACAATGAATATGTCTTATTCAATTTGCCCGAAATGCCAACATAGACTCAACACATATATTTTTATATTGTTATCCTTAAAAATGATAATTGAGAGTTCGTAATATTACATCACTACTTTAGCTTAAATAAGATAGTTTTGAGGAAAAAAATCATTTTAATAAATTAAATGTACTAAAATATTAAAAATAAATTTAAAACAGAAAAAGTTTACACTAAGCCAAATGCCAAAACTGAAGGACGGACTGTTATTAATTGTACAAATATGTCAGAAATTACACCATCCTCGATCTATTTGCCTTCTTAGTACCTTCGTTTTTTTTTCAATTCTTTTTGTTAATTGATCATGTAAGGATAACCTAGTCAATGTCAGTTTGCATTTGGACAAAAGAATTTGTATTTGAAGGAAGTATTTGGAAGAATTTTTTTAAATGAATTCATATAAAATGACTCAAAAAACAATTCAAATTAAAATTTAAAATTCCCTATATCATGAAATTATCCAAATAAATGTAGGTTTAATTTGGATTGATGAATTTAGAGCTAAAATTCTCAAATTCATAATAATAAATTTATTGACTTTGTTTGGATAATTTTATATTATAATGAATTTCAAATATTTGAACTCCTCTGTTGAGCTATTTTTTAAATCATTATGATGAATTTGAAATTCACGTTATATGAAGTCATTAAATATTTCTCCTGAATTCTCTTATTAAATTTAAATTCAAATCTCTCTATCCATGCAATTGGATGAATTTATTATTATGAATTTGAATTTTTTAATTTCAAATCATCAATTCAAATGGAATGAAGTTGTTATTGGAGATTTAAAATCCTTAATTTCAAATTCATTAATTCAAATAAAATCTCAATTCTTTTGCATTTTGATAGTGACATTTTGTCTTCTGAGCGGTAAATGCGCATAGAGGTACCAAAGTCAAAAATTAGAATTGAAATTGAATGAGTATGGAAGAATTGTCAAAATCAATTTCAATTTAATATTGATTTGTATTGAGTTTTCAATTTAGTTTTCACCTCTGTGAACACTCATAAATATGAATGGTCTTTAAGTTTGGCTTTAGAACTCATGAATTTAATGCTCATGCGCTGTACCACATTTATCAAATGTGCCAATTATTAGACATTTCAAGTACAGAAAACTTGGGCACCAAAAGTTGGAGGCTGTTGAATTCAAATTCCATTATGAGCATTTCTGTATTTGACTTCAGTAACACACAAATTATTCATGGACAGATTCAGTACTCACTTCATATAGCTCCACGAGAAGATCTAGTTCATTCTTTTAGAGGCAGTTTAGCTAAATTTATTTAAAAATCTTATAAATTTCAAATCTCATAAAATAGTTTTAAAACTTATAAGCTATTAAATTTAATTTTGAAATTAACTTTTTTAAAATGTGTGGATAAAATAAGATATTTTGAATTAATATGATTAAAACTAAAGAAGTTGTTAAAATTATAAAAAAAAAAATAGAACTCCTTATTTTTTTTTTCAAATGAACTTAATACGATCCTAACATCTAATAAGTTCATTTTCTAAAAAATTTACCAAGACTTTAGGACAGCTTATAACCTTTTCAAAATATGTGATAAGGTATAAAATGCTTTAAAGAATTTATAAGATGAGTTAACCCAAATACATTCTTAGTCAAACATAGATTTTCTCAGTACTTTGAATTGAAAAATTCAGTTATTTAGTCAATAGCAGTTATCAAGTGGTAAATTTTTCAATGATCATGCAGTCAGATAAGGTCTAATTAATATTTTGCAAGAAATATCAAATATCTAAGGTTAAATTTCAGAATTATATATCTCCAATGTGGTCTTTTATTCATATATATGCTTAGCTTTTCCAAATTTTTGCAGAGTGAGGTAAGACCTTTTAGTTGAAGGATGGAATTATATTTGATAAATATAATGAGAAACCTAGCTACAAGTCATTAACCAAACCGATTAATTGTTAAACACCTAACAAACAATACTTAAATTATAAACTAAAATATTTAATCAACTTATACCTATTACTAATTATTGAACACTAAGTCGTAGTAACCTTCTACCACTACTAATAACACAGTAAAATCAAAAAACTATGTAAGAATATAATAGTTATCTAAATTTTTAGAGGCAATTAAAATAATATTAACTGAAAACAACCAAGGAAAACGAATGTCCCCGAATGGGAATGACTGCATAACTATTAAATGAAAAGATGTTGTCTTCTTCTTGCAAGAAAAGGTGAAAAGTCCATACTTAGGATGATTACTATTTTCACCTCCACTTTCCTTTTGGAGCAGAACATAATTTACTACGGTTTAATTTTGGTAGATAATGAAAGACAAGAGATATAGGACAACTAAGATGTCTTGGCTTCACTATAAAAGTTGTACAATTTTATTTTTTTAAAGACAATGATATAAGGGCTTGAGGTTATACAATCTATCACTCTCAAAAAATGGTTAAGAAACGTTGAATTTCCTTAGCAAAAAGAGTGCAGTGGCAAACATTTACAAACGTTGAAGGTCGCGGTTTTGAAGGTTTAAATAATGTACTATAAATAATGCAAGTTGCTAGATAAACTGGACGACGAATCTGCTGCTTAAATAAAAAAAAATGAAGCCTCCAAGTCACGCAGATAATTTATGTTCTCTTCAAGACAATATTCGGCCCTACCAATGTGCAAACCGGTTATCTAGCGAATTTGTCTGAAGATATATTGTAGCTTAGTTTAAGAAAATTATTGTTAGCGTGCACACTGTACTTTCTCACTAGAACTACGATATGGGTTCAGATTTAAACTTGAATCTAAGTAGACGATTTTTTTTTTTTAAATTATAATCATGTTTGGAGAGTCGTAATTTTTTTATTTTTAAATTTGTCATGTTTTGAATTCACCCCGTTTAAATTTTATTTTAATATATATATTCATATAATATTATTTTTTGAAAAATATGTTTTTATAAAAAATTTAATGGTATATATTTTTTAATATTTTTAAAATTATAAAATAAGTCTAATAGATCTAACCCAGATTCGTTGGATCCGAGCGTGAATCTTTAAAAACCTTAATAGGGTAGGTTTGGATTTTGGCAACCCCAAACTCGCCTTGTTGCCATCTTTATTCCTATCAAACCCGAATACTCAAAAGTGCAATCGAGTTGTATGATTTCTGGAGTTATTATTTTATTGTAAAAGTTTGATACCTAAAATGAATGAAGAAATAGAAGAAAAATTAATGCTGCTCTGATTCAGAATTTGGAAACAGAACATAGAAGAACTTCTCTTATTTAAGAGAACAAAGAGGAAAAGTTAGTGCATATTATTTTTTAGAGTTTTGGAAGTTTTTCCTGTTTGATGTGGAACAGCTCCAAATTTCCAACCTCTTCGAAACGAATCATGGTCACATGTTTGCGTCAAAACAAGTCGTTAAGGCGTCAGAGCTTGTCCCGCTAAAATTATCCAACGCTCAATTCAAAATTAGACCAGTGAAGAAATTTCAAGAGAAACAAGAGAAATAAATAATTCAATCAAATAAAATAATATTACTATGATTCAAGAGAAAGTAATAGTATCTACTTAGATACTACAGTGGAAGTGTGTTGAATCAAGAATAGAAAGTAAACGTCTGTATTATGGGCTTTCTCCTATTCAAAAAGCTTGTTGGGTAAGGTGTCGCATGATGGACATGTTGGGTTCGCACGGTCTCGGAAAAAGAATATATAGCAGAATTTAAGATTTTACAAAAAATATAAACATACATTACATCACATGTAACAAAATTCGGAACTTTTTTGCAATTACTCAGTTGTGGTTTTTTCTCATACTTATACCAAAAAAGTTTCAGAAACCCTTACCTTGATTTACACTGCGGTTAATGTAGGAATTGAAACGATTCAAATCGTTATCTCAACACGAATGAATCTCCAAATTCTTCAATTCAAACACTTTTGATTGAAAACTAATTCACTTTTAGGATCTCAATGTTATCCCTCTAACAGTATTCATACCATGGATGCTCACTTGCAACACAATCCTATGCTAATAGTTTTCGACTCGATAATTCTATCATAGAATGATTTTATTTGGAATATGAACACACTAAAGTTTTTTTGGTGTTTAATATAATTCTTAATCAATAATTGAACCAAGAATTAAAATAGGTAAAAGGTTGGCAAAATTTTGGAGATTGAAGAAGGAAGAAGAGAGGAATTTTTGGAGATCAAGAAAATTGTTTTTCTTCAAGAGAAAGGGGTTGTCTTTTTATGTTTTTCCAGCAGAAAATCTGTAGTAAAAAGTCCCTAAAAACGTCCAAGAAATTTGCCAACAAAGGCTATCGCAAGTCCTTTCCATATAGGACTCTTCTTCATTTTTTTTATCTCCTACTCTTTTAAGAATTTTCCTTATCTCATAAGAACTTTCCCTTTTTTTTATTACCTCTTAGAAATTGAATTTTCAATCCAACTTCCTCTAGAAATTGGATTCGCAATCCAATTTTCTAATGGGTTTCCTACAAGCCCACATCTTATGGGCCTAGCCCAATAATTATGCCATAGTTTAGTTGATCCAATCAATTAAATTAATTCATCTAATTAATTATGCACATCTTAATTAATTGATTCAATTAATTAGGCTCCCTATTCCAATTAGGCTCCCTATTCCAATTAGGTCCAAACAATTGATCTAATTAATTAATTAAATTAATTCCACACTTGAATTAATTTAAGCCCCATTAATTAATCATATTAATTAATTTAATTCAACACTTGGATTAATTTATAGGCTAGAAATGGATTTGTCCAAGTTTTGTGTGTGACTCCTTAGGTTCCCTCTAAGCTAGCCGTGAGCTCACAACTCTTATGATTTAGTTGAACAAATTAATTATTCTAATTAATTAATATAATTAGTTAATATTCTTGAAATTAGCCCATTAATTCCAAGAACCCACAGGTTATGGAAAATACCTAGCCGTGCAGTCTTAGGTGAAGGTACGAGCCTATTCCAATTACGAATACCATGTAAGTACGACCCTTTCATCATCTAATTTCCTAATTGAGCATAAGACATGAATTATTAGTCGAAACCCCAATAGTTCAATATCTATGTATCTATTCTTAGTAGCTTAACTCGATGATGAACAATTAAAAAATTCCACCTCCAGTTTTCATCCAACCTTGGCCAAAGATCCATTGTTGGCCCATACAGGAAGATGTTACTCCTAACATAAACCTCTTATGATTGTCATGCAATTGAGAAATACATAAAAGTACAACATGTCATGCACAAGGTTACCATGGTACCTCAAGTCCAATGACTAAATTTTGCACTATCGTAATGAGAAAATTTCCATTCGACAATAGAATATTTCCAAATAAAAATTTTCAAGTGGGGTTGTTTAGTGCACTTGTTCTCAAACAAACACTCGCATATATGCACTAGTGTCACCATACTAATACCCCTAGAATGAGATATCCTCCTTACGATCCTACATCATATGCTCAAGTCTCAGTAGGATTAATTATGTCCCATCTTATTGATCCTTGACTTGGAATATTTTAAGACCACAACCTTAGAGGCATATTCCACGATCGCCATCATATGCGCGACCACGCCCCACAGCTTTGTGTGATCTAAGGATTTGATCTAATTCTTATGATGAATTTAAGATGAAGATTGTCACTTCAATAATATTAATATGAATAAGAATGATTCACAAGAGTATAAGGACGACTAAATCAATTGACTCGCTGACACTACTCTAACAATCTCTCAATTGCCCTAGAGATAATTGCCCTTATATTAAGGACCATCTTTTCCAAGATATCCTTCAAATACTTATCTCATCGTTAAATCAGTAGGTCTGCTATATTTTCTTCCAAGGTAAATCTTTCCATGCGGATGTTGCCTCTACCATTGATTTTCAGAATCATGATATCACTAATATTTTTGGTTGGATCCTTTGATGAGACATTGGCTTCTTTGCTTGCGCAATAGCCTCCATTGTTATTGCAATACTCTAGTACTCAATCAACAATGGTTGAAACTACATCCAACACTTGAATTAAGTTTTGTATCCAAACAGTCCCTTTTCGTAGCATAGCATACCCTGATGTATTAAACCACAGTGGTGGAATCCATAGTTATTGCAAGCTTGGAACTCTTTCCAGCTAACCGTCCCACTATTTAGGATGAATACAAATCTAGACATAGACTTCAAGCCATCTAATTTGGACTACAAACTAGATGAAGTATCTTCGTTTCAATTCTTCATAACCATGCTCAAAGAAGCGATCCTCAGTGCTTCCCAAGTACTAAAGATTGTCTCTATAGCTTTCAATACTTTTCACATCGAGTTGACTGACATCTACTCGTAACACTTAGAGCATTTATGATATCAAGTCTTGTACATAGATTTGCATATTTTAGACTTCCTATAAGGATGTATAAAGTATGTGAGTTATTGTTTCTCTTTCTTTCAAAAGTATTTGGGGTTGGGGACTTCGAAAGAGAAATCCTATGACTCAAAAAGTAAGAATTTATCCTAGGATTCTTCCATGCTAGACCCTTTTAACATCTAATTTATGTACTTGGATTTAGGATAGTCCAAGTATCCTTTTAGATCTATCTCTATAGATCTCAATCCCCAATCCCTATGATACTTATCTTAAATCTCTCTTAGAGAACTTTGTAGATGAGAAGTCTCAGTTGACTGCAACATTCCTACATTATCCCTATGAGTAAAGTGTCATCAACATAAAACACAACAACCATTACCATGCTCCCACTAACCCTCTTGTACTTACTTGGTCATTCGCATTCCTAAGGAAATCAAACCATATGATTAACTTAGCCAATCGAATGTTCCACCTTTGAGAATTTTTTTTTGAGTCCTTAACAAATATCTGAAGCTTGCAAACCTTTTGCTTGCTTTTATTTGATATGAAGACCTCAGACCGCTTAACTTATATCTTATTCTCAATAGCCCTATTGAGAAAGACGGACTTTATGTTCTTTTTCCATATCTAGTAGTCAGAATATATAGATCAAGCCAACATGATCTGAATGGAATTTACCATCACATATCATAAAAGATATCCTCAACAATCAACACCTTGACTTTGAGCATAATACTTTGCTACCAGTCGTGTCTTCATAGGTCACCATCTCCCGATGTTCTCCAATTTTATATTTGCAGACCCATTTGCAGCCAACAGGAACCATTCCCACTAATGGGCCTACCAAGGTTAAATCTTGTTGGAGTACATGTAGTCCATTTTGGATTACATGACATTTTGTCATTTTTCCGAATTGATGTCATGCATCATCGTTACTCCTTACTTGGATCAATATTCAAAAATGAGACCCTCCTTGTTGCTCTCAAGCAAGAGGCTCTTATCATATAAGTAGCCCCGAGATCCTTTCAGATCTCATTAGAGGTTGTGCATTAGAAGTTTTAGTAATTTGTTCATACACCATTGCCACTTGTGAGACAAACTGTGGTTCTTAAACTCCTTCAAACTATATGATCTAGTCATTTCTATCTAATAAAAATTCATTCTTCTCCAGAAGATGGGTTCCCTAGAAAATAAAATCCTTTGTTCTTAGGGATCATATAAATGGTATCCATTAGATTCATTTAGATACCCCAAGAATTTGCATAAGCTAGATTCATATCCAACTTATCTCCCACTAACTACTTTAAAAAAGTAGGCCGAGGGATCTTTTGCCATATTATATCATATGAAGTTTTTGGCACCAACTTAGATGATATTCTTACTTGATAAAAATATCATTGATTCTAAGGTGAATTCCCAGAATGAAGAAGGAAATAGGTGAAACTCAACATGGATTCACTTAAAGAGAGAATTTAATTCTCTGTCAGATAATCAAAGAACTCACCACCTTAGTATTCTCGTCCTTGATCACATCGATGGATTTAATACTTTGGCCGGCTTAATTATTTTCTTTATGTCTAAATTCTTTTAACCCTACAAAGGACCTCCGAGTAAAGAAATAAGAATTGTTTGCTCATGTACTAACACTTAGTAGACTGCATACGTCCATTTGGATCAAATATAAATGAGTGGTTTGCTTCATTTTCCAACAAATAGTGATTTGGTCATCTTTCACTTGAGACAAGATTTACAACTCGGCATCTTATACAAGTCCAAGAGGTCAAGCAAATGTGTCATCTTATGAACTCTTTCTTTAGAGATATGACTTAATCTAGCTTATCACAAATATGCACTGTTTTGAATATTTAATTCTAACATTACTTTGTTGATTATGCATCATGGTATTTGGGATTGTATAGATCATTTATCAATAAATTAGGATTGTATAGATCATTTGTTGATTATGCATCATGGTATTTGGGATTGTATCAAAGATAAATAACTAATACTATCATAATTCCATCTAGAGTTAAGTGGATCATTCCTATAGCGAATAAATCAACTCTTGCTTTAATCTCAAGCTTAAGGATCATCCTTTGTCTTAGTCTCTATTTCTTGTCATTCTCTGCAATCCCTTGCAGAGATGGGATTATATTTGCTATCCAATACCTAAGAAAAGTTTATCAATCTTAATGGTTGATATCAACAAAGTGCAAAGTAAGTCAATACTTATATTTCCTCTTTCTATGCTTAAATATCCGCAATGATGACAAATATCTATCCTTTCAGATAGATTGAACACTTTTTATCACAAGTTGATAATAAAAACTAATATTCACTAAATTCACTCCAAAAATTAGGTTAGTAAAAGAATCTGGATTGCTAGCGGAGTTCGGATTCCGTGTTCCTCCTCAACGTGTGGACTACTTTAGAAGGGAGATACTTGGATCCCTGTGAATTAAAATTCAGAAAGGGGCTAGCAATTGATTGCTTCAAACTCTACAATAACCGAAGTTCTTAAAGGTATAAATCAAGACTTTTTGTTTGTTTTATACAACCATTAAAAATTACGAGATCATTAAAATTACATCGGATGCGAGGTACTGTTGTAATTGTTATGGCATGTTTATTTAAAAATATTATTTTTCCTCTGCGCATACCCCAAGATCATGTGAACTCAATAGTAGTATTAGAGCTACGATTTACACAATTCTAATCGAATTCAATTTATGCCTATGAATTTAATTGTTAAATTATGATTGATGTTTTTTTTTTGTATTTCTAATTAGGATAAAATTATTTTGCAATTTATTTAATTATTAAACAGTACATGTGTAATCAAATTTGATTCAGTTATTAGAATAAAACATATGGCATAATCACGTAATAGGAGCACGCATACGCTGACTGCGCGATGGCGTACTACGTGCACAACAGCTATGATGTGGTGCAGCGTGAAGTGTAAGGGGGAGTTGGATTGCCTCATCATGTTGGATTGCAAAATTTAATTTTTTAGAATTTTAATTAAACTGTTAATTTAATTTTTTGAAAAAATAGGGTTTTTATGAAAAATTGAGATTTTATCCTAAGACATAAAATTACAATTTAAATGGATGGTAAATTTACATGTTTTTACAAATTCATGAGATCTGTTTATGGGCATGTATGGGGTGATCATGGAGCCTTTTGACCAATGTGATTGGATTATTATGTTTTTGGATTTTAAAATGGGACTTACAAGTCTCTTTCTTTTTCTTTGTATATACTTTATATTTTCGAAATAAGAGTAGCATATGGTGAGGTTTTTTTCTTTGTTTTTGGCAGACAAGAAGAAGAATCAAGATGGAGAATCAAGAAAAGGCTCATGAATGTATGAGATATATTCATGTGATAGAAATTAGTTTATATTTTGTTTTATTACACTTAGACTGACCTAGATCCTTTTTTGGCTCAAATAGATCGCATAGGATTGACCTATGATCATTTAAGTTATGTATGTATTAGATGCATGTTATTTAATATTTTCATATGATATGCTTGCCATCAATTGAATGCAAACACATTAAATAAACTAAGATTAAAATTGATGAGGTATTGGTTAAAATAAATAACCCCACTTGAATCAAAATCAAGTAAAGGAATTTTTTAAATTTCAATTTCAAGAAAATATGAAAAAATTTGGATTAGACCTAATAATCTATGCCTAGCATCAAAAGTAGATGACATGACGATCCTACCTTATTTTGTTATTGACCATGAGCCGTAGAATGACTCTGTAATAAAAAGTTATGATCTCTACTAAGTATGGAGATGTCCATAGGATGAACTCGTCTCTATATTGGCCATGAGTCATGGAATGTTTTGATGCTCCATCTATATGAAGGTTTGATGGATCTTGCTTGACATTTAGTACCATAAGGGCTCATAAAAGTGGGGTATATGGAAAGAAGTGAGGTAAAATATCTTAAGGGTTGTATGGAGATACAATTATTAAAGGTTAACTACCTTTCAATATGTTTTATGGGCTCATAAAATTGGGGCATATGACATAATGATTGGGCCTCAAGCACACTAACTAATATGATTTCCCGAATTATTATTAAGGGTGATGGAATTCGAATAAAATAGTGAGAGATATTCATTACTAAAGACCTTATTATAAAAGAATATGTTTTTGAGAGTATGCTCATTTTCTAACTCATTTTGACTTTTGTAGATAGTCTATAAAAATGGCTAAAAATCCACATCTTCAATACTGAACGCAAATAAATTAACTAGTCCCAACTATGTCGATTGATTGAGGAACCTTTGGATTATTTTGCAATCCAAAAAAGAGGGATTACATACTTGATGTGATTCTGCCATTGATCGATCCAGTGGACGTTGTAACACCCCCACCACTAAATATAGATATTGATATAATAATAATTTTGACAAGGTAGCACATGTGTGTACATGTGTTTATATATATATATATATATATATATATATATATATATATATATATTTTCAGCTGTAGCACTTTGAGAAATAGTAAAAGTATTTTCTCACATATAATCTTGTATAAAGAAAAATCACCATTTATATAAAAAAACACAACACCCATCACAGTCACGCTATTCTCAAACTTATTTATTTACTATAAAATTTCAAGAGTTATATAGGACACGACATCCAAAGTTATAATACGATAGACTCAAAAACCAAAATAATAGCCTATACTTTTGGAAGAAGTAAGGACATTTTGCATCTTATAACCCTTTATATATAGACAACAATTTACACAATAATAATGATTGTAAAAATTAGAATATGCCCACAACACAACCCAACAGGTCGTCATCCATGTACAGTGATCCTCAAAAGCCTGTAGGAGCTCCAACAACTAGCCTAGTAAGCCTCAGAGTCTCAAGTATCACCATACTTACCTACAATGCATGAACTACATGTGCTAACTCTTAGTAAGTGAAAATCATGCATGCTGAAGAGATAATCTAACATATATGCGATGCATCTCTATGAAATCATGCCAGGAATGCAAGCTCCTGGACCAAAACAGTTCATTCAAAATCATTTTCCACCATTGGGCCATTGGCCTACCTACTATGCACCGGATAGAGTTCTGAACAATATCAATAATCACATGGCCATAAATAGATTGACACAGTTCGGGGGCCATCTCCTGGGATCACTAAAGGTCCACCCCCTGTCTTCCCTTGTGATCCTCCAGAAGTCTTTTCACCAGCAGCGTCAATAAGGGCACAGTCAAGTGGTTCACCCTCTCATGACCACCAGAGGCACACCCCCTGTCAACCCCTATGATCCTCCGAGAAGTAACACTCGCGGCGCCCCATAATATCACATAAGCATGCCTCGATAGACTAGTAGTGGCCAACCAAAACATTTTTTTTCTTATGAAAATCATCTCTCAAATCATATCATGCATGCAAGAACCTCAACTACAATCATATGTCATGCATGCACATGTAAATGCTCATGATGGTATGTTCAATATGAAATGTAAGTCATCTTGCTCTCAACATGTTTCTAAAATCATAAAATTCTTAAGGTACATACTAACTTGTCATCCAATCAATTTAAATATCATCAACACATTAAGTATAAATGCTACAAGACATACTATATTCATGCATTGTAGTTGCAAATGGATTTTCACTTACCTTCGATCGGTTGTGTGTTACTTCTACCTTTCTTAAGTATTACTCCCCAACCCTAGATGTGAAACAATCTATAAAAATACAAGATATCACCATCCTCAATTAACAAGTTCATTAGACCTAATGTAGTATAAAGATCTTGAATCTCAATTTAACTAAACAACCTTACCACTTAGAAACTATAACCGAATACAACCTTCTACGAACCTTTGTTCCACATCTTAAATGTATACTAACCTCACTTAATTGATGTATTATAACTCTTATAACATTGCCCTAAATTTTAGGGATCAAATGCACCACATCTATGCTGGAACATGTTAATGAACCAAATGGGAGAGATTCACAACTTCACATTTTCTTGCTGCCATATTAATTTGCATGATGATTTTGACACCCTTAGACATATTCATTCACTCCCCAATTTTTGTCACACCTATATAACATAAAAAAAATGTAACCATGTCATAGAATGACTAAAACACATGGATATAGCTTCCCAAGTTCAGCTCCCTTCACAGCATACTGAAATAGATTTTTCCTACCGTGACAGTTTTGCGCACTTCATGACATTAAGGGTTTTGCCACCTTTAAGTATATTCAATCACTCCTAAATTTTCACTACACATATATAACATATACAAAGAGACAACCAGGTCATAGTATTGCCAAAAATAATGGAATTAATGCTGTAAAACTAGTCCTCTTCACATAGGACAAAATCTAAAATTTAATGGAGACAGTTTTGAGCATCTCTTTAATTGTCATGCCATATTTTAATTCCCAAGCAATCCAAACCTAAATACATAATCTTAACTCCTATATAAACACGTTCATGATGATAAGTATAGAATTTACCCAAGGTTTCTTGCAGTTTTTAAGCTCAATAAACTAGAAATCAACATATACACAGATTTTGCCCCTTAGTGGTTCTACTATGTGTTTGCAACCACAAATCATTCTTTTATGCATAATAACCCTATGAATAACCCTCTAAAATCATCATGAACAAGATAAAAATCTTAATAAATCACAAAACCCTCAAATAATATAAAAATTAATGTCAAAACTGTATATGAACCTCACCTATGCCAGTTTCAGCTTCTACTTGTGATTACTACTTCCTTTTTGCTTCCTTTGCCCTTTTCTATCACTTGGAATCAATTAGGACAAGCTTAGAGAGATTTTGACATGAGTTTGGACCCTGAAAATGACTGAAAATGGTTGAGGGTCGTGGGTAAATGGCTAAGAGTGAAAGAAAGCTTGAGGTGGCACTTGAGGTGCTTACTTTAGCTTGGTAGCAAGAATGAGGTGGCGAGTTGTGGTATAAATCTGACCTTTCACCCATCTTTCAAGCCTAGATCAGATGTGACTTACTATACATTAATTTTATCGCATCCTATTTTAATTACCACAAGATACCATAGATAATTCATAAGCTAATTTCCATACCGTTCATTTAATTTCTTACCCGATTGTCACCCGATTCTTGAATAATTATCTATATTAAAAATTATATAATCTTATACATAAATTAATATTGTAATATCACCTTTGAATTATATTATCTTATGTCCAATGTCCCAAATATGCAATTTACCAATATATACGTTTGAAATACCTAGATGAAATCGAATCAAACCGTATAAGCTTACTAGTAACAACTTTAACACTTCCAAAATTATAACCTATATATCCCATCAACATCTAATATTGATCAACCTCATTTTCTTCTTATTTCAATTTAATGTTGATTACTTATATTATGATGATCGACAACTAACACATTATGAGATTTTCTAGAAATTTAATGATCAAATGTGATTATAAGGTAAATGGATCATGTCATGTAGTTTCAATGCAAGCACTTATAAATAACATGTAATGCATGAATTATATTGGTCAAGTGAGTAGTGTGAAGATTGGGTATTACAAACGCTACTGAGAAGGAGCTTGCGGATTATCATAATCTAATTGATGATGATCTGCAAGCTCGATATAATATGATAGCATCAATGTCAAATGAGTTGCAGAGGCAACACGAAAATATGGCACATGCTACCTAGATCCACCTTTATCTGAAAGAGTTGTATAGTGAACACACTAGGAAGGCGAGATATCAGATCTTGAAAGAGCTTTTCAACACCCATGTGATGGAGGGCTCTTTAGTCAATGATTATGGATTGAAGATGATAGGCCTGATAGAAAGGTTGAATCACTTAGAGTCGTTATGGATAATGAATCCAGATTGCTAGCAAAATTCAAATTTCGCGTTTCTGCTCAATGTGTGGACTACTTTAGAGAGGAGACGCTTGGGTCATTGGGAACTGAAATTCAAAAAAGAGCTAACAATCGATTGCTTCAAACCCTATGACAACCAGAGTGCTTAAAGATATAAATCAATACTTTTTTCTTTGCTTTATACAACTATTGGAAATTGCAAGATCATTAATATCGCATTTGATATGGGGTACTACTGTAATTGTTATGACATATTTATTTAAAAAAATTATTTTTCCACTATGCATACCCAAGGATCACACGAACCCAACACCACATACATACTAAAATAAATGGGTGATTATGAGTCTTTAATCCTATGTGATCCACTCGAGCCAAAGTAGATCAAGGTTAATCTAAGGGTGATAATTAAAATGCAGATAGACCTATCTATAACATAAATGTATTCTATACATTCATGGGCCTTGATTCCTTTTTTTTTCTCCGTCTTCATTTCATCTTGTTGTAATTTTCACCAAATTACAAAAAGATTAGCTCACCACCAAATTCTACTTTCATTACATTTGCTAAAACTATAAGAAACATTAGAACAGTTTTAATGGAAAGTACATAAAAAGGAGATAGAAGTACATCAAGAATAAAAAAAGGAAAGACAAGACTCGCATGCCTCATTTTTGTTACAACTTTAAGGTTACAAATCCAAGTGCAGGTTATGTCAAGTAACAAATTTTTCGTGAGTCCAAGGTCGATTCACAGTGAAGTTGTTTGAAGTTTTCAAGTTTATATTTCTTAAAAAATGGGCTGAATGTAGTTTAGATTATAAAGAAAAAATGTTATAACTAAAAAATCAAAGTAACAAAAGTATTGAGGATTATAGATCTACTTTTGAGTTTTTAGATAGAGAAATAATTATTTATTATGTTTTTGCCTCTTTTAAATTCCACTATTAGAATCCATACATAATGAAGGTTCAAATGGGAAGATGTTATCAAATAACTCATGCATTAAGGTAATCATGATACAGTCTTACTGTTTGCAAATTATCTCTTAATACCAATACTTGTTTATGGGATCAAGTATTTATGCACACCTTTGTCTACAATAAATTAAAATTTTACATTAGCAATCGATGTAGTAGAATCGTACAATAAGCTAAATGAATCTAAGTATTTGTTATGTCATTGGTAATACATAACTTAAGAATCACCATATAACAAGAAATGTTTCAATCAAAAATTAAAACAATAATACAACACACCTGAACATTATGTACCTTTATAACCATTCCTCTTCCTCCATCAAGAGGTTCACCCTTTCTCTTCAACTAAATGAAATTTAGAAATATATAATGAAAGTAAAAAAGACCAGAAATAGAAGAGAAACTATAGAATATATTTCTATTATCACTAGAAAACTTATATTACTAGTAGAGAACTTAGCCTAAAGAAAAATAACAATAAATCTTCTTTCCCCCTTTAAGAGTTTTTATGTGTCTTGAATGCCATCCAAGAGCTCCTATTTATTGTAGAAGAGTGCCTAAGTTGACATCTCCAAATTTAATCCAATTGCACTCCAAATTAACTTCAATTTTGCTCTAAATTTACATGTCCTTTTCAAATTTAAATATTGCCATTTATTTTTCTCCATTTAATTAGCTGATTTTTGAAAACTGATTAATATTAAAGTTGTGTATTTGTCTGTTAGCTTTATTTTTCAACTTGAATCACCTAATTTCAACCACTAGGGAGAAAATTATGTTTGATTTAAAGAAATATGTCAGCATAGATAGATCATTTTCAATACACACATTTAAATGAATTTTCTGCTATAATCAAGACTGAATTAGGTTGAGCTTCCAACAACAAAGTTGTATTTCTATCTCTTGTTTTACAATGAACCAAGATTCAGGTCCATAGGGCTTTTGAACATGGAGTTATGCACAAAATACCAAAACTACACAAGTCTAGAAACTTGCTTATTTTGAATTTAATTCATGTGCAACAATCACTTGCAAATTCCAAGTAATTTACATATATATATATATATATATATATATATTGATGACCCAGGTTCTAATTTTCATCTGACTAATTTTGGAAGAGGACGACCTTCCCACCTGGTTCGCCCTCTTGGTAAATCGAATGCAGTCACAGCCTATACATGGTTGGAGCAGGACCTTCGGATTAAGGTCAACCCTCTCAACAGACCCCACTTTACATCGCACGGTAGAGACCATCAGAGGGGCAACATAGGCACGCCAAGGCCTGTGCATCCACCAGGATTTGAACCCCGATACTTCTATTAATAAAATATTATCTTCCAACTTGATCACGAAACGTGTTGCCTTTTTTAATTTTATTTTGGCTCTTTTTTATCTCTTTTTGTTCATTGATTCCCTAACACAAAAAATGAGTAAAACTATAATATTAACAAGAATAAAGCAAGGAAAGTGTAAAGGATTTGATACAAAAATATGTCAAAATATGCACTTATAAAATTCCCCTTCACTTAACCCTTGCTCGTCCTTGAGCAAGTCTAAAAAAAATCTAAACTAATCAACTTTCGTAGGAAATCACGATTGTATTTAACATATGCAACAAGACTTTAAACTCCTAGGTGGCCCACAGAGGACGAGTTATAGTTTCATGAGAGTTTCTAGTGGTGATACCCACAAACACCTTTGACAACTAACTTCCAACCATTATTCTTAGGAAGCAAAAAAGTAATATAGAAATAAAATCAAATAGGTGTTGAATCTTACCCTTAGTCATTCAAAAGTCAACATATTTTCATAATAAGCATGCTCGAATGTGTGTGTGTAAATAGTTAATATCAATAGTGACGAAACCATGCATGCTTCAAATAAGTGAATTTCTATAGTTACTCACAAAAACCATCACCCAATCTCTAATGGAAGAGTTAAACTTCATAGACTCATCATTTGGTACAAATCTCCACTACACCGAAGGCACCATACAAAATCAAAAGATTTTCGACAAAGGTTATAATAGGGCCAAAGGGTAGTGATGTGGCTAAGAAATAAAAGAATAGGATGCAATAAGGTTTCTAAAAACTTAATGGGATTAGAGACATAGAGTTTATCATATCAATGAAAAAATTTCATACTCTACGAATTTCAACAACGGTGCTTATTGTTATTGAATTGAACCCCTCTTCGTTATTCTTATTGATTTTGTAATATCCCATTTTTAACACTTTGCAATTGTTTTTTATTTTTTATTTTTTTAAAGAGAAACTCCCTCACACTTATTTTCTATTCCAACCTAAATTTCTTTTGCTAGCTCACATTTTCAATGGAATGTCTCTTAAACTCCAAATTATTTTTAGAACATTGTAGAATAATAGTGTATTTAGATTAGGTAAGAAGATATGATTACCATAGAAAAAGACTTATTTATTGAAAAACTCAAAGTGACTTATTATGGGGGATGTTCTTTTGAAACATCACATGAAGAACAAGATGATTTGGCCATAGTGCTAGAAAGCCTAATGCCTTAATCATTTTTCATGTGGTGCTCAATTAGTCATTTACCTTGACAGACCAAAAAGAAAATTTCTAACACTCAACCTCTATATGTCGAAAATCTAAATGATGATTAAAGCGAGGGCATAAGAACTTCCTATTTTGACATGTTTGTCTCCACATAAAATAATCTAATTATTTATGCAAAAAAAAAATGAGTATAATTATCATAAAAATATATTAACCAAAGTACAACATCAAAATCCAAAACAACACCCATCATCAATCAAACCATATTATTCATACTTAATTTTAATCATTGAAGTTAAAAGAACATCTGCCACTAAAAAAAATTGACAATTCACAAACTTTTGTTAAAAATTTCACAAACTTGCCATGTTATGCAAATAAGTATAGGGGTATGTCTTAAGAGTGTTAAAGTTACCCTTTACTCTGCCACCATTTTTCATGGTTTTAACAAATCCAAAGGAAAACATGCTTGAATTTAAAAAAAAAACTAGAAAAACACATATTGAACACACAAGATATGATATCAACTATCCCCTCACCCAGCTCAATCAAGACATTGTCCCCAATATCGAAATAGATAGGAAATTAGAGTTTGAAAGATATTACTTAAAATGTGACCTATTAGAAAATAAAGTTGAAACAACATAATATATACACTATTAGTTGAAACTATTAAGAATAAATTTCATAGGTTGAGAGTCAAATTTCTTTTGTGTTTTCTACCATTTTGCTTGTTGGACCAATCCATACGAGCTAAAGTTGGATTAGGTTCTGGCATATATGCTAGAAGTTGATCAATCAGTTCGTTAAGTGTTGGAACATAAATGAGAATTCATCTCGTAGATGGTGAAATAAAATATTTTTCTACAACATGAAAAGATAGCAAACCATCAAAGAAACCATTAACATAAGAATACCCATAGGTTTCTAGTAAATATTGAGTTGTGCTTAAAAGACAACTTGGAATAATTCCTCTAGTATACCAAAACTACCAGGTAGAGTGATGAATGCATCCACATTGTTTAACGTGTTGGGCATTCTATTTGAATATGTGATACTTTTAACTCATCTCTAATGGTCATACCTATGATATTTTGTATTTTTAAAAGTTTTGGGATAACTCCTAAAACTTTAACTCCTCCTATATGAGTAAAAGTAGCAACACTCCTCATTACCCCCAAATTAATTCCCCCATACACTAAATGAATTTTTTTCTGCTAAAGTTCTATCAAGGTTATTGGCTGTCCTTATAAACTCACCATTTTTCATGGTTTGATTCTATAAAAAACACAAATACAGTTGAACTTACGAGTGGAAGACCCTTCTATTTTCTTTCCTTTTTTTTGAAGTGAGTTGTGTAAAAATAGAGTAAGTATGGTGCTATTTATTGAGGTATGACAGGGAATGCATTTATTGCACGTCATTTTATTTTGTCAGAAAGGTTGAAAATAAGGACACAAAGTTTTGAAAAAATTAACTACTATACATGAATGTACACGTAGTTGTGACTGTGATTCACATCTTCTTTTGGTTTTATGTCCAGTAACGTCTTAAACACCTTGTATGGGTTGAGATATGCTTCCCATCCAGTTTTCTTGTAAACTGGCAAACATGGTGTTTTATTGTCAGTTTTCTAAGAGTATAATGCTCATATTCATCCTTAAAGTGATTTCACAAATCAAGAATTGTATATTGTACTAATCCACATGAATGCATCTCAAAAGTGAATATAATGTCATCTAAAGACTCCTTACTCATTCCATCCATAATGAATTGAATTTTATATTCTTAATTTTTAGAAACCATTCCTAACACTTTGTGTTGCAAGTCCATTGACCACATTTGTGATTGCATTTTTTCCACCCTTTATTTTTCTTAAATGTGCTTTTATATAAACTAGGCATATATCTAGTAAGCAAGTTTGAAAAGTCATATGAAAACTCACCTACTACTCTTACCTTTGCTTCAATTATCCATTATATGTCCCTTGGGATGCTCTTGTGCATAAGAACCCTTAATCTATCAATCATAGTTTTATAAATTTTTAAAATTACACTTTTAGGAAGAGAAGGAAATTACTTTTTGAGAGTTTGAAGAATGTCATCTATTTTGAAAAGAATAAAAAAAATGAGAAAAAGAGAGAAATTTTGTACAAAGATTTTAGTTATTTGGAAAATTGATAAGTTCGACTTCAATAACCATGGAGTACTGCTATTCGCCACTTAATCGGGAAGGATTCTAATTTTTTATAGTTTTCATAATTTGTGCAGAAAGTGCAAGTGTCTTTGAAAAAAGTGGGTCAATAAAATTCACACTTCAAGATCTTTACAGTAGTTTTCTTTGCCGAAAAGTGAACACCACATGCTTCTGTATGACAAACTTTAAGAATATTACATTTCTCATGGTCAGGCACACATTTTTGAAAGATTTGATTCGGACAATATTTGAATAGGTATGAATCATCCCATCAAAATAAAAGTTTTTCACCTTGGTCAAAAACTTCTTTCTATCTTGGGAATTCCAATGTGGTGGCATCTTTCCTGTCACAAAAAAATTAAACATATTAGCAAACCAAGGTAAAGAAGAAACATTAAATAGTTGTTTATCAGAGAAAGTGTCACTAATGGGTGTGGTTTGAAATGAGTCATCACAAACAAGTCTTGACAAATTATTAGCTACCATATTCACTACTCATTTCTTATCTTGAATCGTAATGTTAAATTACTGGAGTAAGAAAATCCGTCTAATCAGTCTAGGTATGGTATTTTTTTGACAAAAGATATTTCAAAGCTACATGATCACTGAAAACAACAAATGGTGAGTCAATAAGATAAGATCTAAGTTTATTCAATGTAAAAACTACAATAAGTAATTCTTTTTCATTTATTGAATAACTCAATTGAACATTATTCAAAGTTTTACTTACATAGTAAATGACATATAATTTCTTATCTTTTCTTTGTCCTAAGACAGCTCTAACCTCATAGTCACTAACATCACACATTATTTTAAAAAGCAAAGTCCAATCTGTAAGCTGCATGATTGGAGTGGATGTAAGCAGGTTTTAAGCTTAACAAAAATATTTTCACAATTTTCAGTCCATTCAAAAGTAGTATCTTTTGTTAGAAGATTACACAAAGATTTAGATATTATACTAAATTTTTTGATAAATCTTCTATAAAAACCAACATGTCTTAAAAATGATCTTACCTCCTTCACAAACTTTGGTATTGTCAAATTGGCATTTAACTTGATTTTAGATTTATCTAATTTAATACATTTTTATGAATAATGTGTTTAAGAACAATACCAGTTACCATGAAATGACATTTCTCCCAATTGAGTAGAAGATTTTTTTCTTCACACCTAATCAAAATCTTTTCTAAATTAGACAATCAATTGTCAAATGAATTACAAAAAATAGAAAATTCATCTATGAAGACTTCAAGAAAATGTTCAACCATGTTACTAAAACTACTAAGCATGTATCGTTAGAATGTACCTAGTACATTACATAATCCAAAATACATCATTCGATATGCAAAAGTACCAAAAGGACATGTAAAATTAGTTTTCTCTTAATCTTCAAGAACAATTGTAATTTGATTATACCCATAATATCTATCTAAGAAGTAGTAAAATTCATGTTCTACAACTCTTTTTAAGATTTGATCCATGAAAGGTAATGGAAAATGATATTTTCTAGCAATTAAGTTAAGTTTCCTATAATCAATGCATATTCGCCCACCAGTAACAGTACTAGTTGGAATTAATTTATTATTTTCATTGTTGACAACAGTAACTCCAGATTTCTTAGGTACAACTTGAGTAGGACTTACCCATTTACAGTAAAAAATATGATAAATGATTCAATTATCTAAGAGTTTAATGACTTCATTTCTCACTACTTCTTTTATATTAGGATTTAACATTCGTTGCATCTCTCTGGATGGTGTGGCATTTTTCTCTAAATAGATGTTATGTTTGTAAATTAAAGGACTAATACTTTTAATATCAGCAATGCTCCATCTTAAAGTATTCTTATGCATTTTCACAGTTTCGATCAACTTACCTTATTAGGATGCATCAACTTCGGAAGAAATTATTACTGGAAAAGTCTCATTCTCACCCAAAAAAGAGTATTTCAAATCAATTGACAAAGGTTTCAAATCAATCATAGGAGCTTTAATACTTGATGAAACAGATTGTACTTTTGATGATGAAAGTTTTTCAAACCTTGGCTTCCAAACATGTTTTTCTTGTACTTGTGAAAATTCAAAGAGAGTACTAGAGTGTGTCTTTTTACAAATACTTTCACTTTCAAAAACAAGTTTTAAGAGGATCAAAGGAATTAGTGATAGTAAAATATTTATGAACAAGTTCCTCAATTGAATCCACTTCTTGTACGTCGACATCCTCTGCAAGTTGCTAACAAATATTAAATACATTTAGTTCCAAAGTCATATTTCTAAAAGATAACTTTAAAATACCATTCCTACAATTAATCAAAGTATTTGAAGTTGCAAGAAAAGGACGACCCAAAATGATAGGAATCTATGTATGTGTATGTGCAACATACTATGTGTCCAAAATAATGAAACCCATTAGAAAGTAAAACTTATCAATTTGTACCAACACATCTTCTACTACTCCTTTTACAACTTTAATCGAACGGTCAGCTAGTTGGAATACAACAAAAGTTATTTTAAGTTCTCCCAAACCTAACTATTTATAAACTGAGAAAGGTGGAAGATTTACACTAACACTAAGATCAAACAAAGCACGCTCTATTCTAGTGTTTCCTATGGTACATGAAATGGTTAGACAACTTGGATCTTTGTAACTGGTGGAGTGAATTATTGAATAATTATAACTAACACTTTCAATTAAAAATTCCTTCTTTTGTACATGATATTTTCTTTTGATTGTACACAAATCTTTTAAAAATTTGGCATAAGATGGAACTTGATTGATTGCATCCAGCAATGAAATATTAATCTTGACTTGTTTGAAAACTTCAAAGATTTCAGAATTTAAGTGCAATTTTTTATTCGGTTGCAATATTTAAGGAAAATGAGTTCGAGGTGAGTATTTTTCTTTTTTATCATTTTCAAACTCACCTTTATTAAACTTACCTTCATCGCTAAGACTATTTCCATTCTTCATTTCTTAAGGCGCATTAAAAAATTTCTTCTTAGAATGAATAGTCTTGTTAACAACTTTTCCATTCTGAAGAGTTGTGATCGAATTACTCTCCTTGATTAAATTTTCACCTAAAGAAGAAACATGGCATTGAGTGGAAGGAATAGGTTGAGGTTGAGCAAAAAATTTACCTTTTTCATGAATACACAAAAAAGTAATCAATGTTGAAAGTGTGTCTTTGATCTCATTTATGGCTTGGAAAGTCTGGTTATTGCTGTTTGTTTGTGCATGCATGAATGCTTGTAAAGTTTCTTTAAGGGATTTTGTATGTGGAGCTAGATAAGAAGGAAAGTTTGGTGGCTTTTGAGAATGTAGCGGTTGGGCACAATTCTCATCTCACTAACTAAAATTAGAATGATTTCTCCATTGTGGATTTTAAGTTTTGAAATATAGAGAATGAAAAAGCTTTTTGAATGTGTTCCATGGCCTAAACTTTTCTTGTTAAAATAATTATCCTAGCATTTAGATCATCTTCTTAACTAAGGTAATATTTTATTTAATTCTATTAGCAAGATTAGAGCAAATAAAACCTTCGCAAAAATTAACACTATGCCATGATTGAGAGTTTTTTGCCAAATAGCCTAGATATTCTAGGGTTTCATGTGGTTCTTTATCAAGAAACTCACCATTACATATTATTCCAATAAATTATTTTATTTTAGAAGTTAAAATGTCATAAAATAGACTAATTAAGCATTTTTTTCAAAACCATAACGTGGGCATATGAATTCAATAAATTTTTAAATCTTTTCCAACATTGAAAGAAAGCCTTAATAGAATTTTGAGAAAAACTTTGAGTTTGTCTTTTCAAAGCATTAGTTTTATATGTTGGAAAGAACTTTTTAAAACATTCAGCTTGCATTTCTTGCCAAGTGCCCTAGGTTTTAAAGAGTTAAACCAAGTTTTTATTTTATCTTTTAAAGAAAAAAAATAATTTAAGGTTAAAGATCTCATTTGTACAAGTTTGATCTTCAAAAATGGCACATACTTCATCAAATTCTTTTAGATACAAGTAAGGGCTTTTAGAATCTAGAAAAGAAAAATAGGAAGTAAAGGGATCGTACCTGATTTGAATAAAAAATTATTTGCATTAAGAGAAAAAATAAAATAAGAAAGAAAAGAATTTCGAGGAGGTTGCAAGTAATATCACATGATACACACCTGTTGATTCTCCTTTTTATCTAGACACTTTCATTTCAGCCATGGTGGAAGTGGGTAGAGGTGACTCAAACAAATTTCCAAATAAAGTTTCAGAATTATTTCTAACTAGATGATGAGAATTATAATTACAATACCATATGAACATATAACTGTAAAGAAAACAAACACACAATATTTATAAAGAAAATATTTACAAACCTGAATACTTACCTTGTCTTTCTCGGCAATGGCAGTAAAAACTTGCTATAACTTTAAGGTTGCAAACCCAAATGCAGGTTGTGTCAAGTAATAAATTTCTTGTGAGTTCGAGATCAATACATAGTGAAGTTGTTTGAAATTTTTAGGTTTATATTTCTTAAAAGATGGGTGAATGTGGTTTAGATTATAAAGAAAAAATTATGATATAACTAAAAATTCAAAGTAATAAAAGTATTGAGAATTAGGGATCTGCTATTAAGTTTTGGATAGAAGAACAATTATTTATTATTTTTTTGCCTCTTTTAAATGCCATTATTAAAATCTATATATAATGAAGTTTCTAATGGAAAGATGTTATCAAATACCTCATGCATTAAGGTAATCATGATATTGTCTTATTATTTGCAAATTATCTTTAAACACCAATACTTATTTATGGGATCAAGTATTTATGCACACTTTTATCTACAACAAATCAAGGTTTCACGTCAGCAGTCAGTATAGTAGAATAGTACAATAAGCTAAATAAAACCAACTATTTGTTGTGCCATTGATGATATATAAATCAAGAATCACCAACAAACAAGGAGGGTTTCTGTAATGCCCAATAGCCAATAATATGCATCTTGCATGAATATATGCATTTAATCAATGTGCATTATTGAATTATGGCATACAAATAGCATGATTGCATGAACATGAATAATTGTTACTATATGTTCCAGTTATACTTTAACATGCATTAGTACATGAAATATGAGATCAAACTTTTGTTTCTTGATTTAACATATTCCTTAAGTATTTTTTTGCAGTGAAAAACTCGGTATCTCGGTTAAGAAAGATTGATGTGTTGAATGACAATGAAATAAATTATTCATATTGTTCTATATTTGTTACATTTTAAAGAGATTATTTTCCTAAATATTTGCTTGAAATATATTACATTTGGCTAAGAACTAAAAGTATGCAAAATGGTGCAATTTGATTGATTAGTTGACTAGGTTGCAGGAAATCATTCTAAAACGCATTGCACTTGATTATAATACCAAAGCATCCATTTTTGTCATCTCCCTAACCCATAAACATGGCTCTTTGCATGAGAAGATACCAAGCATGAGTCAACCAATCATAACCCTCCACTTATCTCTCTTTGAAATATGAAATAAGTCATTTTTAACCATGTTTTATTGTGGAAGCTTCTAAAAAATTATCAGCCTTCTTCTCCAAAGTTTCTCCCAAATTTTTACACTCTTTTACTTACAAAAATTAAATCCAATCTATAGGAATCCATAGAACACAAATTAGAATAAGTTTTCACCCTTTTAAGCTTGAAAACCGTTGATTTTGAAGGTTAATTCTAACTTAATCAAGGTATATTCTTTTTCAATATTTCTTATGATAAATTTATAGTATCTTGTATGGTTACATGTTTTAGTATGTTTTTGTATGAATGAAAACTCAAGTAGGATAGACTTGAAGCCAAAACCAAGCTAGTTAACCTAGTTTCTAGAAAAATTGATAGTCTTGTGAAATACGCTTAATTTACTTATTACTATTAATATTGTAATGTTTATATTGTATTTGGAAGGTCCTATGAATGATTAAAAATAATAGCAATTAGTTTTCTTAATTGATGGTTAGAATTAATTTAAGTTAGAATCGAGTTTGCTCATGTTATTTTGGAATGTATTCAATTTTTGGGAGCTGCCCTAATATTTATGTTTGGATTATTAGTTATTTAATGATTATTCTAATGTTTAATGTCTTGAATTAGTAGTAAAATATGGAGTATGCATTGTTTTTGAGGTCATGTAATTGATATGTAATTGTTTACAAAAGATTGAAAATTGTATGTGATTTTAATTAGAATAGATTATGTGATTTATTAAAATGATATTGAAAGATACATGATTTGATTATGTTAAGCCTTTAACACATCCTATCTTCCAAAGAGATTCACCTTTTCACTTAGCACAAAATGAACTTAAGGTAAGTTAAAACTTTCATTTATTGTATCACAAGAATCATATAATAAGAATGATATTATATTTAGAATACAATGAGGTTTAGAAAAGAAAGTATGATACTTGATTAATGGTTGGGTAGGCAAGGGATGCGGGAGGGATCGGTGGACCCAACAAATGGAGAAAAATATTTGAGGTTAAAAAATTGGTATAAGAAAGCCACAGTGAATGAGTTAGAATATGGCTAATACTTAAGGTTGAAAGACCAAGTATGAAAACCCTATATTATTTCTCTTATTGGCCAATCATCATGAACAGGTTCCGCAAACAACGGTATATCACTATTAATTAGGTACCACACTTCAAGGGCCCTAAAGAATGATTTATGAATGAAAGTTATTAAATTGAATAATGCATTTAAATAATTATATGATTTGCATGTACACTATTTGTTATTGCATTAGTTTTACCTTATCGAGCCTTTAGCTTATTAGATTCATGTGATGTAGGAGGAAATATATAGGTTCAAAGATTGATTGAATCTCTAGAGTGGACGAACAAAGATTTGTTCGTATGTCATGCTTCAAGTTGTTTTGTAGCTTATTAAACTCTATTTTATTTTTAAATAAGCCGCTCTGTTATGGTTTTTTAAACAGATGTACTCAATTTTGATTTATGTATATTGTATGTTTAAAATGAAATGAAACAACAAATGAATTCAAGTTCTGTCTCTTATAGCCAAAAGTAGGACTTTTGTTAAAAACCATAAGTTTGGTACTAATGAAAAGTTAATATTTCTTGACTTAACTGTATCAACTTATTTAGGTTCTGCAGTTTGGTTAAAGGGTGTTACCGTTTGTGGCATCAGAGCGGAGGTTCAGTCATTTCTGTAGACAGAGAAAGGTATATGAACACATCCTAGTTGGGAAACTCGATCAACAATTTGTTTATTTGCTACTAGAGAATATATTTCTATTACTACTAGCAAACTTATATTACTACTTGAAAACTTAGCCTATAGAAAGACTACTATAAAACTTTCTTTTTCCCTCTAAGGGCTTTTGTGTATTTTGAATGCTATGCAAAAGCTAATATTTATAGTAGAAGAGTACCAAAATTGGCATTTGCAAATTCACTCCAAATTAACTTAAAATGTGTACTCTAAATTCATATGTCCTATTCTGAACCAAATTTTGTCATATATTTTTCTCTATAAAATCAGCTGGTTTTTTAAAAGTGATCAACATCAAATCTGGGTTTTCGTATGTTAGCTTCATTTTTCAACTTGAATCACCTAATTCCAACAATTAGGGAGACTATTATGCTTGATTTAACAAAATATGTCACAATAAATAGATCAATTTCAATACACACACTTAAACGAATTGTCTGCTATAATCAAAGTTGAATTGGGCTAAGCTTCCAATAGCAAAGTTGTAATTCTATTTCTTAGATTTCCAATGAAGTAAGATTTAGGTCTATAAGGCTTTTGAACATAGAGATATGCTCAAAATATAAAAACTGCACAAGTTTGGAAACATGCTTATTTTGCATTTAATGCAAATGCATATGTTTTAATCTACACATGATGGACTTAGGAAAAAATTGCATTTTCTTCTAATTTTGATGTTTCTTTGATCCAATGAAATATTATCTCCCAACTTGCTTACAAAATATGTTGTCATCTTAAGTTTTATTTTGACTCTTTTTATATCTTTTTGTTCATTGATTCCCTAACACAAAACATTAATAAAATTATAATATTAACAAGAATAAAATAATAAAAATATAAAGGATTTGATACAAAAATTATTTCAAAATATGTACTTATTAATTTTAATTAAAACCTTTACAATAACCAATCATGCATAAAATTAAACCAATCACATTAGCTTAAGTTCCATGATCATCTAACTATCATGCTTAATGTAAATGATCATATGATAACAAAAGTATGTGAATTTACTGATTACATTATGTCCAATTTCTTTCAAATTTGGGATCAAAATTCTTGTTTTTTTATGAAAAACAATTTTTCAAAAATTAAAATTAATATTTAATTTTAAAATAAAAAATCATAAATTTTACGTAACAATTATATAACGAGACGGGTCAGGATAGTAGCACAAGGCTGCTACATGTCGGGTAGCAGGTTGTGCACAAGACAGGGCTACCTGGGTGCCCACACGTCTGGCACCCGTCAAGTGCCTGGGCAGCCCACCTATCGAATGGTTGCGCGCCCGCACCGCATGTGGCTGTGCGCCCAATAAATGCCTCGTTGCTGGGCATTCTGTTGGCCTACTGCCTGACTAGCGACCTGGTGCCGGTCAGCCGATAGCCCCCCTAATGTCACATGTCGGGTCGTTGGCAGCCCCCCCTGTTTTGTGTTATCCAAGAATTCAAGGTTTTCATAAAATCTTGATTTCTTAGTTTCTTTATCTCATCAAGAATTCATGATTTCTTGATCTCATAAAAAAATGTTGAAAACTTGATAAAAAAAACTAATTTTATTGATCAAGAAATCAAATTTTTTTATTTTTTATTTCTTGCCACGTTTCAAGAAATTCAAAATTTCACAAATCATGAAATTCTTAAATTAATACATCCAATTTCTTAATTTGTCTTGTCAATTTTTTTTAACAATTAAAATAATTAATAAAATTAATACCAAATAAACAAATTTATCGATTCAAAATCAATCACATATAAATATTTAATTTATCATATATATTAAATAAACATAATTGAAAAGTATTAGAAACGCATGAACCTTCGCTCTAATGCCATTGTTGGGTTCGCGCGGTCCCAGAAAATGAATATGCCGTGGAATTTAAATTTTTTTAAAAATATAAACATACATTACGTCACATGCAATAACACTAATCCCAAAACCCTTTCGCGATGACTCAATTGTGCATTTTCTGATATTTATATGAAGAAGGTTTCAGAAACTCTTACCTTGATTTGCATTCCGGGTGATGTAGGAATTATAACGATTCAAATTGTTATCCCTGCACAAATGAATCCCAAAACCCTTTGATTGAAAATTGATTCACTTCTAGGATCCCACATATTATTCCTCTAACGGTATCCACATATTGGATGCCCACTAGCAACCAAATCCTATGCTAGTAATTTTTGATTCGATAATTCTAGATTAAGAAGTCATTATAGTTTCCAAGAGCACTAACACTTAGGGGCCCACATACATTTGTATGGATCAAATCCAATAAATGTTTGGCTTGCTCCACTTGTCTAACAAATGGAGATTTGGTCATCTTTTCTTTGAGGCAGGATTCACATGTTGATAGTTCTTGTTTGTTCTTTAGATTAAGTAATTGTGCCAACTCGTTAATCCCTTTTCTCATAAATATGCCTTAATCTTGCATGTCATAGGCTCATGGAACTATGATTATCTATTTTTTTTTATTTTTTTGAATTGTGAAAATGGGGTTATGGGGAATAATAATATATAAACAATTCATCAAAGAACCTGAATAGATAAAATTAGAATGTTTGAAAATAGAACAATTTCCATTCTCAATGGTAAATTTAAAACTTTCTCTATCTAAAATTGGAATAGAGATAATGTTCTTAATAATATTAGGAACAAAAAGATAATTTTTTCTATTACAAAACCATTCTCTAAAGCTAAATTAACGGTCCATATAGCTAATGCAGCAACTTTTGCTCCATTCCCCATCCTAAGAACCGTCTCTCCTCCATTCAGCTTCCTACTCTTGTCATCATCTGTAAATTATTATAGATATGTGAGCCACAACTAGTATCTAATACCCAAGAAGTATTGTTAGCAGACAAGTTAACTTCAACAAAATATATACTTTAACTCTTTAGGCTTGCAAGAAACTCCTTGCAATTCTTCTTCTAGTGCCCTAGTTTGCCGCAGTAATGACACTTGTCATTGGCTTGAGAAGAAACCTTCTTAACACCGCCCTTAGCCTTCAGTTTTTTGGTTTTAGATGAACCCTTTCCTTTTTTCTTTTCTTTTTTGGACTTTTCAGCATTTGATCTGGAAGAAGATCCAACAAGTAGAATCAGCTTGTCTTTGTTTATGGTGGACTTAATTGTCTTTAACATGTTCACAAGCTCATCGAGACTAATCTCCATGTTACATATGTTAAAGTTGATAATAATGATGGAGACATAGACTACAGCAGAAGGTCCGTACAGAGTTCATTCTCCATAACAACTCCAAGGGATGCCAGCCTTTCAATGAGGGTTGTCATCTTCAATCCTTGATCATGGAATGAAGAGCCCTCAGTCATACGACATCAGAAAAGCTCTTTTGAGATCTGATATCTCGTCTGCCGAATTCATTCACTATACAACTCTTGTAGGTGAAGGAGGATCCCATAAGCAGTATCTTGATTTTCATTCTGCCTCTACAGTTCATTTGACATCGATGCCAGCATGTAGTATCGAGCCTGCATATTATCATCAATATGACATAAGTAATCTGCATAAGCCTCTAAAGCAATATGCTCTGGAGGAACCGAAAAAGGACCGGCATAAAGGACATACACCCTCTTCTCAAATTGAAGAACTATCTTCAGGTTTCTTAGCTAATCGACAAAGTTAGGTTCAATTACTTTATTTTGTTCAAGGATTGTTGTAAGTGGATCCTTTGCCATATTAGTAGAATAAACTACAAAACATGCACAAAGCAGAAAATGAGTAAACTATGGGAAAAACATATTCATGTAATATAAGATTTTTAATACTAAATGTCTCCCATTATTTTTTTCAAATTCTATCACCCTTAATGGAATTTTGGGAAATCAAATTTCCTAGTGAGCTTGAGGTCTAACAAAAATATTTCATACCCCAATTTTATGTGCCCATGAAATATTTCTATCAGTAGTCAACTCTTTGACAATTGTATTATTATACAACCCTCAAGTTTGTTTTGCCTCACCTCTTCCCATATACCTCAATTTTATGAACTCATATGATACTAAGTGTTAAACAATACCCATCAAACATTCATCTAGATAGAGTATCAAGATCTCTCATGACTCATCGTGAACATAATGATGATTCCATCCCACGAGCATCTCAATGCTTGGTAGAGATCATAGCTTTCCTACATAAGACCACTCCACAACTCATGGCTAGTGATTAAGTGCGGTAGTGGTCGTCATATCTCTATCTTTGATTATAGGCATGGAATGATAGGTCCTACCTAACTTGTCCATTTTTGTTTGAAATCGAATTTTCTAAAAAAAATTTACTTAATTTTAGTAAATTAAGTGAGGTTTAAATTTTATCCAATACCTCATCATAATATAAATTAGGTTGGTTATTTAATGCATGACATTATAATATCATTGCACAAGCATAAAATCATTAAATAAAATCCTAAGCATGCATCTAATACATACTTAAATAAATAGATAATCATGAAACAGACTTATGCGGTCCATTTGAGCCAAAAATGGACCTAAGGTTAGTCTAAGGGTAATAAAATGAAATAAAACCTATTCTATTACGTAATTGTATTCTATACAAACATGGGCCTTCTTAGGAACCTCATTTTTTATTCTCCTTCATCTTTTAAAGAAAAATAAAAATCTCACCATCTATTCTACTCTCTATGCAGAAAATTAAGTAACTTACATAGATGGAATAAGAAGCTCGTAGACCCCATTTTAAAATCCAAAAACATTAAACAAAACTAATCACATTAGTCCAATGGCTCATGATCGTCCCATACATGCTCATAATTAATATCACATGCAATTATCAAAATATTTAAATTTACCAAGTTGTTAAACATAATTTTTTACTTGGGATAAATTTTAATTGCTTGAAAAACAATTTTTCTTTGAAAATTAAATTTTCAAAAATAATTAAAATTAGTATTTAATTTTCAAATTCCAAAAAATCAAAAAACTAAACCTAGAAAAAATGACGCGAGGAGCAGCACGAAGGCTGCCCATCGCGCTGCGCGCAACCATCGGGTGTTCCACACCCGACGTGTGCGCGACCCCTTTCCTTCACGTCCCTTTTTTGATTTTAATATTTAAATAATTTAAATAAGCAATTAAAATAATTCTAATTAAAAATGACTGAGAATATGCAAAATCAAATTTGACATACTTTACATGAATTCAAATAATTTAAAAACATGCATACATAAATTTGAAATTCACTGAATAAGAAAAATTGTAGCTCTGATACCACTGTTGGGTTTGATATAATTCCAAGGGCATACACAGTAGAAAATTAAAAGATTTATCAAATATAAATATATATAATCCCTCGATGCAAAAGTTGTTCTAACGATTGCACTTATTTAAGTGAAAATATAAACAAATATTAAATTCAGAGTATATCTTTCTCACACTCCGGTTGTCATAGGGAATTAAGCAATCAATTGCTTATCCTACACTTTCAGAACTCGCAGGGACCCAAATGTCTCCCATCTATCAGGTTCACAATATGAAATAGCAACATCAATTAAAAAGATTCGCTAGTATCCGTTTAATTGTTTACTAATCTAGATCCGGAGTAAATCTTGTCTTTTGTTCCAATTGATGGATCAAGAACAAACTTTCATGAAAAAAAGATTGATTCTTTAAGTTCTTGAAACTTGAATATAAAAAGAATATCAAGAAACTACTTTTCTTCTAAAAAATAAGAAAATCATGATTTCAAGAAAACACTTTTTCTTTTCTTTTTTCCTTTTCTTTTCTTGGAGAGAAAAATAGAAGACTTAACAAAATAATTTTTGCTTAATTTTCTTGCTAATTTTCAGCTATCTCCATTAATAGGAGCTAAAATTTTGCTCCTACTACAACTCTTGGAGAGTTTATTAATTTTGAACTACTTCAAATTTTATTTTGGAAGGATTCTAAATCTTTCAACAACTCGTCTATTTTTCTCTCTCATATATATATGGACTTATTTGAGATTACATTAATCATCAAAATTATCTGCATACATTCTTGATATTAATTTGTACTCTTCAAATAATTATCAAGATAGATATATATCAAATATATATACCAAAAATATATTTATATATTAAATAAATCCTAATGGTCTATTTTTATTCCATAAAAATCGGTCACTAAATTTATTTATTTTTAAATATGTTAATTAAATAAATCATATTTATTTAATTTATTCTCTTTAGTGAACTTTTTAAGTGATCCACATTAATTTTTGGGATTGAACTTAAAAATCCACAAATCAATCTAATTGATTTAATCTCAAATTAATCAATCTAATTGATTAATTTAATTTACCCCATTTGGGCTTTCAAATCAAATTAGGTCCAATTAAATAATCCAATTACTTAATTGAATAATTTAATTTAACCATAAGATTAAATTGAACCCTTAATTAATTAATCAATATTAATGAATTAAATCCCAACTATTAGATAAATCCCAAAATTAGAAATGCTACTTTTTATAAATATATATAACCCTCTTAGATTAACTACTAAGCTAATAATGAGCTTGTAATATTTGCAACTTATGAATAACAATTATGTCAATTAATTAATCTGCTTAGAATTAACTCCTTAATTCCAAGAACTTCACTATCTATAAAAATACCTAGTAAGTAATCATGACAAACTAGTTTTAGGTGAAATAGCGAGCAAACCTATTTCAGTTGCAAGTACTATACATGTTTAGTCCTTTTGACTGTTAATCTCCCGATTGAATCTAGGACATAAATTATAAGTCAAAACTCTAAATAATTCAATAACTGTGATTCTATTTTAGGCTCTAATGATTCCTGATGAATCATGATTCATCCTTCCTTAGCCAAGGTCTTTAAATCATGAATTATGAAAATATAGGGAATTCTCTTATTTAAAAAAATAATTGTTGAGTTCTATGTTGGCTCTATGCACACCAGTGCAATACCCAACATACCCATTTGTGATTGTCAAGCAATCAAAAGATATATCAAAGTATTGCAGAATGCACATAAGGCTATCATCGTACCTTAAGTTCGAGAACTAGCCGTGTATTATCGCAACATAGAAATTCTTATTTCGACAGGCGAAACCTCCACCTACAAATTTCTTACAGGCCATGTTAGGTATACTTATTCCCTAATAAGCACCCACATACATGTACTTGCGTCTCTAAGCTAATGCTAATGGAATATGATATTCTCGTTTCACGAGCATGCATCATATGTGTGAGTCTTATTGAGTTATTGATGTCTAATCTCAAAAAACTCTCGACTCAGAATTTATTTAAGACTAAAGCTTTAAAGGCATGTTTCATGATCGCCATCATATGCGTGACCATGCCTCGTAGCTAAATTTAGTCTGAGAACTTTATCTAATGTGCAAAAATAAAAGATGCATGTCATAAGATAAAGAAAATATCTTTTTATTACTATGATTTCTAATAAGATTATTTTTATAAAAAAAAGAGTATAATACACCCAATCCAATTAAGGCATTGGGTATCCTACTCTAACACCTTGCATGTAGAGAAATGAATTGGGTAAACTTATATAGTTATCTATTTCTACGCTTTGTAGCTAGTGATGTGAATATAATTATAAATCCTTCTTTTGATCTTCTATTATCATGCGCGTCATGTTGTAAAAAATAAAAAATAAAAAATAAAAGAAAAATAAAAAAATTCTCCATTTCGTTTTCAGGTTAACCAATGAAATTTCAAGGAATATTTTGGTAAGATAGATTAGGTATTCCAAATTTTGTGACTGCCTATCTTATCCTCAATTTTATTTTGAATGTTTGTCCTAAATCATTTAAGCCATTTCCCTTAATGTTTTAACTATTTTCCAACTCCATGAGTGAACACCTTACCACTTAAATGGCAAACAATCATCTGTGAGGATATGGCATTATATGTGCATGTGCGCAAACAATCATCAATGGTTTTGAAGTTATATGTGTTTTGATCTGTGGAATAAAAGGTTGGTTTAGTGCACATGCGCACAACATCTTTTGGAAATTCTAAAAAATAAAATCTTGATAGCATATGTGATCTCTGACAAATGATTGTTTTGATTGTTAGGTTATTTTATGAGTTTCTTTTAAATTCTGATCATCATGCTATATTCCTTTTAATTTCTTTTGCATTTCATTACGCTATAATTACTAGGGACTAGTAATAAGTTGGTTGGGGTGTGATGAATATTTAAAAGTGTACAATTAATCAAGATTTATATAATTATTTTCACTTTGAAATTATCATTAAAACTCCCAATTAAAGCATTTTTGTGTTTTAGAAATAAAATGGGAAATCAACATAAAAAAAAAAAAGATTAAAAGTTTGATCTTTGTTTTGTGCAGGTTTTAGAGAAACTGACTAACTTTTGATTTGAAATGGTTTTGGGTTAAATCTTGATGCTATGAATTGATAAGTCATTCATCTATAAGTCCATATAAATTTTGGATCTTATACTAAATGTGTAAGGATCAAATAAGTTGAATTACAAGTAGTTGTACAAAATAAATCACCAAAAATTCAAATCAGAATTAGGCACAATTCTGACCTATTTTACCAATTGGGCCATATCTCTTAAACAAAAATTTATTTTGAATTGAAATTTGAATACGTTATACACAAGAGGTAGATAAACAAGTTTTCTGAAGATAAAATGGTAAGAACATATATCCAAATGGTCAATAAACATATTTAATGCTATGCTGATGTTGAAGGATGGCTCATAAACATGATCCTGTAATTTGACTATATCTTTTTCATCCGACAATCAAATTTGACAAATGACATATGAAAATGTATCCACAAAGAAAGATCTACAACTTTTATTATTTACCCATCATCTAAATATGGTGGTATCTGGCCTAGAAATTTAATTCAATTGGCGACTTGAAAATTTGGAGGATTTGGTGCAACAATTTATCAATTTTTGACAACTAGCATACCATTTGATTGTTAACTCCTTCATTATATGTTTCTCTCTAGCATATTCCAAGCATTATTAATAGTCCATGTATTAAACTTGTAACAGTTGGAGAGGAGAATAGAGGGGAAAAATATTTTATTGTTATCCTTTTTCATGCTAAGTTTTCTAGTAGTAATAGAAATGTATTCTCTAGTTTCTCTTTTATTTTTAGTTTTTTCTACTTTCATTATGTCTTTCTAAATTTTATTTTGATGAAATAAAAGGGTGAACCTCTTTATAGAGGAAGATGAATGGTTATAAATGTAGAATATATTTAATTGTGTTATATTATTGTTTTATTTTTTATCTAAATCCTACTTGTTATGTGATGATTCTTAATTTATGTATCACTAATAGCACAACAAATACTTGAGTTTATTTATTTAGATGTTTAGTTTTACTACACAAACCGCAAATGTGAAATTTGAATTTGTTATAGACAAAGGTGTAAATAAATACTTGATCTCATAAACAAGTGTTGGCATTATAAGAAAATTTACAAATAGTAAGACAATATCATGATTACAATATTGCATGAGTTATTTGATAATATCTTCTCATTTGAATCTTCATTATGTATAGATTCCAGTAATGTCAATTAAAAGAGACAAAAAGAATAAATAATCATTCATTTATCTAAAATTCAATAGGAAATCCCTAATTTTCAATACTTTTATTACTTTTTTTTAATTATAACATATATTATTTTTTTATATATTCTAAACCACATACAGTCCATTTTATTTTTTAGAAATATAATTCTAAAATTTTCAAACAACCTTCATGTGGACAACATTGTGGAGGAAAAGATGGTGACAATGGTGAAGGAGAAGGGACAAAAGAGATAGAGAGAGAGGTGGGAGAGATGGGAGAGAGGAGGGATGGTGGTGGAGAGAAGGAAAGGGAGAGAGTCGATTTAGGGTTTCCATAGGATCTGTCTCTTAAAATTAAGTCAAAATAATAAAATTGGATCGAGTCTAATCTAAGAGTTCAATTTCAAGATCCAAACACCTTTTGTATAATTGGAAGGGCAGTAATGGCATTCGTATTTAAAATAATTTGAATTATGTAGGATAATAAAATTTAACAAGGGATATACTACAAAAAAACATTATAAATATGCCCCTTCTAAATATATAAATATTACTCAGACACTCAAGGATGGAATTATTTTTTAATAAATTGATAACTTGATAATTTTTTAGATTTTTTAAGTCGATGGCAAAATGGTCAATTCATTCATGACTTCTGCCTAGGTTAATTAATAGAGCAAACTTAGAGAGGATGGATGCTCTTGTAATTGTAAGAGAAGGGTGGCAGGAGCTGTTAATATAGCTATTTCAGATGGGATAAGTGGGTTAATGAATTTCACATTGTCCTCTCAACTATATCCTTAGTGTCATTTTGGCCCCCTGAAACTATGAAAATATACACTTTGTCCCTCCAAATAAGAAAATTTAATTTATTTTTCAATTCTACCCCTCTTTTCATATATTGGGAAAAATATTGAAGTGAGCATAATAAAGTTTTAATTATTTAAACTTAAGAATATAAAGCAACATAAACTAAACCAACTATAATGACATGGTTGAATTTTATAGTAAATTAAAATAGTAAATACAATTTAATAAATTAATCCTCATATATGATTTTGTGACTTTGCAGAAATCTGTATTTTGTTTTAAGCAATAGCCCCAATCCGTTCACTTCAACCCTCTCTGTGATTGAGACACCCCTTTTAGTAAAGTTATAGGACTAATTTCTCGAGTTCCTTAGAGTTGTCTCGCATCCTTGATATTCTCTACCTACTCATGTTGATTTTAGAGTTGTTCGCAACCTTGATATTCTCTATCTACTCATGTTGATTTTGGGTAAATGTACCATTTTGTTTAATTGTCATTTGAGCTTTTTCTAAAAGTATTAGTTATTTAATAATTATTTATGATCATTAATATAAAACTAATCTATTAAATAAAAAAATATTGTTTAATACAATAACATAATTATAAAATTCAATTAAATCATGTTATAGTTGATCTAATTCAAATTAGTTGTTTTCTATTGTTAACTGCAAACATAAATTTAAAAGTTTCAGTGTTTTTCCAAATATATCGAAAAGAGGGTTAAATTTAAAAAAAATATATATATTCTCTTATTAAGTTGGAAGGGGAAAAGCATATATTTTCACAGTTTGAGGGAGCAAATGACACCAAACTTATAGTTGAGAGGGGTAAACTGAAATTCACCCTTGCTTTTGTTCCCTTAAGTTGATTTTTTATAAATTGAAGTTTATCGCTGGTGAAGAAGAAATGAACTAAAACAAGAGTTCTGGTGTGTTGACTGAAGAGGCCTCAAATCTTTCTATTTCTAAAAGTACAAGAAAACTTAATTGTTTGAAACCAATACAATATTAGAGGGAAAAATTACAGTTTTTGTAAAGGGAGGTAGCAATTTTCATCCTTTAAAGAAGCCACTGGCAATTTAAATTCACTAGTTTTTAATGTTTTATAATTTGAGGTCAAATTTGATTGAAAAATAAAAAAATTGGTCAAAAAGTACCAAGTGTCAAGCACCTGACTCAAATTGGGAATTTTTCATTTTTAGAGGGAAATTATTATGTGTGATATATGTGCAGACCAAAAATGTTACTCCCTACTAATTTATAGGACTGAAATTCTTAATTTACAAGACTAAGTAACTTGAGTGAAACACAAGCCTCGACCCTAATCAGTATGTATGTGGAGTTTTGGAGAACAATCTAAAATCTCACTCATGTACGCAAATCATACTTGAAACTCTCTACCTTCTCTAAATGATAAAATTCGACGTATGCATAATCAGTTAAAAATAGTTATAATATCTCTTACTTGGTATTAATTATTGACATGTAATTTAATTACTTTTTATATCAATTTTACAAAAAGATTTTGATATATTATGGACCATCTAATCTTGACTTGTATTTTGTGGAAAATGACTATATTATCTCTAAAGAGTAATTAAATTTCATAGATAAACTCAATCTTTATAATCATTATCAATCCACTCTCATTCAAACCCTGCCATCCCTAGTCAAAGGCAAAGCCTCCAACACCTGCCATCATCGCCCTTCTCTTAATTATAATATATGTTTAAATAATGGTTTTGGATTGCGGGTGCATAATATTAAGATTTATATATTTTTTAGATTGAGTGTGGATAATGAAGGTTTGAAGTTAGGGTTTGAATGATTGAGAGGTAGAAAGTGTCGGCTACAGGATGTGAGGAGAAGTAGCGATGGGCAATAATTGTTAGGAAGGAAAAAAAGAAGATTAAGAAGAGCAGGAGGAAAAGAAAGTAGAAGAAATGGAAATTTACTATTCAATTTCAAATTAAACTAAAATTTTACTTTGAAAATTTAGTCAATAGGAAAAATATAATGAGCATAAAATTTTTTTATCCAAACTACAGGTGTATATTGATTGTGGTTGGAGTTTGTGTGGCAAAAATGATAATTTTAGTTCTATAAGTTTGTTGAAAGTAGCAATTTTGATACTCACATATGGAGTACGCATTGATTTTCCCATTAAATTAAAAAATTCTCAATCTTTAAAATCATGTGACTTTTTCCAGCGAGATTCAAAATTTTTGACCAAAATTTCAATTTCACCCCTTATCTTCCTTAGTTACAAGACCAAAATTTCAATTTTACCCAATATTCAATCTAGTATATTAATTTATTTCCACAACCAAGAAGCCCATTTGAGTTTGTCCTTCCACTGGAGATTCGATACTATTCTTTCCAAACTTTGAGTTTAACATTCTCTTGATCATTAAAAGTACAATATTTCAAAATAAAATTTAAATTTAATTTCATAAGTTGACTTTTCGTTGCAATTTTAGTCCCAATGATAAATATTAATTGGAAAATGCTGTTTGGTGCCATTAAGTCACCAAAGTAGAAAGAAAAATGGGAGGGACTTGACTTTTTGGAGGGAAAATTACCAACTTTTCAACCACAAAATAATTTTGCAGTCCTAGTGTAAACAAATAAGCAAAACATATATGTACTTTTATGAATGCACTTTTATACATAAATTTTGCTTAATTTTATTTTTTTGAAAGGTGAATATCCAAACTTATAAATACGACAATGGAATGCCTTCGTATTGGCATTAAAAACTATAAGTTATTTTCACAATATTTTTGATGAATTTAATTTGATTAAATATTATTGGGATAGATCAATGTATTCGCAGTAGACTTATTTTATATTAAAATAATATTTACTAATGTGCAATATCTTTTTCGATTTTATTGATTATGACTCTTTTATAGAAATTTTCACAGTTTGGTAAACAAATCGAATTGAATGGAAAAATATTATAATTTTTACAAAATTTGATATTCAATTCGATTTTAATTTTTGATTTCGCTTTATCGAATCATATTAAATACTGAATTAAAATTTACGTACTTTATAAGTAGTATTTTGAATAAATTTATATTTATTATTTATTTTTATACTATTTTTAATTTTTTATCTCACCAAAACTAAAAAAACTGCATTCATTTTTTTGACTATTTTATCATTTTCTTTATTTAAAAAATTTGATTAACTAAATTACCAAACCAAACAATAAAATAATAAAAAATAACCAAATCTAATCAAATAATTATGTTCAATATTCGGGATAGAATTTGACATGCCAAATTTTTGATTGAACGATATTTCAATTCGACTCAATTCAAATTTATCAAATGAACACCCTACTTTATGTGTTCTTATTCTACTAAAAATATACATTTTCATTGCCATTACTTCACTTATTTTAAATTATAATTTTAGAAAAAAGAAATATTTGTCCAAGAGGTTCTCAGTCGATAAATGAAAAACTTATTTGAGAGAAATGAAAAAATAAATAAAAAATTGTGTAGTTATCTTCTTTACATATATACATACATATATATACATATATGTATCATGGCCAACGGGTTAAATGTTTTTCCATTCAACTAATTAAATAGAATAAATAGCCACCATTAGTCATTTAAGTTTATGCTGAATCTCCCATTCTACAACTTATGGCTAGCTATTGAATTTGCAATATACATATAATTATTTCGTGAATTTTCATTTTATTATTTCCAAAGTCTAATCATCACCTTAACATGTCTATTCTTATAACATATACATCCACTCGGCCAAACCTACAAAGACATGTGGAGTGGAATTAATAGAATCTGTAAAAACAACTTAATTTTACCTAAAAACTAGAGATTTCTATGGGATACTTAAATTCACACAACTAATATATCATGTAAGCTTCAAAAAATGGACCACACTTTAACTGTTAATCTAAGCTGTATGTCTATCTGAATGATAAATTTTTCATCGTTAGAATTAAATAAAATGCAACAAGATATAATCTTGAATATTCTCTCATACACTCAAAGTGGTGAATTTTGTATTAGTTAATCATTAATCTTCCTATTTTATTTGCATAGCACAATGTATAGCCTGTAATTAGACATCACCTGTTGACAAAATCAAAGATAATCAAAGATATATGAAATCCATATAAAATAAAGTATTATTCTTAAATTTAAGGACTTTTTGTAATATTGATTATCTTTGATTTTGTTGTGCATAGCACAACAAAATACTTTATTGCTGCAACTTTAAGGTTGAAAATTCAAATCTAAATTGTATTAAGTAACAAATTTATCGTGAGTTCGAGGTCGATCCACATAAAAGTTGTTTGAAAAATTCATTATTATAATTCTTAACAAATGGGATTTACATGATTCAAAATATATAAAAAATTAATGTATGTTGTAAATAAAGAAAAAGCAAAGTATTAAAAGTATTGAGGATTAGGGATCCACTGTTGAGTTTTGGATACAGAAATTATTATTTATTCTTTTTACCTCTCTTAATTGTCACTATTGAAATCCATACATAATGAAGGTTCCAATGAAAAGATAATATCAAATAGCTCATGCAATAAGGTAATCATGATATTTTCTTACTATTTGCAAATTATCTCTAAACGCCAACACTTATTTATGGGATCAAATATTTATACACATCGTTGTCAACAACAAATCAAGGTTTCACATTAGCAGTCAGTGGGATAGAACCGTACAATAAGCTAAATAAACTCAAATATTTTTTGTGTTATGAAGATACATAAATCAAGAATCACCACAAAACAAATAGGATTTAGATCAAAAATTAAAATAATAATACAACATACTTAAACATTTTATACTCTTATACCATTCTTCTTCCTCTATCAAGAGGTTTTTCCTTTTTTCTCAACAAAATAAAATTTATAATGACATAATAAAAGTAGGAAAAACTAAAAATAGAAGAGAAACTAGAGAATTCATTTCTATTACTACTAGAAAACTTAAATTATTAGAAAATTTAGCCTAAAAAAATCCTCTATCCCTCCCCTCTCCCCTCTTATAAATATAATACATAGCCTATTTATAGTACTTGGAGTATGCTAGAGGCTAAACAAATAATGGAGGAGTTAATCAAGTAGTATGCTACTTACCAAAAGTTGGAAAGTTGTTACACCAAGTCCTCAAAATTCTCATCTATCCGATTGAATTATATTTTTAGGTCAGATGCAACTAGATTTTGATGATGAGTAAGAACAAAAGTTATCGATGATATATTTTCATATATAATTTGTCAAATTTAATTGTCGGATGAGGGAGATATGGTCAAATTATTTAATCATGTCAAAGAGTCGTCCTTTAACAGTAACAACATATTGAAGCATATATTTTTACCATTTTGATATATTTTTTCACCATCTTGTCTTTAGTAAACTTGTTTATTTATCTCTTATGTATAACATATCTAAATTTCAACCCAAAATTAATTTAAGTTTAAGAGATATGACCCAATGGGTCAAATGAGTCAATACTAAGCTGAACTCTGATCCGAATTTTTGGTAATTCATTTTGTATAACCATTTGGATGAATTTTCTTCTATAATCAAACTGAATTAGATTGAGCTTCCAACAAAAAAATTATAGTCATATCTCGTACCTTTCAAATAAAGTAATATTCAGGTCTATAAGGCTTTTGGTCATAGAATTATGCTCAAAATACAAAAATTACATAAGTTTAAAAATATGCTTCTTTTGATCTTTTTATATTCATTGATTCATTAACATAAAATATTATTAAAATAATAATATTGACAAGAATAACGCAAGAAAAGTATAAAGAATTTGAAACAAAAATATATCAAAATATGCACTTATCGAATTCCCTCACATTTAACCATTACTTGTCCTCGAACAAGCCTTAAACAAACCTAAACTAATCCACTTTCGTAGGAAATTACAATTGCATTTAACATATGCAACAAACCTTTAAACCCCTAGGTAGCCCATAGAGGAGAGTTATAGTCTCATGAGGATTTTCAGCAGTAATACCCACAAACACCTATGATAACTATCTTCCAACTACTATTTTCAGAAAGCAATAAAGTAATATAGAAATGAAATAAAACAAGTGTTGAGTTTAACTCTTAGTAATTCAAAAGTCAATACATTTTCACAATAAGCATACTCCAATGTGTGTGTGGATAGTTAATATCAATAATGATGAAACTATGCATGCTTCAAATAAGTGGATTCTTATAAAGCCTTACAAAAACCATCACTCAATCTCTAATGGAAAAGTTAAACATCATAAGTTCTTCATTTGATGCAAATCTCCACTACACTAAAGACACCATATGAAATCAAAAGGTTTTCAACAAAGGTTGTAATAGGGCAAAGGGTAGTGATGTGACTAAGAAATAAAATGATAGATTGCAGCAAAGGTTCTAAAATTTTTATGGAATTAGAGACATAGAGTTTTTTATGGAAGAATTCTCAAACTCCATGAATTTCAATATTGGGGTCTATTATTATTGAATTGGACCCCTCTTTATCTTTTTTTTTTATCTTGCAACATCCCATTTTTAGGTGCAACTCATAATATTTTTAGCACTTTGCATCTTTTTCTTTTTTTTTAGAGAAGAAACTCCTCCACATTTATCTTCTACTCCAACCTAAATTTCTTTTGCAAGTTCACCCTGTCAATGGAATATCTCTTAAACTCCAAATTATTTTTAGAATAAGGGTAGGATAATAGTGTATTTAGGCTAGGTAAAAAGATATGGTTACAAAAAAAATATTTATTTATTGAAAAGTTCAAAATGACTCACTAGAGGGATGTTCTCTTGGAACATCACATATGGAACATGCTAATTTGGCAATGGTGCTAGAAAGCCTAATGGCTTAATTATTTTCTAGTGGTGCACTATTAGTCGTTCGTCTCGCCACACCAAAAGAAAAAGTTCTAATACTCAACCCCTACATATTGAAGATCCAAGTGATGATTAGAACAAAGACATAAAAACTTCCTATTTTGACATCATTGTCTTCACAATGAATAACATAACTATTTGTACAAAAAAATGGAGTATAATTATCGCAAAAATATATTAACTAAATAACAATATCAAACCTAAAATAACACCCATCATCAATCAAACCACATTATTCATACTTAATTTTAATCACTGAAGTTGGAAAAACCTCTACGACAAAAAAAAATTCAAAAAAAATGGTAATTCACTAACTTTTGTTAAAAACTTCACAAACTTGTCATGTTATGTAAAAAATAAGGATTTTTTTTAAAACACCCGTGAGGGTGGGGGATTAAGGCAATGATCCCCAACCTATAAATATAACCATCAAGAATCAATACAAGATGTTTTACATGAGTCCCTAGTGAAACTCGAGTACCGCAGGAGCACTACTTCTTTACAAACTATAAGAAATATACAAAATGCTATGTGGATACAAGTCAATAATGTCTGAAAGACGGGGTGCCAAGCTAGTCAAGTCTAATAAATCCCAATATCTATCCTGAAAGTTGTTGTGTCGTGAAGGTTCTCGATGAATTGGTGTTGCAAGCTACATTCGCCAAAAAATCGATCATCCTATTGCCCTCTCGATAAATATGTGTAATGTAAGTAGTGATGTGGTGAAGAGCATTTTTTATATCAACAAGAAGCTGTTGTAATCGCTAATGTCCAAGTGTGGATGAACGGAGTATGTGGATGACAATGAGTGTGTCAATCTCGATCCATAGATGTGTGATGCCTCTAATCAAAGCAAACTGGAGTCCTCTATTAAGTGCATAAAGCTTGGAAACAATGTTGGATATTGGTCTAATGAAACCCTGAAAAGTAAAAATAGGATCTCCCAAGTGATCTCGGATAATACCTCCTGCTCCCGCAATCCCATCTGTCCCTCTGGAAGCACCATCTATGGTTTAACCCAGTGCATCTGTATAGTCCTCTTTGGTTTACCTGTGGTGAAGTGATATCCCAGTTGAGCTGCAACCCTAAGATCCCCTCGCCAAAGTGTCGAAATGAGTTTCATGCATTTAAATAGAAGAAAGAGGTGAGTGTGAACTTTCCAAATAACCCTGGATGTATAGAAATCTGTGTTTCTGTGTTTAGAATCATTTCTCTCTGTCTAAAGGAACAACAGAATAAGGAGTGGGATGATAGTGAGAATATATGTGGTGTTAGTGAATGGAGTGGAAAGTTTCCAGGATTGGATAAGGATAGATTGGTGTTTTGTGAAAGAGAGCCGAATATGGAAAGTGTTTGCAAAATGCTCCCAAACCTCCCTAGCGTGATCACCACTGATAAAGATATGCTGGATGGATTCCAAACTACTATAGCACTAGCATTTTGAAGTAAGCTAAAGGTCCTTCCTTTGCAGTCTAAGGTCGATCGAGATCCAGTCATGTGCAAGTCTCCATAGAAAGATAGACATAGTCGGAGTGAGATGAGGTCCCCAGAGATCTTTCAATAACATGCTCTTGACCCTCCCCTGTCTAATAGATTCCCTCCATAAGGTGTGAGTTTCCATCTAGCATTATCCCTCAGATCAAGGCTAATAGACACCCCGCAAATCAAGTCCACCATATGCCGAGGGAGCATTCTTAATAGCCACAACACATTCCATTTTATGTCTGCCCAGTAGAAATTAACCCTCTCGTGTCCATGTCGTTTTTCTCCCTACAGTGCAGTGAGCGAGCCCTCCCCAAACCAATGATCATGCCATAAGGAAACCTTCCCAGCACCAAAGGTCCAGAACATGCTATCTTGAGCCTCATTCCTAACTCCACATAGCCTCTTCTAGATTCGACTATCATGGACTGAGACTTTAACTTTACCAGGAAAAAGGCCACAATAGTATTTTTGCGATAGGTAAGAAGCCTAGAGATAAGTGGTGGTCCTAAACCTCCACCAAAGCTTCAAGGAAAATGCCTTAACCACATGTTCAATCTTGCGAATCCCCAAATCGCCTTCCTCAATCGGAGAGCAAATAATATCCCAAGAAGTCCAGTGCATCCTTTTTTTAGCCCCCGTAGATCCCTAAAAAAATCTAGCCATGATTTGTTCAATTATGTGAATGACCGTCTTAGGAGGGTGTAAAACCTAGATGAGGTAAAACGGCATTGTGGCAAAGGTGCTTTTAATGAGAGGCGGCCTACCACCGTAAGAGAGAGTAGTTTTTCCTACCCCTGCAACCTGCTTCTCATTTTACCGATTAAATCCTGGTAAAGGGCACATTTTTTATTTCCTTTATATAATGGAGCTCCAAGGTAAATGACGGGAAATGCCTTGTGGAAAAACCCTGCAATGTGTGTGAACTCTCTGTATCAATGGACTTGGGCATTTCTTGCTGACAATAAATGAGCTTTTGTTGGTGTTAATGAGTTACCCTGATACTTTGCTATAAAGAGTGAGGAAATCCATCAATCTAATGAGGCATGATTTGTCACAGTTCGAGAAGATAATAATATCATCTGCATAGGACAAGTGAGTGATTCTGAGTGCTTGAGTCCTATAGTACATGTCCTCATGTTCCCGAAAGAGTGTATCAAGACCCCGAGAGAGAAAGTCTGCAGCGAGAACGATTAGCAATGGAGAAAGTGGATCACCTTGTTTGAGACCTCTGTTGGATTTGAAGAAACCCATAGGAAATCCATTTATGAGGACTATGAACTAACAATTTTCAATGCAATTACAGACGTAAGAAATCCAAGAAGCTGGGAATCCTATCTTCTCGAGGACGTTGTATAGAAAACCCCATTAGACTCTATCATAAGCTTTGACCATATCCAATTTGAAAACTACATTGTTCTACACCTGTCTAGAATCAATGGAGTGAATCAACTCCTGAGCCAGAAGAATATTGTCACTGATTAGTCTTCCCTGGACAAAACCACTCTGAGATGGAGCGATGAGATCTGGTAGAAGTTTAGCCAATCTAAGACTGAGTAGCTTAGAAATGATTTTGTTGGGTAACATTGCATAAGCTAATCGGTCTGAAGTCATTCTAAGTGTCTAGGCTGTCTATTTTAGGAATGAGAACAAGTGTAGTCACTGTGAAGCTCCGTGGCATAGGTGTGTCAAAAAAGAAGTCTTCAACTGCATCTCTCATATCCTTCTGTATAAAATCCCAACAGTATTGGAAGAATAAAGCAGAAAAACCATCAGAACCTGCAGCACTATCTGGATCCATATCAAAGATTACATGTCTGATTTCCTCCATATTAGGTATGGAGCATAAAGAATCTGGGCAAAAGGATGTAGGGAGCCTTTCCAAGTAGTCTAAATTATCATTAAGTAGAGCATCAATGTCATCAGTAATGAGGGACTGGAAGAACTCTACTGCAGAAGCTAAAATATCCTCCTGAGCTATTAAGAGTGTGCCATTATGAGTGATTAAGTGAGTGTCCCTTTGGCTCTTTTCTTCTTAACTAAGGAATGAAAAAAATTGGTGTTTCTTTCTCCTTGATCGATCCACCGACAAGCTGCTTTCTGTCTCCAAAATTCTTCTTCTAGTGTAAGGGCATGAGTAAGAACAGCAATGCATTTGTTCAACTCAACTTGCGTCGCTTCACTAGGATTCTCATCAAAGTTGGTGTCAGCTTTTGCCACCTCCTTTTGAGCTTTTTTGATTTTATCAAAGATATCTCCAAACACATTCCAGTTTCATCATTTTTAAAATTTCTTCAACCGGATGTATTTTTGTTGCAAGTTGCACATCCCTGTTATGCCAGTAGAAGTGACCCAAGACTATTTGACTGCATCTAGAAAAAGATGGTGCCTGGTCCACATTCTCATAAATCTGAAAGAAAGGTGGTTTGACAGATGAGAAACTGATACTAGTGAGAAGAGATGCATGATAAGACCAAGTTCTGGGTAGATGCGTCACTTTGGTCGACTGAAAGGCATATAGTCATGCATCCTAATAAAGGAGCATTTGGTCGAGCAGGGGATGCAACAATCGGTTCAGAATTTGCAGCAACTAATACCGAGTTTATAGCAACATTTGCAGCAATAGGTTCAGCATTTCCAACAGCATTAGCAGTAGCAAGTTCAAAATTTTCAGCCTCATTTAGTTCTGAATTTCCAGCATCATTTTCATTAGTAGGTTCAGAATTTCCAACTACATTTTGAACATTCATTTCAGCATTCATGAACACCATTTCCAGCAGTCGTTTCAGCAACATTTTCAGCAACATTTCTTGTACCAATTCCAGCCATTGCACCAATTCCAGCAACTGCACCAATTTCAGCAACTTTTCCTGCACTAGTTCCAGCAGCATTTCCTGCACCAGTTCCAGCCCCAATTCTAGCAACATTTCCTGCACCAGTTTCAGCCCCAATTCCAACAACAATTCCAGCACCAATTCTAATAACATTTCCTACACCAGTTCCAACACCAATTCCAGCAACAATTTCAGCCCCAATTCCAGCAACAATTCCAGCCCCAATTTCAACACCAATTCCATCATCATTTCCACCAATACATTTTCCTTTGTCAATACCTTTTTCATTAAGTCCAGCAATCTCCTTTTTTCCATTGTTAAGCAAGGGGGAATTTAAAACAGAAAAACCAACATTATCTATCTCCACAGCACACAGACTGGGTTGGGCAATCAGCCCCTCAACATCATTTTGCAATATATTTTTACTAGACCTAGAGCTAGGCAAGTCAGCAACAACAATATTCACAGCCTGCACAGCAGGATTGATAGCAGTTTCATTCTTTCTTTTTTTCAAGTGGGCAAGGACTTACCTGTTTTGTGTGCAAGTTGATTAGCTTTCAAAGCTTTAGGGGAGGCTTGGGAGCATGGCCATTCTCAAAGCATTTTGCAGCATCATGTCCCATATGCTTACAAAATGAGCAATATAGGAGGGGATCTTCATAGATGACCTTCTGTGATATAATTTTCTATTTTTACCTGATAGAGATGGATTCAATTCTAGCAACGGTAAGGTTAATCTCTACGCAGAGCCTTGCAACATTTAGCCTGGTCTTATTAGTTGTTGGTTCATCTAGCCTCAGCGGTTTGCCAATCAATGATGCCATGGCCCTCAGCACCCTTTTGTTGAGCAAGTGGATGGGAAGTCTTGGCAGCTAAATCCAGACTGAGGTAATTGATAATTCAATGTTCGGTTCAAAGTCTGGAGTCTATTTGAAGACCTTTATTGGGAAGCCATCGAAGAAGTATTCACCACGAAGTCATATTCTGGCAAAGTCATCCTCATTTGGCAGGTTTATCAAGATAGATTTTAGGTTCAAAACTTGGATAGCATATTCACCTTTGAGCAGCATGTTGGCAAAATGTTTTCTGAGAGCATTCAACTGAGGGAAGCCATGGGAGAACTTCCCCACCAACGCAAACTTGAATGGTTCAGCAAGTTTGTCAATCTCAATATCTGAAAACTCCACGATATCCTTACTAGTATATTTGCTTACTACGCCAATGGAGAAAAGGGTAGCAAGGGATTTGGTTTGGGCTCGGGAGGAGAGGGGAAGAGGGGAAGTGTTGTTTCCAACTCTGGTAATTTCATCAAAGGAAGGAAGAAGAGGAGGGGGGGAGGACGCCATGACCACAGCGAAGATAGGTCAGGCCCCAAAAAAAAAATCGTCGGGTAGAATTTTTTTCAGGCCGAGAGGAGGGTCGGGAGATATATGAGAATTAATGGCTAAAAATTTGGTTGGCTGAAGATCGCCGGAACTGCTAAAAAATGAGAGTTGCAAAAATGGGCTCGGCTAAAAATGGGGAGAAAGATGGGCAAGCTGGGATGTTTCATGATGGTGCAGCGGCGGTGGGTGACCAGAGGTCCGGTGGTCCATCACTGGCAGTAGGTGACCGGCGATGGCAAGACCATCAGTGAAGATGGAGGCTGAGTGGGGTGAGGGCATGGGAATCTAGACAGAGAGAAAGTAGACAGAGAAAAAATCTCAAGAGTGTTACAATTACCTTTTACTTTGGCACCATTTTTCATGGTTTCAACAGACCTATAAGAAAACACACTTGATTTTGCTTTTTAAATAAAATAGTAGAAAAACACACATTGAACACACAAATCATGATATCAATTATCCCTCTCCCCAACCTAATAGTTGCAAGTAATAACACATAGTATGCACCTGTTGATTCTTATTTTTATCTTGGACACTTTCATTTTCAGCTATGGTGGAAGTGTGTGGACATGATTCAAATAAATTTTCAAACAAAGTTTTAGAATTATTTCTAACTAAACGTCTAAAATTATGACTATGATACCATATAACCATATATCCATAAAAAAAATAAACAAACTATATTTAAAAAAAAAATATTAACAAACCTGAATACTTACCTTGCCTTCCCCGACAATGGCACCAAAAACTTGCTACAACTTTAAGGTCGTAAACCTAAGTGCAGGTTGTATTAAGTAATAAATTTTTCATGAGTTTGAGATCGATCCATAGGGAAGTTGCTTGAAAAAATCAGGATTATAATTCTAAAAATTAGAATTTATGTGATTTAAAATATATAAAAAATTAATATATGTTGTAAATAAAGAAAAATCAAAGTAATAAAAATAATGAGGATTAGGGATTTAATCTTGAGTTTTGGATAGAAAAACGGTTTTTTTTTTTTTACCTCTCTTAATTGTCACTATTAAAATTCACACATAATGAAGGTTTCAATGGGAAGAAATTATCAAATAGCTCATGTAATAAAGTAATCATGATATTGTCTTACTATTTACAAATTATCTCTTAACGCCAATACTTATTTATTCGATCAAGAATTTATGCACACCGTTGTCAACAACAAATCAAGGTTTCACATACTGTATAATAAGCTAAATGAACCCACGTATTTGTTGTGCCATTAGAGATACATAAATCAAGAATCACAACAAAATAAGTAGAGTTTAGATCAAAACTCAAATAATAATACAACATACTTAAATATTTTCTACACTTATAACCGTTCCTCTTTCTCCGTCAAGAGGTTCACCTTTTTTTTTCAGTAAAATGAAATTTAGGAAGACATAATAAAAGTAAGAAAGACTAAAAATAGAAGAGAAACTTCTATTACTAATAGAAAACTTATATTACTAGAAAACATATATACTAGAAAACTTAGCCTAAAGAAACCCTCTACCCCTCCCCCCTCTCTTACAAGCTTAATACATGGTCTATTTATAGTACTTGTAATATGCTAGAGGCCAAACAAATAATGGAGGAGTTAATCAAGTGGTATACTAGTTGCTACGAATTAGTAAGTTATTACACCAAGTCCTTAAAATTCTCACCTACCTAATTGAATTATATTTTTAGGTCACGTACAACCATATTTTGATGATGAGTAAAAAGAACAAAAGTTGTCGATCTTTCAGTACTGATATATTTTCATATATCATTTGTTAAATTTGGTTGTTAGATGAGGGAGATATGGTCAAATTACCGAATCATGTTCAAAAGTCATCTTTTAACAACAACAAAGTATATATTTTTACCATTTTGACACATGTTCTCACCATCTTGTCTTTAGCAAACTTGTTTATTTACCTTTTATGTATAACATATCCAAATGTCAGCTGAAAATTAATTTGGACCAGATCTGGAGTAGCGAGAGAAGCCAACACCCAGAGCAACCCCCTACTAAGGGCATCTGCGAAAATTGAGGTGAGCCTCTACTGGAGGTGCCGCAGTAATGGGGTTGACCAACGTTAGCCCCCTGTACCCCCAAGAGGTCCAATACAGCCTTTCTAGGTATAGCTCATCTAGCTGGTAGTGTTGCAGATAATAGAAAAAAATTAATGAAGATGATGGAGGACATTATAGCCCGGGCTACTACTCAAGCAGTCGCCTATTACCTCTAGCAAATGGATTGGAGAGTCCCACCACTCTCCTCGCGAAGCCAAGACTCCTCCCTGGTTACTAAAATTACCAAATAAAGGCACGAAGCGACAAGACACCAAGCCACCAAGGAGGATGAGAGTAGTCTCCCTTCCTCTCTAGAGGACCACACAAAACGATGAGAGAATACTGAGGTAACACACACCATGCTACCTACCCTCCAAGTAAGATCAAAGGCATTAAAAGAAGATAATTTCCCTCTCATCATAATACCATCGAAGCTCAACCTATTCTCCTTTGCTATCTTAACCGAGCCCTTACCGACAAAAGTCAAGATAGTCAACCTGACTGAGTATAACGGAACAAATGAACCTCAAGAACACTTTGATATGTTTTACGTGAAGACAAACTTGTATGATTTGAGCAACACTACCTTTTATAAGATATTTCGAACTACTCTATCCAAGCACTTATTGACTTGGTCTAACTAATTTCCAGTTAGTACTATTACCATCCTTGAACAATTGATATAAATATTCCTTCACCAATTCTCCATCAATAACAAGTACCTAAAGACTGCAACACACCTATTCACAGTCACTCAAAATGACAGAGAACTACTTATGAATATGTACAGTACTTTATGAAGGCAGTTCACAAAGTCCTCCATGTGAACCATAAACTATTAGCTGGCATTATGAAACAAAACCTCCAATATGAAGACCCCCAAATGATGGTGCAATTACATACTTGGTGAAAAAAAATTGATCCTTTAGATATAAATCTTTTAGGTAGAAAATATATGCATATGAGGTGCATTGTGCATATTGTCAATCTTATTATGTAAGATGGTTTGAAGAGAAATGATGAGCATTCAGCTATCTTTCTCATTAGATGAATTGTAAGGTATGTTAGGAACTCTCCAACTAGGTACAAAAGATTTTTTGAATGTGTTGAGATCAAGAAATTAGAAATAAAAAAAATTGTTAAGTTTGGATGTACATATTAAGAGAATTCCTCCTACTTGATGTTGGAGTTAGCAACATGCCTTAGAAAATCTTTTGATGCTTATCATGATTTAGATCTTGATATATAAATGATCTTTTAAAGCCACAATATGATGGGATTCTGATGGATTATGATTGAGAGAAGGCTAACTTATTGTTGAAATTTTTAGGTCATAAATAAGATTACTTTGTGCATTTTTGGTTCGTTATATATCACATCCAACAATATGTTCCATAAAATAAGTGGAATTACTTCTTAGATAGTGGTTAGAGAGTGATGACTTTGAATTGAGTTAGATATCGAGAAAGATGAAAAAAAATTGACAAATATTAGGGATCAATTGAAAAAATGAACATGATTTTTTATTTTGTAGTGGTCTTTGATCCAAGTCGTAAATTGTTGTTTCTTAAGTTTTCAGTTGACTTATTATATGTTGATCAATATGATGATGAAAGACAAAGTGAAGAATAACATGCAAGAGTTGTTTGATAAATATAAGTTGAGATTTGAAACTCTAGAAAGCACAACCCCCTCATCAAGTTCTTTATTTTCTTCTTTATCTAGTTATAAGCAAAATGTGGGTAGCTCAGTTGCCATCTAAAAATTTGATAGATCAGTATAATAAGTACAAAAGTGGAGAAAAAAGTAAGTACATGAAATCGAAGTTGGAGAAATATTTAATTGAGGAGTTTGAGGATGATAATGAAGAGTTTGATGCACTAAAATGGTGGAAAGTAAATTCTCACAGGTTTGTTATTTTTTCCAAGATAGCTCATGACATAATAGCAGTTCCAATCTCTACAGTTGCTTAAGAGGCAACATTTAACACTAGTGGGTGTGTTATTGATGCACTTAAGAGTTTTATCTTCTAAAATAGTGTAAGCTCATATATTGATTATATTCTACTTTATAACTTATATCTTAATTTTTAATTTTTCTGTAGAACTAACGAAATTGGGGGTAGATTCAACAATTGTTGATGTTTGATTGAGCCACACTTTTTAACAAAGTATTCCATTGGTTTGTCTTCGGCAACTTTGTTTAATGCCAAGTGTCCTCTTTTCTTCTTGAATTAAAGTTGACTATTTTTGCTTTCAGGTATAGCATATCCTAGACTTTGTGTTGTTTGGATTTTTTTTATTCTGTAAGAAAGCAATCAAATCTGTATTGAAGATGGCTGAGCAAACAAATATGGTTTGAAGGATGTGGTGATACATTGTGAAGTTGGTTGCATTCATTGATTGAAATTTAGCATTTTGTATAAGTGATTGTTCAATATTTTATTATATAATATATATTTCAAGGTTATTAGAAAGAATTTGGAGCTTAATGAGCATGAATTTGAATGTTGAGCCTTCAATTTATTGAAGCACACTATTTGTTTATGGCTGAATTTGTAGTAGCAAGGCTCTTTTGTTGCATTTATCATCTCAGGACTGTTTTTTGATAGTCTGATATAATATGTTATATGCTAGCATATGCAAATGAGGGTAAAGAATCTTAAGTTTTCAAGTAGTTAGGGATAAGTGTTGATGCATGAAGGAGAAACACGAAAGGTGGTAAAGTGTTCTATTTTGTAGTCATTTTAGATCTCAAGGTGATGAGCAATCATACTAAAAATGCAATGCATTTTTTATGGAGAAACAATATGCTGCAGCTATGCGAAACAGTATACTAAAATGTATGTCTAATTTAGATATTATGCACAATATTTATTAAATGTTATATGCAATCTTGGTGATTTTAAAGCTTTAAATTTCTAGTTCAGTACTTGAGTTCTTTTCTGTGTACAGACAAAATGGTTTTGGATGTAGGCTAAATTCTAAAACATCATTTAGTATCATCTGACAAACCCTTTTTATGTAAAATTGGTTCCAATTTTTTTTGTGCAGCGAATTTGGTAGAAAACACTAATAAAAACTATCAAGGAAAAAAGAAAAAAAACCCAATCAGATTTGGTACCTGACTTTTTGGGTATTCAATCTGTCAGGAACTTGATAATTTTGGGTAACTGTTGGGCAGCGTGCTACCCAAAAAATTGAGCACCCGACCCAGATACCAAAAAAATAAGATTACACGATCCGATGCCCATCCCAACCTGGATAGATTTACAAAGTCAAGCAATTTCTAAAAGATCTACTTTGATTATGATTATGTGATTGTTCCCAACTCCATAAGCTCATTTTTTATATTAATCTTCACTAATATAAATGGACATAACATCAAAAATCAAAAGGACTTTCAAACTTTGTAATGTGGCTCAGGTCATGGTAGGTTATTTGGATAGTGAAATAGCTAAAAATCACCTAAAACACAATTATTTTAGAACCATATTGGCCAAAACAAGTCTCTCAACATAATACCCTGAGCTCTCTTCTCTTCTTTTGATTCATAGTTTAGCACCTCTTCTTTCTTTCTCTTCTTTCTTTCTCTCTTCTTTTCTCTATGTTCCTTCTCTTTTTAACATGAATTTACACCCCCAAATTTATGTTATTTTACATTGATAACAAGGGGGTATTAATTTTTTCTTCACAAGCTTCTTATCATTCTCCTAATTTTTTTTCTTTTTCTATTTATTTTTCTTCTTATTCTTTTTCTTTTTTTAGAGAGATTATACGAAATATTTTTCAACAACTACCCAATATCTGCATATTTGTTTAAATTCAATCATGGTCTCTAATGAATGTGTGCAGAGTGAAGGGTAAAATTGTAGGAAAAAAATTTGAAGGCTAGGGATAATTTGTAAGGTGCCAAAGAAAAAAAGTCCAATTGAGCTCAACGACAAATGTTCTAAAGATGGCTTAAATCATTTCCTCAATGGTAAATCATCTAAAATTTGAGTTCTAGAGGTGCTTTCAGAAAATAACTATTTCTCATAAACTATCTCTGAAAACTCCAAACATGACTCAACAAACGGCTATGTGCTTAGTTAAAATAAGGATACAAAATCAAGCCAATACCAACATATAAGATCAATAGTCCAAAAACACATCTAGAAATTCTCAAGAATTATCATCAATGTAAACATTTTTTTTTTATTGTTGGCCCCTAATGATTCAACCAGAATACAACTTAGTTTTCATTACTCAACAAAACAAAACTATTTTTACTCATGACACTCCTAATATCATGAAAGCATGAAACATGGACAAAATGAAAAATAATAGAAACTCTCCCAAAACTTGAATACAACATTGTCCTTAATGTGAAAGTAAACGATAAGTGTAGAGGACTTCTCTTTGGGGCCGCGATGCTTCTGCTTCAATTTTGAGTACTATTTCAGCATTTCATATTGCAACTTAGAAGAAAAAGAAAAACAAAGAAAAGTTCAATCAACTAACTAAACTAGGGAATGATGCAACCTAAATTAAATTGCTAAGCTAGAACAAATGAAACAAGATTACGTAAAAAGAATTCTATAAAAGCAAGAAAAAATAAAATGACCTGGGTTGTCTCTGAAGAAGCATTTTTTATAGTCTCCAACCTAACTTTCTCTAAATACTTCATGCTAGGTTCACTAAAATGTTCATACGCTTAGAGTTCTCATCACTGCTAATTTTCCTTCAAATTGTTTCCCTATCACTTGATGCACCCACTCCATAATCATAGGGTCTTCTTTGTTGGAAAATCCAACTGAACATATTGTTAAAGGCTAAGACAAATGTTTTTCTTGGGAAGTTTCTTTAACGTTGATATCGACTATATCCACTCTCAAGCAACTATCAACTCTACTTGGATGCTTCATCGCATTGAACACATTGAATGTTACTTGTTCATCATGAACTCTCAAAATTAGTTGGCTCTTCTGCACATCAATTAGAGCTCTCCTGGTAACTAATAATGGTCGGCCAAGAATCATTGGAACATTATGATCTTCCTCCATGTCAAGAACACTAAAATCTACCATGAAAATAAACTTGTCAACTTTAACTAAGACATCTAAATGATCCCTCTTGGATATTTTATAGACTTATCCACTAATTGCAATGAGACCAAGTTTTCTATAAATAGAGAGAGACATCAAATTAGTATTTGTACCAAGATCACACAAAGTTTTATCAAAATATAAATTTTCAATGGTGCAATGAACATAAAACTCTCTAAATACTTCAACTTGGGTGGCAGATTCATTTTTGAGAATTGTGCTACACTTTTAGTAAGTACAGTAGTCTCATACTCCTCCAACTTTTTTTTGTTGGAGATGATCTCCTACATGAATTTTATATAGTTGGGCATCTGTTCTAGAACATCTATGAAAGATATCTTGATATGCGATTTCTTAAAATCATTAAGAAATTTAGAAAATTGTTAATCTATTTTATGCTTTTGGAATCACTAAAGGAATAGAATTGGTGGAACATATAGTGGAGGATTGTTTGGAAACAACATTGATTTTGGCTTTTCAGCATTTTTGGTTGGAGTTTCATTAGACATGTTATAGCACCTCATTTTCTAGCTTCTTTAGCTCATCCACTGTGTATTCTACTCTTGCAATTCCTTTCCAGTCTAATCAAACCTATTTTATTTCTCAATTTAAATCCTTAACTTTTCGAGGAATCCTTTATCCGTCACATTTTTTTCATCCAATCTAGGTCCTTGCCCCTCATTCTTCAAGAATCAGAACGACATAAAATTTCTCCGTTGATTCCTTAGGCAATGAACCTTGAGGTCTTATGCTAAGCATATTAGCAATTTGACATACTTAAACCTATTAGTTCCGAATAGAGGCTGTTTGGTTCTAAATTGAAGTATCCTGTTTCTGCAAAGTAGCCTCTATTCTTGCCATAAACTGGTTGGTGTTCATAATCAATTGGGCAAGCGTTCCTTTAAGTAAAACTTTGTTTAATTATGGTTGTGGTTGTGGTGGAGGTTGAGGCTGGAATTCTGATGAGGCCTCACTATATTTTGACTATTTTTCCATGATGAATTTGGATGATTGCACCATCCCATATTATATATGTTGGAGAATGGATTGTTTTGCCTATTGAAGTTCCCAATGAATTGCACATGTTTGGATTGTGATGGAGCAAACATATTGCCAATTTGACATTTAATAATAGAAAGAGGACTATTGCAAAAATTACATACCTCAACTGGTTTGAAAACCGCATTGGCAGTGAAGAAACTAAGTTATTGAGAAACACAACAACTTAAATAGTAAGTGCCCTGAGAGTGTCTACTTCATGAACTACAAATGCTTTCTTTGGTATGACTCTTTTAGAGCCACTAATATGCATTTGCTACCCGATCTCAAATAGTTCAAACACCTCCATATGTGTCTTTCCCACTAGAACTTCCTCAGCTACTATATTGACTAAGCTTATGTTGAGTTACTCAACCTATTATAGAATGTCTGAACTTGCAGCCTATCAGGTAATCTTTGATGCGGGCATCTCCTCAGCAAATCCTTGTACCTTTTCCAGACTTCATGTAATAACTCCATATCATATTATTGAAAGGTGATAATATCATTCCGTATCTTAGCCTTCTTAAACTCTAAGCTAAGTCAGCCAAAGTGGTGTCCCAACTGGTAGAGAATTCAATCAAATTCTAATCTTGCCCCGAAGTGAGTACGAGAACCACCTAAATCTAATAACATCATCAGTAATGCCATTGTGCTTAAACCTATCACAAATTTTGAGAAAACTAGCTATGTGTATATTAGGATCGTCATTGGCTAACCCACAAAATTGTCTAGCCTGAACCATATGCATGATATCAAGTTTAATCTCAGAATATTTGCTTGAATGACAGGATGCTTAATTCCGAGGGTGTATCGATGACCATAAGCATAACGTAATTACATAGCATTTTTTTGTTCTCTGTATTGTTCTTGTGTTTGCCATGGTATCAATTTGAAACTCCTATACCTTCTCTTTCACTTAATAATAATGCCTGAAAAATCAACACAAAGAACGAAAATAAAAATAAAATTAGTAACAATATTATTAAAATCAAACATTCCTTGGCAACGATGTGCTACAACTTTTAGTTTGCAAACCCAAGTGCAGGTTGTATTAATTAATAAATTTCTAGTGAGTCCGAGGTCCGAGGTCGATCCACATGAAGTTGTTTGAAGAATTCAAGTTTATATTTCTAAAAAAAATAGATTTATATGAATCAAAATATATGAACAATTAATGTATGTTGTAACTAAATAAGAATCAAAGTAATAAAAATACTGAGGATTAGGGATCCTCTCTTGCATTTTGGAGAGAGAAACAGTTATTTATTCTTTTTACCTCTATTAATTGCCACAATTGGAATTCATACATAATGAAGGCTCCAATGGGAAGATATTATCAAATAACTCATGCAATAAGGTAATCATGATATTATCTTACTATTGCAAATTATCTCTTAACACCAACACTTATTTATGGATCAAGCATTTATGCACACCTTCATCAACAACAAATCAAGATTTCACATTAGCAGTTGGTGGGGTAAAACCGTACAATAAGCTAAATGAACCCAAGTATTTATTATGTCATTGGAGATATATAAATCAAGAATCACCACAAAACAAGCAGGGTTTAGATCAAAACTCAAAATAATAATACAATATACTTAAATATTTTCTACTCTCATAACCATTCTTCTTCCTCCACCAAGAGGTTCACCATTTTTCCTCAGCAAAATAAAATTTAGAAAGACATAATAAAAGTAGCAAAGACTAAAAATATAAGAGAAACTAAAGAATGCATTTCTATTACTACTAGAAAACTTACAACACTAGAAAACATACAAACTAGAAAACTTAGCCTAAAGAAACCCTCTACCCCCCTTCTCTTACAAGCTTAATACATGGCCTATTTATAGTATTTAGAGTAAGTTAGAGGCCAAACAAATAATGGAGGGGTTAATCAAGTAGTATGCTAGTTGCCAAAAGTTGGTAAGTTGTTACACCAAGTCCTCACCTACTGAATTGAATTATATTTTTCGGTTAGACACAGCTAGATTTTGATGCTTCATAAAGAAGAACAATTGTAGATCTTTCTGTTCTGATAGATTTTCATATATCATTTATCAAATATGATCTAATTAGAGAATCATGTTCAATAGTCATCCTTTAATAGCAGTCTATATTTTTACCATTTTGACACATTTTCTCACCATATTGTCTTCAGTAAACTTATTTATTTAGCTCTTGTATATAACATATCCAAATTGCAGCTCAAAACAAATTTGGGCTCAAGAGATATAATCTAATTGGTAAAATAAGTCAATACTGGGCTGAACTCTGATCCGAATTTTGGTGATTCATTTTGTGCAACTAATTAGATGAATTTTTTGCTATAATCAAGACTGAATTGGCTGAACTTCCAATAGAAAAGTTGTACCTCTATCTCTTGGTTTCAAATAAAACAAGTTTCAGGTCTATAAGGCTTTTGATCATGAAGTTATGCTCAAATTACAAAAAACTGCACAAGTTTAGAAACATGCTTCCATTTATTCCCTAACACAAAATATTAATAAAATAATAATATTAACAAGAATAAAGCAAGAAAAGTATAAAAGATTTGATACAAAAATATGTTAAAGTATACACTTATCAAATTCCACCACACTTAACCCTTGCTTGTCCTCGAGCTAGCCTAAAACAAACCTAAACTAATCCACTTTCGTAGGAAATTACGATTGCATTTAGCATATGGAACAAGCCTTTAAACCCCTTTGTGGCCCATAGAGGACGAGTTATAGTCTCGTGAAAGTTTTCAGTAGTGATACCACAAACACCTATAATAACTATCTTCCAACTTTTATTCTCATAAAGCAACAAAGTAATATGTAAATAAAATCAAACAAGTATCGAGTTTAACTCTTAGTCATTCAAAAGTCAATACATTTATACAATAAGCATACTCAAGTGTGTGTGTGTGTGTGTGTGGATAGTTAATGTCAATAGTGATGAAACTATGCATGCTTCAAATAAGTAAATTCTCATAAAACCTTATAAAAACCATCACTCAATCTCTAACAGAAAAGTTAAACATCATAGGCTCTTCCTTTGGTGCAAATCTCCACTACACTGAAGGCACCACACGAAATCAAAAGGTCTTCAACAAAGGTTGTAATTGGCCAAATGGCAGTGATGTTGCTAAAAAATAAAAGGATAAGATGCAACAAAGGTTTTAAAAACTTCATGGAATTAGAGAGACAGAGTTTATCGATGAAAAATTCTCAAACTCCACAAATTTCAACACTCGGGTCTATTGTTATTGAATTGGGCCCTTCTTATTCATCTTGCAACATCTCATTTTTAGTTGCAACTAGTAGCACTTTGTAATTTTTTTATTTTTTTTTTCTTTTTTGTTTGAAGAGAAACTCTCCTATACTTATCTTCTATTATAACCTGAATTTCTTTTGTAAGTTCACGCTGTCAATTGAATATCTCTTAAACTTTAATAATTTTTAGAATAAGGGTTGGATAATAGTGTATTTAGGCTAGGTAAAAATATATGGTTACAAAAAAATATATATTTATTGAAAGGTTCAAAGTGGTTTACTAGGGGGATGCTCTCTTGAAACATCATATGGGGAACAAACTGATTTGGCAATGGTGCTAGAAAGCCTGATGCCTTGATCATTTTTCTAGCGGTGCACTATCAGTTGTTCGTCTTGATAGACCAAAAGTAAAAGTTTTAATACTCAACCCCTACATGTTGAAGATCCAAGTGATGATTAGAGCAAGGGCATAAGAACTACCTATTTTGACATAATTGTCTTCACACTGAATAACATAACTATTTGTGCAAAACAAAATTTGAGTATAATTATCACAAAAATATATTAACCGAATAAAAACATCAAATTCCAAAACAACACCCATCATCAATCAAACCACATTATTCATACTTAATTTTAATCATTGAAGTTGGAAGAATCTCTATGACTCAAAAAAAATTAAAAACAATTGGTAATTCACAAACATTTGTTAAAAACTTCACAAACTTGCCATGTTATGCAAAAAATAGGAATGTGTCTCAAGAGTATTACAATTACCCTTTACTCTGCCACCAGTTTTCATGATTTCAACGGACCTATCAGAAAACACGTTTGATTTTTTAAAAAAAAATACTTGAAAAACACACATTGAACACACAAGTCATGATATCAACTATCCATGTCCCCAACCTAATCGAGACATTATCCCCAATGTTAAAAATAGATAGGAAAGTAGAGTTTGAAAGATATTATCTGAAGTGTGGCTAAAAAAATAAAGCTGAAACAACAAACAAAAAACACATACTATTAGATGAAATCATTAACAATAAGTATCACAGACTGAGAGTCAAATATAATTTGCGTTTTCGACCATTGTTCCTGTTGGACCAATCTACATTAGCCAAAGGTGGATCAAGTTTTGGCACACATACTAGAAGTTGATCAATTAGCTCGTCAGGTGTTAGAGCATAAATGAGGATTCTTCTTGCAGACGGTAAAATAAAACTTTTTTTCACAGCATGATCTACAAAAGATAGCAAACCATCATAAAAACCATTAACATTAAGAATACCTATAGGTTTTTAGTGAATGTTGAGTTGTGCCCAAGAGACAACTTGGAATAAGTCCTCTAGTGTACCAAAACTGCTAGGTAGAATGATGAATGCATCCGCATTGTTTAACATGTTAGGCATTCTGTCCTGAATATGTGACACTTTTAGCTCATCTCCAATAGTCATACCTGTGATATTCTGTACTGTTAAAATTTTTGAGATAACTCCCACAACTTTGACACCTCCTACATAAGTAGAAATAGCAACACTCCCCATTAACCCCAAACTACCTCTCCCATATACTAAATGATTTTTTCTCTCTGCTAAAGTTCTACCAAGGTAATAGGCTGCCCCTATAAACTCACCATTTTTTTCAAGATTGGATCCACAAAAAACGCAAATGCAATTGAATTTGCGAGTTGAAGAAACTTTCATTTTTTTATTTTTTTCTTTTTGAAAATAAGTTATGCAAAAAATAGAATGAGTACGGTGATATTTATTGAGGTGTGATCAGGTAATGCATTTATTGCATGTATTTTTCTTTTATAAAAAAGGTTGAAAATAAGGACACTCACAAAATTTAAAAATTACCTACTTACATATGAATGTACATGTAGTTGTGATTGTGACTCACATCTTCCTCTGATTTTACGTCCAGTAAAGGCTTAAACGCCCTCTATGGGTCGAGGATATGCTTCCCATCCAGTTTTCTTATAAACTGGCAAACAGGGTCTTTTAATGTCAGATTTTCAAGACTATAAAGCTCATATTCATTTCAAAAACGATCCCATAAATCAAGAATTGCACGTTGTACCAATCCACATGAATGCGTCTCAAGAGTCAATATAATGTGATCTAAAGACTTCTTACTTAGTCTATCCATAATGAATAAGTTTATCTTCTCAATTTTCAGAGACAATTCCTAAAGAATGATACTTTTTGTTGCAAGTCCATCTAGCACAATTGTGAAAAACTTTCATTTTTTTCGCCCTTCGATTTTTTTGAATATGTGCTTTTACCAAAACCAGGCATTTATCGAGTAAGCAAATCTGGAAACTCATGTGAAAACTCACCTGCTCTTACATTTGCTTCAATTATCCATCGTATGTCCTCTGGGATGCCCTTGTACATAAGCATCCTCAATCTTTCAATCCTGATTTTATAAATTTTCAAAATTACATTTTTAGGAAGAAAAGGAAATCGTTTCTTGAGAGTTAGAAATTTGTCACCCATTTTGAAAAGAACAAGAAAAAAGAATGAGAAAAGTAGAGAAAATTTGTACAAATATTTCAGTTATTTGGGAAACTGACAAGTCCGACTTTAATAGCCACGGAGTACCGTTATCCGCCACTTAACCGGGAAAAGTAAAAAAACAAAAGAAAAAAAAACTATCAAAACAAATAAAGTCAGAGAAAATGAGTATACACAACACTAATCATAACAAGAGTTAGAAAGAAAAAGAATTTCCTCTTGTGAAAATTGATTTTCTAGAAATAGTTTAACTCTTTGTCCATTTACTTTGAATATGTTACCATTTCTAGGATTTTTAATGTCAATCGCCCCATAAGGATATACTTTTTTTATAATAAAAGGACCACTCCACCTTGATCTCAATTTTCCAGGAAACAAATGCAATCGAGAATTATAAAGCAAAACCTTTTAACCAACCTCAAATATTTTTCTTGAAATTTTATTATCATGAAAATCTTTGATTCTTGCTTTATAAATTTTAGAATTCTCATATGCATCATTTCTCAGTTCTTGAAGTTTATTGATTTGCATTTTGCGTAATTTTGAAGCTTCATCAAAGTTGAAGTTAAATATTTTGATTGTCCAATAAGCTTTATATTCAAGTTCAACAGGTAAATGACAAGGTTTTCCATAAACTATCCTATAAGGAGGCATGTCTAATGATGTTTTGAAAGCATAATATGCCCAAAATGTATCGGTAAGTCTAAGAGGCCAATCATTACGATTTGGGTTAACTGTTTTCTCCAAAATTTATTTTATCTCCTTATTTGCAAATTCAACTTGTCCATTTGTCTGAGGGTAATAAGGGGTTGCAACTTTATGTATGATTTCATATTTCCTCATTAAAGTTCTGAAAACTTTGTTACAAAAATATTTCCCCCCATCACTGATAATAGATCTAAGAATTCCAAAAATCGACTTAAAATATTTTCTTTCAAAAAATTTATCACTATGTTGTGATCATTGTTTTGACAAGGAATTGTCTTGATCCATTTTGAAACATAATCTATGGCAACCAATATGTAAATAAAACCAAATGATAATGGAAATAGTCCCATAAAATCAATACCCCAACAGTCAAATATTTCAATCACTAGGATAGGGTGTAGGGACATCATATTTCTCTTTGAAATGGACCCTAACTTTTGATAATTTTCACAACTTTTGTAGAAAGTGTAAGTGTCTTTGAAAAGAGTTGGCCAATAAAATTCACATTGCAAGATTTTTGCAGTAGTTTTCTTTACAGAAAAATGACCACCACATGCTTCTGAATGACAAAATTTGACAATATTACCTATCTCATTATCAGGCACACATTTTCGAAAGATTTGATCCGGACAATATTTGAATATCTATGATTCATCCCAATAAAAGTTTTTAACCTCAGTCAAAAAATTCTTTTTGTTTTGATAGTTCTAATGCGATGACATATTTCCTGTCACAAGAAAATTAACAATGTCAGCAAACTAAGATAAAATAGAAATATTAAATAATTATTCATCAGGAAAAGTGTCATTAATAGGTATGGTTTGAAATGAGTCATCACAAACAAGTCTCGATAAATGATCAGCCACCACATTCTCTACTCTATTTTTATCTCGAATCGTAATATTAAATTCCTGAAGTAAGAGAATCCACCTAATCAGTCTTGGTTTGGCATCTTTTTTTGATAAAATATATTTCAAAGCTGCATGATCACTGAAAACAACAACTGGTGAGCCAACAAGATAAGATCGAAATTTGTCCAATGCAAAAACTACAGCAAATAATTCTTTTTCAGTTGTTGTATAATTCAATCGAGCACCATTTAAAGTTTTACTTGCATAGTAAATAACATATGGTTTCTTATCTTTTCTTTGTCCCAAGATAACTCCAATAATATAATCACTAGCATCACACATTATTTCAAAAGATGAAGTCCAATCTGGAGGCTGCATGATTGAAGCAGATAGCATTTTCACAATTTTCAGTCTATTTAAAAATAATGTCTTTTGTTAGAAGATTACACAAAGGTTTAGATATTATACTAAAATCTTTGATAAATCTTCTATAAAAACCAACATATCCTAAAAATGATCTAACCTCCTTCACAGTCTTTGGTGTTGGCAAATTGGTAATTAACTCAATTTTAGATTTGTCAACCTTAATACCTTCTGATGAAATAATGTGTCCAAGAACAATACCAGTTGTTACCATGAAATGATATTTCTTCCAATTGAACACAATTTTTTTTTCTTCACACCTGATCAAAACTTTTTCTAAATTAGATAGGCAATCATTAAATGAATTACCAAAAATAGAAAAATCATCCATGAAGACTTCAAGAAAACATTCAACCATGTCACTAAAAATACTAAGTATGCATCGTTGGAATGTAGCTAGTGCATTACATAATCCAAAAGGCATCCTTCGATATGCAAAAGTACCAAAAGAACATGTAAAAGTTGTTTTCTCTTGATCTTCAAGTGCAATTGCAATTTGATTATACCCAAAATATCCATCTAAAAAGCAATAAAATTCATGTCCCGCAACTCTTTCTAAATTTTGATCCATGAAAGGTAATGAAAAATGATCTTTTCTAATAACCGAGTTAAGTGTCCTATAGTCAATGCACATTCTCCAACCAGTAACAGTCCTAGTTGGAATTAATTCATCATTCTCATTCTTGACTATAGTAACTCTAGATTTCTTAGGTACAACTTGAGTAGGACTTACCCATTTGCTATCAGAAATAGGATAAATGATTCCATTATCTAAGAGTTTAATGAATTTATTTCTCACTACTTCTTTCATATTAGGATTTAGCCTTCGTTGCATTTCTCTAGAAGGTTTAGCATTTTTCTCTAGATAGATGTTATGTGTGCAAATAAAAGTACTAATACCTTTAATATCAGTAATGGTCCATCCTAAAGCATTCTTATGCATTTTCAGAGTTTCGATCAACTTACCTTCTTGAGATGCAGTAAGTTTGGAAGAAATTATTACTGAAAAAGTCTCATTCTCACCCAAGAAAGAGTATTTCAAATCAACTGGCAAAGGTTTCAAATCAACCATGGGAGCTTTAATACTTGATGGAATAGATTTTACTGTTGATGATGAAAGTTCTTTAAACGTTGGCAAAACTTCAGAGATAGTATTAGTGTGTGCCTTTTTACAAATACTTTCACTTTCGAAACAAGTCTCCAAAGAATTTGAAGAGTTAGTGGTAGTAAAGTATTCATGAACAAGTTCATCAATTGAATCCACTTCCTGTACTTCAACATCTTCTACAGGTTGCTTACAAACATTAAACACATTTAGTTCCAAAGTCATATTTCCAAATGATAACTTCAAATTACCATTCCTACAATTTATCAAAGCATTTGAAGTTGCAAAAAAATGACGTCCCAAAATGATAGGAATTTGTGTATGTGTTTGTGTAACAGGCTCTGTGTCCAAAATAATGAATCAACTTGAAAGTAAAACTTATCAATTATACCAACACATCTTCTACTATTCTCTTTGGAACTTTAATCGAACGGTCAACTAGTTGGAGTACAACAGAAGTTGTTTTAAGTTCTCACAAACCTAATTGTTCATAAAGTGAGAAAGGTAGAAGATTTACACTTGCACCAAGATCAAGCAAAGCACGCTCTATTCTAGTATTTCCTATGATACATAAAATGGTTGGACAACTTGGATTTTTGTACTTGGGTGAAGTGAATTGTTGAATGATTGAACTATCACTTTCAGTCAAAAATGCCTTCTTTTGTACATGATGTTTTCTTTTGATTGTACACAAATCTTTCAAAAATTTGGCATAGGGTGGAACTTGCTGATTGCATCCAACAATGGAATATTAATCTTAATTTGATTAAAAATTTCAAAAATTTCAGCATTTGAGTTTAAATTCTAAGTTGCTTGCAATCTTTGAGGAAAGGGTGCGGGAGGTAAATATTTTTCTTTTTCATCTTCTTCAAACTTACCTTCATCGTCAAGACTATTTTCATTTTTTATTTTTGGAGGTGAATTAGAAACTTTCTTCTTGGGATGAATAGTCTTATCAATAACTTTTCCATTCCAAAGAGTTGTAACTAAATTAGCCTCCTTGACTGTATTTTCACCTTAAGAAGAAACATGACACTAAGTGGAAGGATTAGGTTGAGGTTGAGCAGGAAATTTACCTTTTTCATGAGTACGCAAAGAAGTTGTCAGTGTTGAAAGTGTGCTTCTAATCTCATTAATAGCTTGTGAAGTCTGATTATTGATGTTTGTTTGTTCATGCATAAATACTTGCAAAATCTCCTCAAGGGATTTTGTACGTGAAGCTGGATAACAAAGAAAGTTTGGTGGTTTTTGTGCATGCAGCGGTTGGGCACGATTATCATCTTGTCAACTGAAATTGGGATGATTTCTCCATTGTGGATTGTAAGTTTCAGAATATGGAGAATGGAAAGGTTTTCTGAATGTGTTCATGAAATTTGCTTGTACTGGAATGTTTGGACATTCATTGTTAGAGTGCCCAAAAAGTTCATAATTACTATAAACTTCTTCCTCTTGCACATATTTGATTTCCTTTACTTTTTAAGTTCCATGGCTTCAACTTTTCTTGTTAAACTAGCAAGCCTAGCATTTAGATCATCTTCTTGATTAAGGTAATATTTTCCTTTATTACTATTAGCAAGATTAGATCTAATAGAACATTCGAAAGAATTAATACTATGCCATGATTGAGAGTTTTCTGCCAAATGATCTAGATATTCTAGGGCTTCATCAGGTTCTTTATCAAGAAACTCACCATTACACATTGTTTCAACAAATTGTTTTGTTTCAAGAGTTAAACCTTCATAAAAGAAACTAATTAAGCGTCATTTTTCAAAACCATGATGTGGCATGAATTCAACAAATCTTTAAATCTTTCCCAACATTGAAAGAAAGCTTCATTAGAATTTTGAGAAAAAATTTGAATTTGTCTTTTCAAAGCATTAGTTTTATGAGTTGGAAAGAATTTTTTCAAAAATTCAGCTTGCATTTCTTGGCAAGTGCCAATTGGCCTAGGTTTTTAAAGAATTAAGCCAATTTTTTATTTTATCTTTTAAATAAAAAGGAAATAATTTGAGCTTAAAAATCTCATTTGTGCAAGTTTGATCATCAAAAGTGCACATACTTCATCAAATTCTTTTAAATGCAAATAAGGGCTTTCAGAGTCTAAACCATGAAAATTAGAAAGTAAAGGGATCATACCTGACTTAAATCGAAAGTTGTTTGCATTAAGAGAAAAAATGAAACAAGAAGGAGAAGAATTTCGAGAAGGTTGCAAGTAATAACGCATGATACGCACATGTTGATTCTCATTTTCATCCTAGACACTTTCATTTTCAGCTATGGTGGAAGTGCATGGAGATGATTCAAATAAATTTCCAAATAAAGTTTCAGAATTATTTCTAACTAAACGCCAAGAATTATGACTACGATGCCAATAACCATATATCCATAAAGAAAATAAATAAACTATATTTACAAAGGAAAAATATTAACAAGCATGAATACTTACCTTGCCTTCCCTGGCAACGGCGCCAAAAACTTACTACAACTTTAAGTTTGCAAACTCAAGTGCAAGTTGTATTAAGTAATAAATTTCTCGTGAGTTCGAGGTCAATCCACAGAAAAGTTGTTTGAAGAATTCAAGTTTGTATTTCTAAAAAAAATGGATTTATGTGAATCAAAATATATGAACAATTAATGTATGTTGTAACTAAAGAAGAACCAAAGTAATAAAAATACTAAGGATTAGGGATCCTCTCTTGAATTTTGGAGATAGAAACAGTTATTTATTCTTTTTATCTCTATTAATTGCCACAATTAGAATCCATACATAATGAAGGTTCCAATGGGAAGATATTATCAAATAACTCATACAATAAGGTAATCATGATATTGTCTTACTATTGCAAATTATTTCTTAACGCCAACACTTATTTATGGATCAAGCATTTATGCATACCTTCGCCAACAACAAATTAAGGTTTCACATTAGCAGTCGGTAGGGTAAAACTATACAATAAGCTAAATGAACCCAAGTATTTATTGTGCCATTGGAGATACATAAATCAAGAATTATCACAAAACAAACAGGGTTTAGATCAAAACTCAAAATAATAATACAATATACTTAAACATTTTCTACTCTTATAACCATTCATCTTCCTCCATCAAGAGGTTAACCCTTTTTCCTCAACAAAATAAAATTTAGAAAGACATAATAAAAGTAGCAAAGACTAAAAATATAAGAGAAATTAGAGAATGCATTTCTATTACTACTAGAAAACTTACAACACTAGAAAACATATAAACTAGAAAACTTAGCCTAAAGAAACCCTCTACCCCTTTCTTTTACAAGCTTAATACATGGCCTGTTTATAGTACTTGGAGTAAGCTAGAGGCCAAATAAATAATGGACGGGTTAATCAAGTAGTATGCTAGTTGCCAAGAGTTGATAAGTTGTTATACCAAGTCCTCACCTAGCGAATTGAATTATATTTTTCGGTTAGATACAGCCAGATTTTGATGATTCATAAAGAATAAAAATTGTAGATCTTTCTATTTGAATAGATTTTTCATATATAATTTGTCAAATTTGGTGGTCGGATGAAGGAGATATGATCTAATTACCAAATCATATCCAAAAGTCATCCTTTAATAGTAGCAGCAATTTGCAACCTATGTTTTTACCATTTTGACATATTTTCTCACCATATTGTCTTCAACAAACTTGTTTATTTATCTCTTGTTTATAACATATCTAAATTATAGCCCAAAATAAATTTGGTCTCAAGAGATATAACCCAATCAGTAAAATAAGTAAATACTGGACTGAACTCTGATCCGAATTTTGGTGATCCATTTTGTGCAAATATTTGAACGAATTTTATGCTATGATCAAGACTGATTTGGGGTGAACTTCCAACAGAAAAGTTGTACCTCTATCTCTTGGCTTTTAAATAAATAAGCTTCATATCCATAGGGATTTTGATCATGAAGTTATGCTCAAATTACAAGAACTGCACAAGTCTAGAAACATGCTTTCATTTATTCCGTAACATAAAATATTAATAAAATAATAATATTAACAAGAATAAAGAAAGAAAAGTATAAATAATTTGATACAAAAATATATCAAAATATGCACTTATCACGATGCTAAAAACTTATTGCGAATTTTACGAACGCAAGTGTACGCTATCGTTAATAATAAAGTGATGAGTGAGTATTGTTTAGACAAGGACTGATGAACTATTAAGTACCAAAATTGGGATAACTCTAACTTTATTTGAACAAACAAAAACATTTAGATAATGGTTATTTATAAAAGCAAACTAACACTAAGCAAATATTCAAAAGCAAATAAAAGATTAATTTCTATGACTTAAAGACCTAGAGTCTGTGATTTCACCATAATTAATTAGGGTTGAAAAATCAATTGGATCAATCTTAATTTATTTTTCGAGTTGATAGTCGAGAATTGCTCAATTAATCATTAGCCTCTCCTAAGTTCTAAGAAAAATACCATTAATTACCAACTCACTATATTCCTATATGAATTAGGTAATCAAGAATTCATTGGTCTCTATGGACCTCAATCAAGACTACATAAACCATACAAGTATATTCTTATCTTCAAATTCATGGATTTCTACATATAGAACTAAACACATACATCATCTCCCAAATCAATATGATTAGCAATTCATCCAATTAGTAGCCAATTAATAAGAAGCATTAAAACCCATGTAGAAAACTCAAACTAGGAAAAATAAACATTTAATTGAATTGAAATAGAAATTTAAATCATTCTAATTAGTTTACAACATGTCTAAGAAATCCATAGACAAACTTGAATTCATGACAAAGGATAAGTGAAAAAAGAAAAAAGACTCTGAAATCTTGAAGAAAGAAACCCAAATCTTGAATTTTCAAGCCTTTTCCTTTCTGTAACTTTTTTCTAGCCAAAGAAAGTCCCTAAAATCTTGTAGGTATTTGCTTATTGTACTTCTAAAAAATAAGCCCCAAAAACTAAGTTAAAACTCGCATTTTTTAGATTTTACACCGACTAGCGCCGCAACTAGAAACTTTGGAGTCGTGGCTCAAAGTGAACTGGGAAATCTATCCAAATGGTGTTGCGGATCAAGAAATTGATGTCATAGCACCAAACATGCTATCACAGTGGGGTTGTATGTTGTGTTCTATTATATCCATCATTTTGCAATTGATTTTTTGACCTTCTTCCGAACGAATTATCTTTTGGTATCTTTATAGGAATTTTATCCTTATATATTTTGTTTCTTTTAGCTGCTTGAAGGATATCAATATCAAATTTATGGAGAATGTTAAGCCAAAAGTACCAAGGTGTGCCATATTTGAAAGTTTCAATCAACTGCTGATTCTTTAAACCAATTTTTCTCTTTGAAATCGAATGCACTGGCTTAATGGTTAATATAAAAGTGGTATCTCTGTCTCTTATATTTGTAATGCATCAAGAATCAAGTGAATAAGGATCTTGAGAAAAATGTTATGCCCAAAATACAAACACTATCTCTATAACATCGTAGTATGTATTTTTAAAGTTTTAATCAAATCTTGTTTCTTTTCCATTTTCTTCCTCATTTTCCTGTTACCTCAAAAATTGCAAATAGAACACATAAAATAAAACAACAAAATTCTTGAAAAAAAAATGCTAAATAAAAGGTAATTGAATAGCTGGCATAAAACCAACCCAATAAATAGTGAAGCCATTTGTAAAATAAGCTACATATACAGTGAAGTCTCCACTCGAGGGCTCATAATCCTCTCACCTATGATGGTAAGGACCAATTTATAGCAAGAAGGCAACATGAGCTTCTTGCATAACATCTTAAGATCACCAAGACACAAAGAAGTGTTGTACCTCTCAATGTCCATAACTCGAATATGATGACTAATAGCGGGGGGCTCGACTATTTTCTCTGACAACTTACCCCAACCTCGAGAGAAAAGAGTGTTACACTCTTCCCCAGACTTATTAGACCCCGACAATAACTCACTAGACCCTAGGGAGCTATCTTTCTCATCTAACTCGGTAGACTCTTCATCTCCCAAGACTCACCCCCACAATCGGGTAAACTATGAATTATCTCAATAGTTTCATGCGTAAATCCTTCTATGTATTTGGGATTAGCAGGACCACATCTCGGACGGTATTGAACACAAGAAGGCCCAAAAGAAATAAAATTGGCCGAACCCAAACTCAAACTGAGAAGGGACTCAACCCCAAGCAGGTCGAGCCACCAACTTGAGCTTCCAAAGGTGAGGCCAAGCCATCAACTCAACCCAAGCTATTCGACCTGACAACAATGAAGTTGAGCCATCTGTTCAACCTATGGTGGTGGTGTCAACTATGACACTGCTATCCTAAAAACCCCTTCCCATAGGCTTGACCTTTATCAACACAGCCATTGCCCATAAAGGCAGCTTGATCGGCACCGGTGGTATTAACCTTGCGCCGCTGCCCTTGATTCTACTTCCCATGGTTGTATTTCCACCTCTACCCTCATGGTTTTCAACTCTCCTAGCTTGACTACATATCGTTCCAAATGTGTTTGACATAACATCAAAAAGAAGAAGACACTCAAGGCTAGAGAATGGAGAGGAGAATAAAAAGTTGAAAAATAAGAAATGAGGAAAAGGTAAAGTGAGGACACTTATCTTGAGAACCCATCTCATTGAGATATCTTAGAGAGATAAATTCTTTAAAGACTCCTAAAGACCTCCAAGCCTATCCTTATAAAAACATATATCGATAACAAGAAGAGTTGTCCAAAGACAAGGATTATTTTCTAAGGCAACTTATCCCATAGAGAAAACCTACTCCAACTCAACCTACTCTCGTCCAATCTTCCCTACGCGAGGCTCGCGCAAGAATGGGGGAACTTATGATGGGTCATGGTCCATAAAAGGTCTAATAAGACAAATTTAAAGGACCAACTAGAATGACAGGTTGAAATAAAATCAAGACTCAATAAGTTATGTTTATGGAATCCACAAGTCGATAAATAAAGTGGGATATAATCCTTAGGCTAAGCCCATTGAGACCCTAATGTCTAAACCCATGAAAACCCTCTAATCCAAACTATAAATATCACCAATCCTCATAACTCAAAGGTACACAATTTAATTTGCATTTTATTACTCTCAAGTTTTCTAGCTTACATCTATTTGTTTTGGATCTGGCTTGAGTGGTCGGAGGGTTTTCGTTGAGTCAACTTCGAGAATCCCTAACGACTTTTTATGATATAGACAGCGACCCACCAAGCAATCATCATCCGAATATTATGAAAATGAGTGATGTCACATCAGATGGGATGGTAATGGATGTTGAGGTTGAGCAATTAGTATAGTCTATGATGATGAAGAAGAAGATAAATTCAATTAAATTTTAATTTGTTTTTGTATTTGCATTTAAAATAATTTCAGCAATGTTAGGATATTTTTTTCAAAAAACAAATTATTTCCTATTTTCACCATAGATGAAGTTTTTCTTTTTTCTTTATTTTTTTGTAAAAATTTTAAATTATTTTATATTTTTGTAAATTAAAAAATTAATTTTATTTTATTTAGGCAATTTTTCTTCCATATGCAAAACTCCTTAAACTTCAATCCATGTAAGCAAATTCCGATCGACAAAAGGATAAAAATTGCCAATTTTTAAAATATATTAATCTTTTATTGGTAATTGCTAAATTAAAAGACTGAATGTTTATGTAGGCCAAACCAATTTTACAATTTTTCCTAATGTATCACTCTTTCACTTACTGCAAGTTACTTTTTTTCCTAATATATCACATTCTTTTGCTTGCTGCAAGTGGACCAAAGAAGTAGTTACAAGATGGAAGCTTTTAAATAATAAATATGTTCTGCCTAACTTTAATAGTTTGGCCATACTTCTCTAGTCCAATTTGAATATTCTTATTTGGATGAATACATTTCTCTTTTTAGTTTTTGATGTCTTGGATGTCTTTATTTTTTTTGTGTTAAATACAGTTATTACTTTAAGTAAAAGTGCATTGTTTAAGAGAACATTTTAAAAAAATATGTTCTGATTTTGAATAATAACCGAGAAAGAGGTTTCAAATGAATGCACAATAGCTTAGTCTTGGCCCATATTCTAAGTACATCGGCTGCCCAAGTCCAACCCACGTGCTTTTCTTTCTGGACTTTTCAAAGGGGAAAAAGGAAGTGGGTCGGCCGCCGACTAAAGAAGACAAAGCCCATGGATCTAAACCCAATTAATACAACTTTGACACAAAATTCTTGATAAAGGGACAAGAAAAAAATAGGTTGACTGGCATGGTTTTCAAGAATCAAGGTGCTGCACTTTTTTCTTTAATTTCTCTTTTTTGATAATCCTTTTCATGGATGCTCAAGGAATAGATAGAGCTGCAAGTCACGGAGACTAGTTTTTTGACTTTGTAACCCTAATTTCTCATCGAAACTATTACGTAATTGAACTTTATATATTTGATTTTTCAATTGTATCATTTTACTTTTTTGTTAATATGAATGTACTCTTAAGTATCTTAAATTTGTTGGGTTTCTTGTTTTTTTTGGAAAATAAGATTTCATATCATAAAAAAAAATTCACCTAATGTGACATAGCTAATTATCAATAATTACTTTTTATGGAATATTGTAAACATAAAACAAATTGGCCAGCGTACAATTTTTTCTACTAATTCCAACTAAAAACAACCAAGTTTCGTTGGGTCTATATTGTGTTAGATTCGACCTAGCTGGATACCTAAATCGAACTGACGTGGCTTTAGAGGCATTCTTGAAAACTTAATCAAAATTGCCATGAAAAGAAATAATTATGTAGGAAACAATAAGAAAATTTATCTAATGAAATTAAAATAAAATAAAAATTAATTATGATTATCCATGTATTACACATTTTCACATCATTTACATATGACGTTGTTGGCTTGAATCATGAGAATTGCCCGGGTGAAGAAGGCCTATGATGTGTGGGTCAACAAGCTATAATTAAAACGTGGTGCCTCGATAAATATTTTAAATATGTAAATTGTATGGTTCCTATCAGTTATACTTTAAGCCCAAGAAACATAATCACTCTGAATTTATCCTCCAGCTAAAAGTGATCCTTATTCACTTTTTACTTTATCTTTTATTTTCTCTTTAGTTTTCCCTACCTAAGTAATGGAATAAGAGGAACAAGTTCTGCAAATCAATTCATGTTGAGCGTAGGTACACAACTTTCTTCAAAACCAATCATGGTTACAAGGCATGAGGATTTGACTTTACTAAGCTGCGGAGCAAATATAACTAATTGTGGATCTGCCTTTTTTATCGGGTTTTACAAATTTGATGGCCTAAGGTGAGATTTGCATCATTAAATGTATCCACCCACAACTATCATCAAAGCTCCAATTCTGCTTTTGAACTCACATCCAAATTCTTTAGCGATACCATCTGCTGGATATGTAAAACATAATTAGCACTTTTAAGAAAAAATAAAAAATCTCTGTATTTAATTGGAGGGCTGGCAAGGACTCTACCAATTTATTCAAATCAAAATAGTATTCCATACATGTAGCATTCGCACAAGTAAAATTAAATTACTCATAAAAAATGAGTATGAAACGATGACAAATTATCATTTAAATCTAATAGTTAAGTATATTTTATTTTTTAATTAACATTACAAATGTATATATCAAGAATATAAAATATTTATTTAAATATATATTTGACATGTCATGAAATTAAAATAAAATATTCAAAATGCACTTAGACTCAATTTGTCTGCTCTAATGCAAACAACATAAAACATAATTAGTATGTAAACAAAGATACTATTAAATTTGTCTGCTCTATTTTGTCTCCATGAAAGCAAACTCCTATGTGGCATATCCGCCGACGGAAGAAGACAAAGGCCATTTTCAAACCCTACAAAGATTGACAGAGACTACGGCTTTCTTCACATGAAAGGACAAAAAGGGTTAAAAAAGAAACAAGTTTGGTGTGAATCAGAAGGTTGAGGATGGTATAGTTTCTAAGCACGAGCCAGATACATACATATATATACATATACATATATATACATATATATATATATATATATATACAAGCACTATTTAAATAGTTGTTTCACCATTGGGCTATATGTTATATATAAAGTGATTTAAACTTGTGATCTATAGTTATTCATCTTTAAATTTCGACTCCAAAATCTGTATATGCAAAATAAAAGAGTAGTTTTAGTCAAGTTTGTATTCAAAGCCGTGTTAAGTCGAAAAGAATCAGAAGACAATTCATAGAGGATCTTACAAAATCCTTCATTCATTTCTAGAAACCATTTTTTATTTTTTATTTTTTATTTTTGGCAACTTGAAACACAGAGAAATTAAAATAGAAAGAGGAGCAACAATCTTTTTCAAGCATGCTGGAGCTCCTTTATAAAACTGGCAGAAGATGAAATATTCTTAACATTAATTCAATTCAGATATTGTATATATATGGATGGTAAAAAGAGGCCAAAACAGAAAAGTGCTATACCATGGAGGAAGTATATATGCAGCTGATGAGATTAGGGTCTTAACCAGCAATGGCTCATCGCCGGTCAAAAAGCGTTGGAGATCATTCAGGAAAACAAGTTTTACTCAGAGAAAAAGAAGTGGCGGTGGTGGTGCTGCTTCAAGATATGGGATATGACATGTGAGATCAGCTACTAAACGTGCTTTTTATTTATTTATTTATTTTTTTGGTTCCTCCTCCAGTCCTCCTCCACCATCCACCACTTCTGTCAAACCCTAGTTCTGCTTCAACTATTCACACACTATATCTGCCGTCATTTGACCTTTTTTTTTTTTTTTGTCATACATTATTTAACAATTGCAGTGACCCTAGTTCAAGATATCAAGGTACGTACTTTGCCAGTATCTATTTGAATTCAGGGATTTAAAGTAAACAAAAAAAATAAAAAAATGTTCAAAATCATGGAAAACAAGTTGATAGTTACAATCCAAACAAATATCAATTTCTATGGCTGACTTTTTACTATTGAAAAGTTTCTGATTTTTGTCTTTCCTCAAAATTATTTCAATCCAGAAAACGAATAACATTAGTGGATGCTAACTCCCCAGTAATTTGTTACTTCATGCATCATTGGCAATAAGATCTGGAATGAATTTCTTTCTTGCTAATGATTCTACTTTTCTCTGCTTTGATTTTCAGTATCATACAATCATTTTTCAATTTACATGTACTAGTTTATCGTTTCAATTGAATGGAAAGGGGATCTCAGTTTAACTGATTCAGAAATGTATTCACAACATTGATGAACTCATATACAAGTTTTGTTACCAGAAAATTCATGATAATAATTTTGGATATTCAGTGTATATTTCTTATTATTGATTTTTGTTTATTCAAAGATATTGATTAATTTTATTATGTTTGGACCTTGTATTTTAGTAAGGAAAATACTCTCATTTCAAATAATTTTAATTTTTTTTTTATTTCTTGCACCTTTTTATCTTCCTTCTCGTTTTACTCACCAAATTACTTGGTCTAAGCATAGAACTGACAGCCTGACTCTTTCCCTTGTTCTTTTCCCTTCCTTTATTGAGTTTGAAATTTTCAGGCTGATGAAGATCGCTGAAGAAGAAGTATGCTCCCTCAATCCTCAAAATAAAGGGTTCATTTTGTTCCAATTTTAAATTAGAGCTTACGATAAGTTTGAGTTTTAAAAGTGTAACACAATTGCTTTTAAAAGTAGAAATTACTGATATCACATCATTTTTAAGGGTACTTATGACCAAAAAAAAAAAAAACATAATTTACAAAATATAGTTTTGTTTTGAAATATTTATAAAAAGAAAAAAAGAAAACAGTAAATTAGGAACAGACGAAGGTTATGTTTGATCAGTGAGAAAATCTTCTAAAATGCCATAAGAGTGTGGCGTTCATTGAAGTAGGAAGTTGCTAAGTTCCTTGAGCTTCATTTCGTGGAGGATTTAATTATTGGTTCAATTTGCCACAGATTTTGTCCATAAAGACGAGTTACACAATATAATTAGGTTTTAAATGTAATTACGGTATCTGGATTTTTGTATATTTGATTGGTATCTTGACGGGCAATAATATTGAAAATCGGTGGTTCGAATCCCACAGGGAATACTTTGGTCTCCATGGGTGTGTTCGCTAGTGGGTTAGTTCTTGAACCCCGCATTTAAGCTCTACATGGGATGAACGATTATGTCATGGTAAAAGTCAACGTGTCATATGTCCACTTTAAATGTATAAATTGTTGTTACGTCAGTATTTACCCAATTGTCGAATTAGGGGAGAAGGTCGTCTATCTCCAAAATTAGTCAAATCAAATGTGGATACCTGAATTATCACAAAAAAAAAAAAAAACCTAAGTTGATGTATCATAAGCAAGTAATATTTGATGTATATTACTCATGTACATAGAAACAAAATTTGATAGTTATGTAAAACCTAGACTTCATTCAAATATAAATTTTAGTAATAGGAATTTAAACTATCATTCAAGATTAACTTAAAAGTAATTTTAAAGATAATTTATTAATAAATACTTTACATCTACAATTTGATCGATTGGTGTTATGATATGAAATAGTCAATATCCTTAATCAGTACCATAATTTTAGAATTAAAGGGTAAACTAGAAGTAGAATGCCATCATATCATTTCCTTTAATGAAGATATCTTTCAAAATTGGAGGGCAGCAGACTCGCCTATCTATATATATGCTGATGCAATTTTATTATAACTTGGATTAAAATAATAAGATATGTTACACTATTATTATTTTAGTATTTGTGTGTCAAATTGGTTCAATTTCTAAGAAAACAACTCAGGTGGAACCCGCCGACAGAAGAAGACAAAAGACAGGGTGAAGCCCAAAACTACACATGCAACTGGGGTAAAGAAAATAAAGACCTCTGTGGTTGACAAAGGAGATGGCAGAATATTAAGGGTGATGTGGTTTGTAAGCATTAATTAATGGAAACAATTGTAAATTCCCTGATTAAATGGCCCAGCACAAAGACGGAAAAATGATTAAACTATGTATATTCCATGCTTAATGAGGCGTTTGACGAGAACATAATCAAGTTGAGTGGAAAACATCGTCAAGACACCCGTTCTTGCTTTCATTATTTAGCTGTTTATAATACATAAGTACTGACCTCTTTAGCTAATTAGTATCCCTTTGTTTTCATTTTAATCTCTTTTTCATATAACTAGCATTTTAGGTTGAAAATATTTTTATTAAGTATATTTATATGTAGATTTTTGAAAATAAAAACGTATTTATTTTATAATATTTTTTACAAGAAAAAACTAAATTTGAAAAGGTGTTTTGGTATATGTTGATCAAAAAAAATTTAATATATAAATAGGTAGTATTTTTAGTAAAAATGGATAGCAAATGCACTTTTAAATTTTCAAATAGTTAAAAGTAGAAAGAAGTTTCTTAGAAATGAAAAGAAACACCCTCTTAAACTTTCCAAAGGTTCTCCAAATGGAACAAAAATGAAGAAATTCTAGTAAAGGGAACTCAAAAAGAAAAAGAAAAACCATGAAGAACAAAACAATACATCAACTATTAGTATCTTAACTTTTCTCGACCTTTAATAGATTATACTCCAACTGAAAATTACTCTAGTTCTGCAATAGTATAACTTTTCACAATCTTATCAATTGGCCTTAAAAAAATCTTATAGTAAAGCCAAGGCATAATAGTTGTCCTTGAATCTTGGCTTTTCATTATGGAACAAAAAATCTAACCTCATTACAGTCTCCTCTCCCTTCCCCACCAATTGACTTGTGCTTTTCTCTTCTTCAGCCAAAAGGGTTGCAGCATCTGAACAGCAAGATTATTAAAAAAAAAAAAAATGGGAAGGAAAGAGCATTAATCATTCTAAAGATGGATTCTTCACCTTTGCCAGAAGTTAAAAGCCCATCATTTGATGGTTTTACGGTGGAAGAAGGTGAGCCCTCCAAGAATACAACTGTGCAAAAACGGTACATTGGTGTCAGAAAACGACCATGGGGAAAGTATGCAGCAGAAATAAGGGATTCCACTAGGCATGGAATTAGGGTTTGGCTTGGAACATTTAACACTGCAGAAGAAGCGGCTCTGGCATACGATCAAGCGGCATTTGCAACGCGTGGACCATCGGTTCCCCTCAACTTTCCCTTGGAACAAGTGATGGAATCATTAGAAAAGATGAATTACAGCTGCAAGGAGGGTTCATCACCTGCTAAATCCCTAAAGGAGTCGCACAAAAAATTAAGTGCCACTACAAAACAAAGGAGTAGTAAGAAGAAACAAGTCAAGGAAGAGGATATGGTGGTTCTTGAGGACTTAGGATCTGATCTGTTGGACGAGCTCTTATCTGAGAGTTCAACTATCTAGTAAGTACTGAACAGAAACACCTTATCTCCATTTTTATTTTATTTTTTTGGGGTGCCTTTGTGAATAAATCTGTTCAAATCTACTTGTGGATTTTTCCCTTTTTGGGAGTGTTTGGTTTAATTCTATCTATTAATTTATCTGGTTCTTTATCCAGACTTCCCATCATCACTTCTTCTAAACCCTAGATCTCAATCATGACCACCTCTTGGTATTATTCTGTAGAGAATATAGAATTAATGCCTTGAAATTGAATAGAGAAGTTATCACTTAAACCAGAGTGGATATTTTACATATTTCAAGTTCAAGTTCCAAATTCCTTTCCAAAAACAAAATTGCTTTCTATTCATTTTGTTGGTTGGCTGTAAATCCCAAGTACTTCTTTCAAACTTTGTTTAAGAAATGAGGAGACTAGAATAATATTGATCTAATTCTTTCTATCTTGTTTTTCTATTATCGATATTACTCGTGGTTGTATTTGTGATATATTCCATTAATGTCTTCGTTCTTTTTGTTTGATGTTAATCTCTTAAGATCAATGTGAAATCCAATAATTCATAAACCTCTTAAGAACAATGTGAAATCCAATCATTCATAGGTTTTTCACTTATTATGTTTAAAGATGTTACTTGAAGATTTTTAGCATATCAGCTTCCCGAATTTAGTCTTGGTTAACTAATATGACAGACCTCGACCAAATGATAATGGTCTCAAGGACCTCAATATGGTTGAACATACCCTGTACCTTGCTCAATATAACACACTAACTCCTCCTCAATTTTTATTGTCAGATTTGCCAACTATTTATTAGGATTTCCAAATTCTTGAAGCAAAGATGAGCTTAATGCCATATTTCTATTTATAAGAACATGTCTACTTGATATATAAGCTTCAAAATTGGTAATCTTTAATTGCAAACCTAAGGTTGAAACACTGACGACTTATAATGTTTCTACTTGCTTTATATACACTTTTAATTGCACATTCTTGTTTAGAATCTTCCTGGGATTTCTAGATTAGCCTGACTACGCTCTCTTATTATTTTCGTATATTTGTTGCGTGTGATCCCTTAAGATGCTTTTGTATGAACTGAACATGATCTTCGAGAACTGCATCTTATCATACTAATGCTTGAGTTAAGTCTATGGTTAAGTTAGTGAAATCTATACGTTATTGAATTATATGATTTTGCCCAAAGAAAAATATTCAAATCAATCCTTTTCTTTTATAAAAGGATTGCAAGTTGTGCCTTTTTTAGTACGACATGTCTAACAATTCTTTGTATTGTTATGAGTTACATCTATAAGTACAAGTTACTTTTGATTAATCCCCTCATACAATAGCACTTTATTACATTGATCTCTATCTACCCTTTTTGCCAATAAAAATGAAACAAGCTGCAGTTCAACAGGCTGGTTGATGGTCGTATGCGATTCCTATGTTATTAATTTCTAGTACTGAAGAAGAGATGATGAGCTACAAACAAGACTTTTGGTGTGTGAGCTGAAGCGGCCTGAAAATTTTCTATTTCCTAGAAAGCACATTAAGAAAACCGCAAAAATGGATTTTAGGATATGTAAGTTTACCTGTTCTCAAGTTTTATTCTTTATCTATCCCTTTTAAATTTTAGTCCACAAATCTATTTGACTGTCAGTTTCAATTTAATTTTACTGGAATTTAAGAAACTTGCCAGAAAACTAACACTATGTTTGGTGTTATTTTTATTGTTTTGGGATAAATATTTTGGAAAAATTTATTTTGGGAGTGAAATTGAGGAATGTGTGGGGAATGAAAATGTATTAGGATGAGTTATTGAAAAAAATGATGTGATGTATTTTTATGAAAAATGCATTTTGTTGAATCATTTCCGTATTGATATTTCTATTATAAATTTATTTTCATATGGGGTTTTGTATTGTTAATTTGTCACATCAAATTTTTATAATATTTTATATTATTTTTATATTAATATAATAATTAAAAAATATATTTATCTTAACTTATTTATTCTTGTAATGATTGAGATAAAAAAAATTATTTATATATTTGAAGTGGTTTAAAGATTATAAGATATCTAAATATGAGAGAAGGTTTTTGAGAAAATAAAGATGATGCCGACTTTTTGACTATTTTTTAATATGTGGGATTTTTGTGCAGGTTCGGCACAATACAAGGGATTTTACACAATTTACCCTACAAAAATCTACAAAATTTGTAATTTTTGATCTCAAGCCAAATTTCAAAATTTTCAACTAATTTCATCCAAATTAAATTAAAAATACCACTAAATCAATAAATGAATGACTAAAATTACAAAAGGTGAAACTTAAAAATATGCGTTATAGTATAAAAATACATTTTTGCCTCAAGAAAACTACCAATTACACGACGAACAGTATAGTGCTCAATCTAGTAATATTTTTGAAAATTTCATGTAGCCACAGCGCGAGTTTTGCTGGACATTTGAATTTATCTACAGACAGAAAAATTTTTAAGATTGTATTTGGATAGAATGATTTAGATTTGAGGGAAAGATTTCAAATGACTTTGTATAAAATAAATTTAAAATCCACCTCAATAACTCAATAAATAGTCTAGGAGTTTAAGAATTTGAAATATATTGTATCATTAAATTATATAAACAAACTCAATAAATTTATTATTATAGATTTGAAATCCTTAGTTCAAATCCATCAATTCAAAAATAGCCTAAAATTCTTTTCAAGTTATGAACTTAAAGCACCCTCCTCTTGTAAACCACATCACCAAGAAAAGAAGTCTAGTTGATCAATCGTTTTCGTATTAGGGCTGACCTCTCTTCCTTGGATAGAACTAAGTTGTCCAATATCGGCCAAGTTAGTTAATCACAGAAAAAACTTGTAGCAACCTTTTTTTATCTACCTACATCTCCAAATCTACTGTTCTTTTTCTTTGATTTCTAAGCGTCGGGTTGACAATGCTATGTGTGCAAAGTTCATGATGTCCAAGAAATAGTAGTTCTAAGGTTTAGGCATGTCATCATTTTATGTTGAATCATCTCATTTACTTTGTGAAATTCTTTTTATATAAAAGCGGAGTTTTCAGTTTGTAAAACATGAAGGACCGCCACAAAGCTTGCATGCAAACACAAGAGTTTCTTAAATTGATTACTCCTGCCACTTTAAGGATTCATGGTATCTTGTTGTTTCTTATGTTCATATATATTCTAGTAATTTGGGATGAAACTGTACGTATATTACAAAATTGTTAAATATAGTTTCGAGATCAATGCTATTATTAATGACATAATGTTGTGATAACGCACAATGATCCAACTAACATATTTACAGTTTTCTTACCTTATGGGGAACATACACATATATGCATAGTGTGTGTATATATATATTTGTTAGTGGAATTTGGTGTGAAGTTTTGATTTTGATCAAACTTTGACCAGTAATTTAAATGGGTTCTATATAACAAAAATAAAAATTATTTGGCTAAACATAATCTACCCACAAATAGACTGCAAGTCAACATCATGGGGAAGGTTCCATCCCCTAACAAGCCACAAGTTGGATTGAGAAAGTGGATATCTTCTCAGTCTCATTACTCTACTCCTCACAAGGTTGCAGATTTGAAGTTGCAAGGACACTACGCCCCTATACTGATTTTTGAAAGTCCTATTGTTCCTTTCCTTCCAAACATAGTGTGCAGCTGCTGCAAAAGACAATTTAAGGCCTTCATCTCATAAATAGCCTTTTAGTTTGTTTCCAATCAATTCCAAACCAAAACGATATTACATTTTTTAAGTAAAAAAATTCCATGTTCCTTTCCTTCCAAATATAGTTTTTAACTGCAGCAAAATACAATCTAGGACCTTCCTCAAACTCTTGCCTTTCATATCATAAATAGCCCAAATTTTAGTTTGTTTCCGGTCAATTCCAAACTAAAAGAATTCCTTTCCTTCCAAATATAGTACTTAGCTGCAGCAAAAAGCAATCTAAAAATGACCGGACCGAATCGGTGATCAAATCGGTCTTCCTATCAATTAGCGGTTCAACCGTCGGTTATAAATGCCTAACAGGACCGGACTGACCTCCGGTTCCCAGTTGAACCGGCTGGTCCGGTCCGGCCTTCAAACCATTGCTAGAAAGGACCTTCCTCAAACTCTTACCTTTCATCTGTTAAGCAGCCCATCTTTTAGTTTGTTTCCAATCAATTCCAAACCAAAAGATATTAAATTTTTTAAATAAAAAACTCCATATTCTAAATGTAACCGGGAACTGGAAGAAGAGATGAGCATACAGAGGACATGGAAGCCAATATCCCAAATTTTACCAATTTATCTCGTGTTGTCAGTCTATCCAGGAAAGCCAACTACACAATAAAGGAATGTCTAGATATAGATTAGCCAAACCACATGCTCCCATTCAACAATTAGATAAGCAGATCTAAAAATTCCCAAACACTATTAACTGAATTTTTTTCTTTTTGCGCACCACACCATAATACATGATCCTCCTTATCAGGACAGGGGAAATAATGAGGCACATTGTTTGCTATATCAGACAACATGAAAGAAGAAGCATCATACCAGTTTCAAGATCAATTAGCAATAACTTCAAAGACCTTGCAATTCTTGTCAATTCTTGAAGTCAATAAGGATATGTCACTCCTTAAGTAAAGAGGACCAAATGGATGCCAATTATCCCACCAAATAAAAGTATTGTTCCCATTACCAACCTTATGCTTAAAGTAGAACCTGACTTCCTCTCTAAGTTGTAACAAATTAGGTTATCTATAAATGAAAGAGACCATCCAACTGCTGTTATTGAAAGAGACCAAGCAGTGAAAAACTTGATTTGTTATATTGATGCATTGCACACTGAAAATATCAGATTTGAGCAAACTAGAATTCTGCCAAGAGTGGTGCAGTCCAATTTGTCAATGCACTTCCAATTGTAATATAAAGCCGTAAAGATGTCATTCTTTGAAGCACTAGTGACCTCGGTTTCCAAAACTTAAAATGGGGGGTATTAAACTCCCTTACAAGCCTCTTCATTTCTGATTGCTTTACAGTACTATTAAATCCTCTAATATTACCAGCACCAAAAAATATGGAAAGAAGGTAGATAATGTCTTACTATCACAAAAGAGCACTAGCACCCCCAAGAAGAGGTTTTGCTTTCTTCTTCCTACGTTTACTCTTTTCATTAGCATTCTTTGATTGCCCAGAGCTCACATCTTGAGATAGAGTTATAGAATCTGCACCTGAGTGTTCCAAACTATCTTCATAATGTATGACAGAATTTGCATCAATCAAAACTTCTCGTTGTTCGCCATCTCTTTTCCATCAGAGTCATCCTGCTCTACATCAAGAAGTAATGGAACTGAACAAATTTATTAGGTGCAAGATCAACAACAATTTCTACTCCATCACTTTTAGCCAACTTCACTCCTTGCTCATTGGAGAAAGAATGTTTGTGGCACATTTGATGGATACAGCTACCTTCTTGCCTTTGTCTCCCCTCACACCTTATATACTGATCTGAGGCATTGACTGGTAGAGTGGCCAAAAACCTTACATTAACAAAACTGCTTTGCTTTCCATTAATACACAGCACTAACTTCCACCAACAAGTTCTCTGCTTCAACCTCAACATTGATGGACTCAATCAATTCATTCCTAGCATCAACCTCAACTCAAATACGATCTGTATATAAAGGTATACTAGTAGCACTAACTACATGACTAAGACCATCAGCAGACCACATAGATAATGGACTACAACTAGACCATAGTGGAATTTTTTTTATGAGAATCCTTAGTGAGAATAAGCTTAGAGTGCCAAAGCTTCAGGATAATATGTCTCCTGGCAAACAGCCATGGGCCTCATTCCATGACTCTTCATGGTCACTGAATCGAAAGAAATAAAATCCATTTTCTTGTGAAAAGACCTCCGCCAAGCCATATTTAACCCAGATTCTATGAGCAATACTATTAACCATGGAGAAATTTAACTTGTTTTCTATAAGATACGCATAATGCAATCATTCCATTTAGGGTCGGCATCATTGAAAACTTTAGGTGGTAATTTGACCTCTGTTTTACCAACTTTATAATCAAGTTAAAAAAAAATTAGCTCAAAACTTCTTCTCCTATTCTATTTTATGAACAGAGTAGCCCATTTTTTCTCCGTGTTCTTACTGGAGAGTTGCATGGGCTAATCTTGAACCCCATCAAAAGTGCACCAAATTGAGGCAGAGGTGGTCTTTCTTCTAGAAGAAGACCGCTGCCTGTGTAGCCCTTTAACTGTTGCACCACCAGGTTGATTTTTGGTGGAACGAGTCAGGGTTTTAGATCGATTCGATCTAGACTGCAAGTCTAAAATTTCTTTCTGCAACGCCTCATTTACCTTCTTGAATTGAGCAATTTCTGAAGAGAACCCATCCAAGGCATGAAGAGAGGAAGGAATCTAACCTTCTTCAACCCCCACTTTGTCTCCCCATTTGACAGTCGTGAACCCTTTGACGAGCTGGGTGGAGCACCCTTAGGCGAGTTGGAAGGAGTAGACACTTTTCTCCCTCGATGTAAAACACAATTTGCTGAACCTCTTCGAGAATTTTTCTATTACAAAAATTCTTGTGCATTGAAAATTGTACTAAATAGCAATTTGTCTAACAATTTTTTTATCTAGTATATATTTTATCTTCTTTTTTATTATTTTTACTATTTCTAACTAAATGCCAAACATAGTGGGAAAGTCTCACAACGTTCCGGTGTCCCTCTTGCATTTTAGCCACGCAACAAGAATCCATGAGTGTAATAACAGAAAAATAGGTAAATGTAACCTAGGGTCTCATTTGTTCCTCCATATGATCCGTTGTTACATTTGACTGCTTCATCTCTTATTACACTTGTGGATTGATACTATCATGGGCTCGGTTGCTAAGGGTTTACAGGTCGGGTATGGATATTTTTTATTTCATATTCGGTCTATTAACCTATTTGTTTTTTCATTTAAAACTCAGTATATAGTTTAAGTTCGTCATGGTATCAGACTTGGTTTAGAATTCTGTATCTTACTTAGGTGGTCTGATCCACAATCCAATCCAATTTAAGAGCCCATAATAATTGTGAAAATATCAAAATGAACCTCAATTTTAAATAAAAGTATGAAACCCTAGCTCAGTCAAATTTCAGCTACTTCGGACAACACATTCTAGCTTCCCCTCAAGACATTGCACATGTTGGAAATTTATTCTTATATAAAAATAATTTTGATTTGTTTCCTGATCAAATCGGGCGCATTGGAAGGACGCGATATTGGATACTACAATAATTTTTATAAAATTAATGTAGTTGTATAAATATGTAATTTTAACCAGTTCTACAAAATATAACAATTATATTCAGGAGAGTTTCAGAAAATATAACCTAATAGAAAAAGTCAAGTTTTTTTTCTAATGATGTTTTTAGAATGTTTAAGCCTTTCTCATTCACTCCCTAATTTTTATCACACTTATATAACATCAAGAAAAATGTAACCATGGCATAGAATGGCTGAAACTCATGGATATAGCTTTCCAAGTTCAGTTTCCTTCACAGCATACTGAAACAGATTTTTCCTACGGTGATAGTTTTGCGCATTTCATGACATTAATTATTTTGGCACCCTTACGTATATTCAATCTCTCTCAACTTTTTACCACACTTATATAACATATACAAGGAGACAACCAGGTTATAATTTTGCTAAAAATAATAGATTTAGCTCGCCTAATTCAGTCTCCTTCACAGCACACCAAAATAGATTTTACTACTTTGGCAGTTTAAGTTTTCTCCAATATCATTCTCTATTTTAATTTCTAACCGATCAAAATTCATTCCAATAATCTTAACTCATATATAGACACATAAATGGTAATAATTATAGGTTTTATTCAACATACCATACACTTTTGAAGCCTATAACACAAGAAAATAGTAAGGTGACAGTTTCTGCCACAAGTATTTTCTATTAAGTGTTTATCATCAAAAACCCTTTCTTTGTACACCAAGTCTAACTAAAAAGTTCTTAACACTTTTATAAGAGATATTCAAATAAACAATAAATCTATTCAGAATAATCTAAAAATCAAAGGCAAAACTGTAGATAAGTGTTACCTATGCAGATTTTGAGGTTAAACTTGATGGTAATCACTTCTCCTTTGCTTTTCTTGATTTTATTTCAACTTGAAATAAATTTGGAGCACTTGGAGACCTTAAGGTGTGTGTTTGGAACATGAAAATGGCTTAAATGAGGGTCTGGTCGTGGCTTAAGGGTGAATGATTTGAGGTGTTAGCTTGAGATGTTAGCTTAAGCTTAATAAGAAAGCATGAGGTGGCAAAACTTGAGGTGTCAAATAGTGGCTTAAATCTGATATTATACACAACTTAAACATCTCTAATTTGGTGTTTCTCAGCATTTATTTATTTCTTTACAACCTATTTTAATTTCTGTACGATCAGATAATAAATTCTACCCTAATTTCTTAACCGTTCATTCGATCTTTAAATCGATTGATATTCGATTCTTAAATAGATTGTCTAGTTTTCATTTCTAAAATCATATGCACATATGAACCTTGAAATATGACACTTAAATCAAATTATATCATGTTTAATATCCCAAGTATTATTAGTTTATCGATGTATAACTTCAAAACACCTTGATCTAGTTGAATCGAAACATATTAGCTTACTAGTAATACCTTTAATTACTTCTAAAATTATAACATATAACCTATGAATATCCAATAGATTAACCAATCTATTCTTTCTCTTATCTAAATAATGAATTTCTTAATTAAGTTATAAGATCTCAACCACTAATATCATGTGATAGCATTAGAGGTTTAACGATTAAAATGCTATATAAGATGTCATGTTAATGTTAATGCAAATTATCATATAAGTAGCATGTAATGCATGAATCATATTGGTCAAGTGAGTAGTGTGAGAATTGGGTATTACACATAATCATCTAAATTATATGATTGTTTAGGTGCTTTAGATGGTACTTATATCAAAGTGACGGTGGTTGAGGCTGATAAGGGAAGTTATAGAATAATAAAAGAAGATATAGCTATTAATGTGCTTGGTGTATTTGATTGAAATATAAAATTTATTTATGGTGCTAACTGGTTGGGATGGTTCAGTCGCGGACTCTAGAGTTTTATGTGATGTCAATAGGCCTAATGGGTGGAAAGTGCCCCAAGGTATTATTTCAGAAAGTACAACTTCTTATTTTATTAGTGTATCTAATCAAAAATTCTTTTTCCTTTTAACCTATCAAACGATCTTTTGAAACTTGATGTTGACAGGTAATTTTACTTATGCGACAATAGTTACATAAATGGGAAAGGATTCCTAACTCCGTACAAAGGTGTCATGTACCATCTAGATGATTGGGGTGAGGGATCCTCGATTCCACAAAATTATCAAAAATTCTTCAATATAAATCACTCCAAAGCTCGCAATGTCATTGAACGAACATTTGAACTTTTGAAAATACGGTGGGCAATTCTACGAAGTTGAACATATTATCCAATTAAGATCCGAAATAGAATGATCATGGCGTGCGCTCTATTACATAACTTTATCTGATTTAAGATGCATCTTGATCCGTTAGAGCACTTGTTAAATGATGATCTGGAACTTAACCACGAAGAAGATGATGCCATGGACTTCATAGACACCGTCGAGTCACAAGCATGGTCTAATTGGAGAGACACTTTAGCTCGTTCTATGTTTAATGAGTGGAGAGGTTTCAGGAGTTGTTAGGATTTTGTGAACTGCATGAATGTAATCTTTTTCATTTGGAACATCAATGTATATTATCCAGTTAAATTGTGTTTCTTATGTCTTTTTACTTTAATGTGAACTAGTTATGTTTTAAGGTTGTATCTTTGGAAATAGATGAACCCATATGTTTAAATCACTAATTTTTTACATGGTTCAATGTAGTATTGTACACTTGTTTCTATATTTGAAAGATATTTGTTTCAACTATGAGGATTTTTTGTTGCTCTTACGATAAAATTTGGTGTTGCACTGATAATAATTCATTCTTAAATAATTTGTTAGAATGTGAGAATTGTTAATGAGAGTTCAATGAAGTTTACATGAGTCAATTTTTTCTCATCTGCTCTTACTTGATAATTTTTGTCAAATATATGTTAAAATTTGTTTCTAATTTTCATGTTTGTGGTATTGAATAGTTAGATTTGTAAATTTGATTGCTGATGGAAACATCAAGTAACAAATTTACATGTGGTAGCCGCAAAAAAAAATGACAAGGGTAGGATGAGTTGGAGTCAACGAGAGGAAGAAATGTTGATTTTAGCTTTGAAAAACATTGTTGCCAATGGGTGAAAATCTAAAAATGATTTTAAAATTGGTTATTTTCAAGTTTTGGAACAAGAAATGGCGAAAATACTTCTGGGTACCAATCTTAGAGCAATTCCACACATCAATTTCAAGATTCATATATGGAAAAGAGAATTACAGTAGTCTTCTTTTCATATTGTCACATAGTGGGATAGGTTAGAATGATACCATAAAAATAATAGAGGTGCATGATGATGCATTTGATTCCTATTTGAAGGTAAACATATATTTAATTTGGCATTTTAATATACACAGTTCTTCTTAACTTGCTTGAAATACAATGTTATTGGATTATTCATTAGTTTCTTTTTATGCTTCAGATAGATGCAAATGCTCATCTTATGAGGTTCAAGTCCTGGTCCTATTACCACGATTAGCATGAGATTTTTGGGAAAGATAAGCCACCGGTGAACAGGTCGAAGATTTTGTGGAGGAGTTAAACAAGTGCTAGATTGAACTACTGCAAAGGATATTAAAATTCATGATTAGTTTGATAACATGTTTATGGGTTTTGAAAATGAAATGGAGACAATGTCTATATGCCAACCTGAAACTAGTGCATTAGGGAAGAAGAGTACTAGGAAGAAAAGAAAATTTGTAGATACTCTAGATCCTATTTACGAGCTCATTGGCAACTTTTGCTAAATACTGACACTAGATTAGATGATATTACCAAGAGAATTAGATATATATATGACATTTCAAATGCAAGAAATGAGGTTTTTACAATGGTTAGGAATATAGATGGGCTAAGTCTACAAGAGAAGTTGTTGGTTTTTAAGCTTTTAGTGAAGAACACTGAAGATTTGGAACTATTTTTTAGCTTTTCGGACGATGCTAAAGTTGAAATTACAAGGATAAAGTTGGTTGGCAATTTGTGAAGTTATACATCCTTCATGTTGGTTAAGAGAAAACCCTTTTTTGGATTGCACATATGTCATGTTGAGTAGGAGGTTTTTGTATGTTGCTGCTATTTAAATCTTTGAACTTTGAAAATATTGTAGCATCTAGTAGATATGGTCTGATCCTGTTTTGTTTACAAACTTGAAGGAAATAGGTTGTATTATGTTTTTTTTTTCCCATGCTTGTTGGAATATGCAATATGATGTATGTATTCTGACAATGGTTTTGATATAGAATATTGTGGGGTTCCATATTATGTTGTATGATGTATGTATTTGTGCATGTATTATGCACTCTGTTTGACAAGTCTATTTTAATCTGTTTTAACCCTACTTGTTAAAATCTATTTCAATCCAAACAAATTATTATTTGTTTTGGCCTTCAATTTTTGTGGACATGTTCTATTTTATTGTGTAGTATTATGTATGGAATAACACAACACAATGAAGTTTATTTACAGATTTGTATTTTAATTGTTCATGTTATAATCAGTTTGTATCATTTATGTCTTAACAGATTTTAATCTTTAAGTTTTAGTTTATTTTCAGCGATTGGTTTCTAGACACCTGGGCAACAAAATTATAAATAGACAACAAATAACGTAGAGATATTTAATCTCTTAGTAATTAACCCGATTGGACAAGTGATTTCCATGTTACAAGTAATAATTTAAATTCTTAATTATGCTTCATATTAATATACGCATAAAAAATCAATGCCTAAATGGTAAAAGACAATCTGATTCCCTTTAAAACAAATAATGTAATGAAAAAATCTGATTCCCATTAAAAAATAATCTGATTTCCATCCAAGAAATAGTTAAGTACGACTTAAAAAAATATTAAAATACTATTCCAAAAACTCCATCCACTTTAAAACAATGGAAATTCCAAATATCTGTTAATTATAAAAGCAAATTAGCATTTAAAAAAATAATTACTTACCTGAAATAGCAACTGAAAAAGTAGTGAAGTATTGTGGATTTTTAAATAAGCTTTAAAATAGACCAACTCTCCTGGTGACTAATGGGGGAGTGAAGAGGTCATATGATAAATTATAAAATTAAACCCCAAAAAACCAGGACAAATGCCTACTTAAATGCTGGTAAGTGGAGTAGTTGGTTGACAGGCTGTATTAATTGAAAAAATAGGTTGTTAGAATTCAACTGCAATAAAGGTGGTCAATGGATAAAACAATGGTATTAATTATGTCGTAATATGGTTCTCAATGTCATATTAATGATACATCCAATTGCAACTCAACCTTTCTGGAAAATATTGTAATTATATGTCAAAACCAATACCAAATACATTTTAAAAAAAAATCCATTACAGTAGTCACCAAACTGTAGAAGATAATGGTAGAATGCTACTTAACATTCCATAAATAATTTTTTAAATTAATAACAAATTACCATACATCACAGTCAACATATAATTTTTATAAAAAAAAATATGCCTACAACACGCAAAGCAAGCTTGATCACAAAGAAAAGGTATTTAATCGATAGACTTAAATAGACTTGGGAGCAAGAAACTAGTAAACACTAATCCCTATTACATGAATAAATACATCTTAAAAAAAATAAGATAACAAGTGGCAACATACATCCCAAAAAAAATTATTTTGCATAGCTAAAGATAACAACTATTAAAACCCAAGAAATGATTAATGCCAAAAAATAGTTTCTCTTCCTGCTCTTGATGTTGATTAATAGTTACTTCTTATGTATTAATTCTTTGTAACTATCTCGGAACAATTTGAGTTGATCTTCTGCACATCTCAGGTTCATACCATTCAAAGAAACCACACCTACGCCCCTACATAAATCTCAATTTTGTTGGTATTGGTACTTGGTAAAGACTTATAATGGTAAGATTTTTTTACACAACATCTTCAACATGTAAAGACTTAAATAAATAGTTACAAACCCCATATCCAAGGCAACTTCGAAATCTACGGCTTGTGTTTGAAAGTGTCCATGATGTGTATAAATGTACTTCCAATCCACAATCACATAGCTTAGGCATTGATGGTGGATGTCCATATGTATGACCTTGTGAAGTTGACACTACACTATTACAATATTTCTCAAGAGTTGAAATATTTGGATTTCAATCAAATTATGACACTTGAATATAACCAACAATAAGATGTTCTATACAACTTATGTTTAGGGTGTTACAACACATTATTCTTCACAACATGCATGTATTTTATAACTCCATGTATTAATAACAATTGAAAATATCCCACTAAGGAATATTTCACCATAATTTGATAAACACGTAATAAGTAATCAAAATGGATATGATTTTTGACCATCTTATATGCAACTCATCCACAATGAGTTAAAAAAAGATATAACAAAAACAAAAAGTTGAAATGACATGATTGCTAAAAAGTATGCTATGCTTACCACAAATACTTGATGCCTTAATTGGAATGCATGAATAAAAAAATTAATGGAACAAAGCAGTCAAAGCTACCATAGTTTATGTTCTTACTCACAGTGTCGACAAGCCAGTTAGGGCATGAGCTTTTTTATTTGGCTTTTGATAAAATTCTCACAACATAAAATAGAAGCCAAACAAATTAAAGACTATCATCAATAATCAGTAAAATATTTTCAAAAGCCAACAGAACTTGCATCATTCCAAGCCCTAATAACAATTGAACATTTGTAGAAAATAAAGGCATTGATGTTTTGATATCAATGGTATAGAACCTAGGTGATTGTACTTCCATGCTTTCATATTAATGCAACTTTACCATCTTCTTATGTCTTTTACTTCCATGCTTAGTTATTTTTCAAGCTTCCTAATACTTGAATTTTCATCTTGGAACATTTGCTATTAATTTCACTATTATTTCAAATTGTATCTTCTTATATAATAGAAACAACACAAAAATAATTAAGGGAGAGATATAAGAACCGAAGTTTACTACTTCACTAATTTTCATAGTATCATGTTATCCAGAAATAGTAGCCCCAGTTATATGCCAAATTAAAAGCTCATAATATCTTTATGAGATTTTACAAAAACAATGTTTGTTTTTTTGAAGAAAAATATGTTTAAAGATGAGAACCCAAGTTCAAAAAAATTCTAAGAATCTACAGGAACTCATATTTAAGTAAAGATATTTTGTTCAAAATATTTAAATTTATATGTCATCTTGATCACATAAATGAGCTATAAACTTATTAAGAAATAATGCAAACAAAACAAATATAAAAATGGATGAAAAATATTGGAACCCTAGTTTCCACAACAAGATACAAATCAAGCATATATACAAAGAAAAGCAGTGAAAACATACCAATGTTGACAGTAAGGAAATGAACTTTACCAGTGTTGCTTCAAATTATGGGTAAAGAAATTGACGAAACTCGAACAAGAATGCTTGAAGTTTCAGTTTACCTTGCCCCTCTTCAGTTGATTCAAAAAGGAAGTCAGATCAACACTGATGCAAGCTAATATGTTATACAAGACGCTCTAATTCACTTCTTTGTGCAAACCTAAGAATTGGGTGTTTAGGGTTTATGGTTGCAGTAAAATTTAGATCCCTAATACTTGATTGGGTTTACAAAAGGAATTGTGTTAAAAAATAAGGGTATAAATGTAAAAGTACTAGTTATCACCCTATACAATTTATTCCAACTAAACAAAATATAGATAAAAAAGTGTGTTATCCCATCTGAAATATTTTGAAACCAAACAAGTTAATGGGGCTGGTTTGGATACCTATTATTAGTCTACCATATCCCTTGGGAATTAATCAAGCCCAATCAAAATATACAAGCAAACAGGCCCTATGTGTCTAAAATTCATGGAATATGTATGAGGTTGTTAGTTGTTATTTTATAGATGTAGTTTCTCACTAACTTTTGCCACGTGACTTCACCTCTGAATTAAGCATGATCCTGCATTTGATCCTATTTTCTATTTGACTATTACACTATGGATTGCTATTACGTGTCTAAAATACATGAAATATATATGTAATTTTCGTCATGTGGCTTCTACAATGAATTTATCATTGTTATAAAATTAATATTTTATATTGATATTCATATGTAATTAAGTAATCAATATGGAAATACATAAGTACGAAGTGGATCGAGTATATCTATACACAGTAAAAATGTCGATCCACACGTCCTAGATCAAGCTCGTCCACAAACCTGCTTTGATTGAACCATGAACATGTCTATAATCCATGTATCCATTCCTCAAAATCAACCATGAACATGTCTTTTCTCATGGTGGTGGATAGCTACTAGAGTTATCCACTCAATTACACACCTCAAATACTTGGAGTTCAATGGTGATATTGCAAGAAAAGACGTAAAGAGAAAACTGTATAGAAGAAATATGGGGAGACTATTTCTTAGGAGATACGTTCATTCACTTGTTCCATTAGATTAGGATTTGAATATATCCAACACAAAGAAAAATCTATATATATATATATATATATCTTCCAACATAAAGAAGAATCCTATTCACCTAGGAATTATAATCCCACCCAAATTATAGAATTAACATCCAACTCAAATATGAATGCCAATTGGTTCATAGGTCCAAAACACGACTCAATTTTCAACATCTCCCACTCATATATATTTGACTCGATCTCCTCAAATCTCATCATCATACAATTTCTCAATCTCACATCATTCTCTTCATATAAGAAATGAGATATGCGACTAAGTGAGAAAGGATAGGTGTGGAGAGTTATATTAAGTCATCATCAAACTAACATAACCCTACAACTCAATAGCTCATTATGTATCCTAATCCAAGTGGTTGTACCCAATCAAGCATCTCTAGATCTCTCAGTGAAAATAAGTAGAGCATGCTCGACTTACGCAAATATGCATCTATGTTCATGACTACTCAAATATATTTTGGCATAATCGTCCAGGCTATGAACCATAGAACATAAGTACGTTTCCAACTTAATTTTTCCTCAGCCTCTCATGACAATCACTTTGGACATGATAGATTTCCTAAACATGCTCTGACAGACTGAATCATCCTTGGCCATTGGATAGATGCTAAAGTAGCATCCCCAAGCTTACACTTCATGACATGGTCCAAAGTCCCAAAGAGTAGAAGAAATAATATGAGCTCACACAGTGATCAAGTAGGGACCCATTCAGTCACTTCCCATAAGAGGTCGCCTCAAAGCGTATGTAGTATGAATACGGGATGTGATGGAGTTTCCACTCAATTTGGACATGTCATGCTCTAAACATCATATGAACCTAAGTTCAGTCGTACTCCAAGCACCTGACCTGCGCACCACCAGAAGTTACTCTCTAAAATACCTTATAGCAGTTAGTACATTCAGCTATAAACAGGCTTGTTATGAATTTTGGACATACTTCATAATCGATCAAGTCTGATCTCATCTTAGTTTCTAATCTAAGGCGATTATAAGTTATGCACATTAATCTTCCTCACTACTCCAAGTGTGAAGGCATTTCATTCACAAACCTTAGTTATGCAAAATGATCATTTAAGTCTCATCATGTTAGCTTTCATAGCACCATAGCGATTGCTCATGTGAGAGAGTCAAGCAAAGCTTGGTGACAACCTACAAATTCAATGTCAACCATATAATGAGTATACAAACATATCTCATTAATCATTAAATATTCTCAGAAGCCATAAAAATCAAATTCTACATAATCTCATACTGCTCACATGCCTTTGGAGCATATCTTCATACCAAAGCTTAGTGAAATAGATACGCGATCACACTATTTGTAGAAATATGTATAAGAATAATTTAATTATGCATAATAATTTGATTAGGTAAAATAATATCTGAAATATGCTTGAGAATAATTTAATTATGCACAATACTCTGATTAGGTGAAATAATATCTGAAATATGCCTAAGAAGAATTTAATTATGCACACTACTCCGATTAGGTGAAATAATATCTTATATAACTATATTTGGTCCTCCAAAAATATTGGACACATAAAGCATACATCAAAATGGCTTTATTATCACAAAGATAACATCAACCTAACAAATGTGTGCCACAATACGCATCCTTTCAAGATATCAGTGCTTTAACTAATCTCAGACCACTCTATTAAATATCTAAGCATCATTTAAACTGTATTATACCATTTGTGTCAAGAATCACTTTGATATCTACTAACCAACAATCTAAGTATTAAGCATAGGACTAGGCGAGTACACACACAATGCATATCAAACTTCTTATATTGCTTGCATAATATTAGCTGGCATTTCTTTTCTTCTTTCATCATAAGATAATTTTTTAGCTAAGAACATAAATATGACCATAAAGTGTCAATAGGAATAGTGTGCATACAAAATCTCGGCATCATAACATTAAGTATGCATCTACTTCCCCTATGTCCATTCCAAATATGAAGGACAAGCACTACTAAGTGGCAACATCTCCATGTTCCTTCTAGCCATTGCATTATTACCCATATATAGTAAGAACTAAATTATCTTATTTATCTTAACATATATTTAGTGAGCTTACTCGACCATCTGAAGCATATTAGAGTCATAGCTTGATGAAATCAATAGTATAACTATTTGGATTATAATTCAAGTCACAAATGGAGCTTTTCGAACAGCAATCTTTGCACTTTTGTCCCACTTCTTGAATTCATTGGTGATCCACATAAATCTCTTCGTTCACTCCTCATAATATATGTCAACCTCAATCTTCTAGGACAAATCTAAAATAAAGTGGCAACAATTGATAGCATGTTGGCTAATAGAGGCAATCTCACTTCTTTATGAGAACATCTCAAGAAATTTACACCATTATTTTAGGTGTAAACATTTTGACCTTAATTGAGCTATACGCATGTCAATTAATCTATCTACTTTGCACATGACCTTTAGAAACCACATGTTTCTAATGGTCTTGAACCACGAAAGATCATCCAGCTCTTAGACTTTTTTCTAGTCGTTAGGCTTATCTTTCGTTCATAGCAATATCCCCTTAAAGCATCAAGTGAAGTCATAAGTCTAAGTTGACTCATCAATATCTACAAAAATAGTCTCTTGAAGGATGCCCATTTAATCTCAAATAGATAATGGGAACAAATCATGTTCACTCTTTCTTACTTATGGAATTTGAAAGTCCTTTTCAAGTGATACACTCCTACTAACTCAAGGTTGCTCCCACTATCCTAATAATTTGTGGATGAGTTTAAACTACATCATCCTTGCCAAAAAAATGAGCGATTCCTCAAGGACCTTGCAACTCATATAGTTTAAGATTTTTTTGACTTCACATATGCTCATAAAATCCTCCTTAAGGAAATCTATACTGTGCGACTTCATTTGTATTATTTCTCCATCAAGGTGTTCATTACTTTTGAGAACATGTCTTCTTGAACTTACATGGGGACAGACCCCTTAATTCAGGCTTGTTGCCATGTTAAAGCTTATAAAAGATTAGAGAATTCACTTGGAGACACATTTTTCATGATAAAGGCTTCAGTCAAGATTACATCTTTCCAAGTGAGATACAAATTAATTTGAAGTGTCAGAAAACTAGACATTTTGAGTTGTTTGATTCTTCCTTTTTCGCAAGCTCATTTAGTTGTGAAGTGTTCAGAATCATCATTCAACTGCAACTCTATTTTTTGTTGGTTTTGCATAATCGCGGGATTGCAAGTATAGCGGAAATTTAAAAATTTTCAATAATTGAAATAAAATCATACATCATATGTATTTATCCCAGATTTGATGTGATTTTTTATTTATATTTTTGATTGCTCGTTAATAAAATTAAACAACTAAAGTTTCACGATTATACCTTTCAAGCAATTTTGTTGATGAAGGGTAAGAAAGAATTCAGATTCCTCAAGCTCCTCTCAAATAATTTCGATGGACTCTCAAAACATTCACCAAGGACTCCAAGTGTAGTCCCTCTAATTGTATCCACACTTTCGACCAGATCCACAATCTTCAAATCCTTGCTAGTGAATTTGAACTTCTTATTTCTAAATCTATTTGAGAGCAAAGAATAATTTTTGAATCAACAAGTGATGGAAGAATTAACCTTTTAGTCAAAAAGTGATGGAACCTTTTGATGGATAAATTTTTCTTGAAGTAAGAAAATAGAACACACAAAAATGAGAAGAAGAAGATGAGAGAGGGCTGAAAATTCTAGCTCTCTTGCTTTTAGTTTTTTGGCCCCACATTGTGTATTTATATACACAATGTAGTCTTGACCTAATCCCATTAGGTCTCCAACTCTTGCCCTAATTAATCCCCCAATTCCAATTAAGAAATCTTCTCGTTTCTTATCTCTTATTTCTTTCACTTCAAGACAAATTCTAGACAAATTTTTTCCATCTTTATTACGACTCTTTAATTTTAGCAATTAAAAAAATCGTAATGGACCTCTAACCACATGGGCTTGGACTCTAATTAATTTATTAAAGTTCAATTAATTGATCTCTATCAATTAATTAAAAAACTCAATACAATTAATTGATCCAATCAATTAATTAGTTGGTTCCATAATAGGTCACCTAATCATATTAAGCCCAATTAAAATAATTCTATTATTTAATTGGTTAAATTAATTTAACTCCTTAAATTAATTTTAGGCCAAGCTAATATAATTGATCTCCATCAATTAATTAATTCACTCTCAAGATCCCCTAATCATTATTAGATTTAAATAAATAATTATATTATTTATTTGAATGAAATAATTTAACTATTTAAATTAATTCTAGCTCAAGTTGATTAATCTACATTAATCAACTTAATCCAACACTTTGGATTACAAAAATAGATATAGAAGTGGGTCATCTCAATTTATGTGTGACTCATTAAGTTCACAACTATGCTAGTAGTTGGCTTACAACCTTTGCAACTTATGAATAAATTTAATATTTTGATTAATTGATCCACTTGTAATTAACCTCTTAATTCCAAAAACCTCACAAATCAAGGGAAGCACCTAGCAGTGCATCTCGTCTACCTAGTATTAGGTGAATAGCAAGTGAACATTTTCTATTATGAGTACCATGCAAATACGGTCTCTCTATCAACTAATCTCCTTATTAAGTTTAGGGCATGGATTATTAGTCGAAACCTTATTTTGACTTAATAACTATGATTCAATTTCAAGTCACATTAATTCTTTGATAAATTTTTAAAAAACCCTACGTCTAGTATTCATCCTGCTTTGGTCAAGATTTTCGGGATCAAGGACTATAAAACTATAGAAAATTCTCATATTCTACTAGATAGGTGACAGATTCTTTATTGGCTACTCATTGACCTCCATACACGAAGATCATACACCCAACGTAAGCCCCTTATAATTGTCATGCAATTAGAAAATTCATCAAAGTGTATGATATCATGCACAAGGCCACCATGGTGCCTCAAGTCAAAAGACTAATTAATGTATTATTGTAACTAGGAAATTCTTATTCAACAAATAGTGCTTTCCAATTGAGAGTTTCCCAGTAGGTTGTTCAGTGTATTCGTTCCCTAACAAGCACCCACATATATGTACTAGCATCCCCACGCTAATGTCTACAGAATAAGACATTCTCCTTTCGAGTATGCATCGTGTATGCGAGTCTATCGGGCCTATTATGTGTCTCATACTCATAAGTCTGCACTTGTCTTAGTGGACCAGCTCCAAAGAATAATTAGCCTTCTTTTGTTTTCTAGCAGGATTTTCCTGTTAGAAAAGTTTGTGCAGAAGGAGGTTAATCTTAGTGAGTTAGCTAGTAAAGCTTCCTCCAGCTAACACAGTGATCATCTTAATCTCGCATGCCATGATAAAATTTTAAAAAATAATATCCATGAAAAAAGTACAAAAAATATTATTTTAAGCCAATCGCATCACAAAGAAAAATGGCATATGTTGTAAAGGTCTCTTATATAAAAAAAATAGGCAAATCTAGTCATTCAACCAATGTCTTATAAGTGCATCAACTTAAATTAGACTATATCGCATCTACTGCCTTTTGAACATCTTCAAAGAGTAGCTCACAATAATTGTTGAGCTTAAGGTGGCACTTAGAACTCATACTGCCTCCTTTTGTGTGTCATTTAAATAAATATAGATGTACAACTCTAATATAGTCTACGTGTTTGCTAAATCACCTACAACATGCTATGTTATACCAACATCTACTATCCATCTAAGGAAAGATTTGGAAATATTAGCAAAAAAATGAGAGAGCCTTCAGATTCATTTCAGTACAATTACGAACGAAGTGACTAATTTCATTATAATTATAGCACTTAACATTTGTTGACACTTAGTTGGCTCTATTACTAAGGTGACACATCTTGTCATTTTATTAGATCAATTTGAGGTTCTAGGTTTACTTATTGCTTTTGTCAAGCTACGCTTTGCTTGTTCCAACATTCACCCAATTGGTTTGCGTTGGTCACATAAGCAACAAGTGCAACTATTTGTGCATTTTTTGACTCTCAACAATCAGCCTCAAGTTAGGCAATATTATCGAAAGCATGTTACAAATATTTATAAGTCAGCTCAAAAAATGATTTTAGGATAACTATAATTGTTTACTTATGAGCGAGCTCATATCACAAAATAGAGCTCAAATTCTTTGATTAAATCCTCGTGTTTGAAGCTTAAACAAATTAAAAAACAAACTATATTGTTAATCTACTAGTATATTATCAGCGATGTCGCGACAAAAATGGGCAACTTAAAATATTGTGTTTGCAGCTTTATTAAAGTACAAACTTTACTATTAATCCACTAGCACATTGTCAGTGTCTAAATCGCATGTTCAATTAGCTTAATATAAAATCAGCGAGTTAGTCTAAGACTCCAAAATTAATTTCGCAAAATTTAGGTAGTGATCCAATATTTTATTCTAGATTCAAGTAAATTCTTTATTAGTCCTTTGTACATGGCAAAATCAAAAATTTCGCAACTCAAGCTAGTGATTATCTCTCACTAAGTTAAATATATAATCAAAATTTACTGATGATGAATAAAATAATTAATTATTCATAGTTTATGCATACAACTATGCACTATGAATAACAAAAAATTAGTTTTATATGGGACAAATTGACATTTGGTGCATCATATTGAGAGAATTTGTCCCATGGTGGTAAAATAAAAAATATCCCCATAAATTAATATTACATGGCCTCCAAAAAAAATAGCCCAAGAAATATTGATTCAAGGCCTACTGCATTAATATAATCAATAAAGAATGGAGATATTGAATTACCACAATTCCTACAAATTATCTCCCACAGAATAATAAATAATAAAACAATGAACACTTATTTTTCACCAACACCCAAATGTCAATGTCATCTCATTCACAACATATATTAATTTATAATGCATCAACTCAATTAAAATTACATCAAATATAATTACATAAAAAAGATATAATTAGAAACGTATACAACTTATGTAGAGCATTTTACTCACATAACCAACCACATAGGAAGGTAATACATTTTTTTCTATATACAAAAACGTTTTAACCCCATAAGAATGTTTTTGCATACATCCTGATGTGCAAAAAATATTTTGTATGCACTCTAATGAACAAAAAATATTTTAATTAATTTTTAATATATTTAATTTATAATTCCAAGTTAATTTACTAAATAATCAAAATAATTCAAATCAAAAACTCAAAGAAGATATGACCAAAACTAGCCACTTCATTGGCAGTGATAAACATAATTAGCCGGACAAGTACGCATGAAAAAAATTTCATGAAAGAATTTTATTTTATGTTTTCTTTTGAATTTGAATTTTTTGAAATTTCTATACCAATTAGGCCCTTAGCTGCGCCTGGCTACTCCTGAGCCACTATTGAGCCACAACTCAGCCAAGCTAATGGCTCAACCAAGCCAATGGCTTCATTTTCTTTTTCTTTTTTTTAAGGTTAAGGCATTATCTGTTTGGCAGCCACATGGACGCTAGCTCAGCACCAACTGGCCGCCACATGTGGCCAGCTCATCATACATCACGCTATCGACAAACGGCGTCTTCTCCGGCAACATTTCTCCAGCAAAGTTCAATTTCTGGCCAAAATTTTAAAAATTCATGTCACTCAATTTAAGTTCATTTTTTTATAAATTACATGTTCTTTCTAACCTCTTTTCTTGTTCTACAATATCACATATAAATTTGGCAACAAAAACAGCAAAAAAAAGTTCAAATTTGAGCCAAAATAAATAGATCTCAAACTTAAATTTGATTTTTTCTCAAACTGCTCATCCATTTTCGCCAAACTCTAGTCATGTGATCTATACATTAAGATCTACGTATGGTGAAAATTTACGGCCAAATTTTATGCTTAAAAAAAGATTTATTTATTTTTTTAAGCAGAAAAATATATTTTGTAAATTTGACAATTAGAAAGGGAGAACGAGTCATATTGGTTTTGATACCACTATTATAAAATTGATAGTTCATATTGATATTCGCATATAATCAAGTAATCAATATGAAACACATAAATAGGGAGTGGATCAAATATTCCTATAAACAGTAAAATTGTCGATCTACGTATCCCAAATCAAGTTCATTTATAAATTTTATTTTGATCGAACCACATATATATACATAATTCATGTATCCATTCCTATCAATCACGAATATATTTTATCTAGCGATAGATACCCCAAATGCTTTTTTTGAAATTCTATAATGATATTCTAAGAAAAGATGCAGAGTGAAAACTGTACAGAGAGAAATATGGAAACAATAATTTTTAAGAGAGACATTCATTCACTTGTTCCTTCAAGGCCCCCATTGCACCCTCCCCTATCCCCATCCCAAGCTTTCGAAGGGTAGAGTTTTAATGAATCTTTTTCATTCTTACTTTCTTTTATATTTGAGAATCCAGCGTTGTAAATCAGATTGAAAAGCATTATTTCATCATAATTGTAGATGGAAAAATTATAAACACTGGGTTAAATGCAGTGTTTATACCTCTGAATTATAGTCCCTACATCAATATTCCGTGAACATCCAAAATATTTAATTACCCCTTATGTTCAACAATCAAATTTTGATGGACAAAAATACTATTTAACTCATTATACAGTTTGAGCCCGTGAAATATGATAGAGCATAATTACTCCCTGAACATTAAAATTTAACAGCGAACTTAAGAAAATAAACTCAAAATGAAACTTAGGACAATAAAATATAACAACAAAATAAAAAATAGGAGAATAAATTTATAATAATGAAAGAAAGTGGAAAGTAAAATAAAAATAATAATAATAATATTTTCATTTAAGTTTTGTAATTTTCTGAAAAGAATGGATCTTATAGATACATACAGGTGCCTATAAGAATATATATGGCAACTTTTACTTTCTGTCTACAATATTTGAAATAGAATGGAGATGTTGATCAAGTTGAAGAAATTATGAATTTAGTTTATCCAAAAAATTGAAATAGAGTCTCGAACAAGAAATGATGAATTTACTTGTTCAGAACTTGCTAAAATAGTTGATAATATTTTCAATTAATTTCAATATTTGTTGTTGCTAAAATTCTTCAGGGTGCTAAATTCTTAGTATTGTATGTAGATTAACAAATTAAATACAATTATAAAATTTTGGATATGCACAACGTACTGTGAGAAATTCAACTTATATCTAGTTTCAAGGTTCACTAAAATAGATAGATCTAGTTTCATTAAAAATCGTAAGTTATTTAGTGATCTTTGCCTTATCATTAATTTTGCCAATTTCTAGTCCTACAACCATTTTTCTCATACACCCTTTAGAAGATCGAGTTACCGAAAACTGATTTGGTCAAACCCTTGGTTCATAAGAAATTAAAATTGATTTGAGTCGTATGCACTAAATTTAGGCTTAAACTCAAGTAATTTTCTTTATATATTAGTACATTAAAGAGGGAAAAAAAAGGTTTTTTTTTAAAATTGAATTTTTTTTATTGAATATGTATTATTCTTCCTAATTTTGGTCCTTACCTCCTTCTATTACTATAAATTTATAGTCATGTATTATAGGGAACAAAGAATTTCAAGAGCCCTACTCTTGGTATTTTGTGTCTTCTTTTAATTGGTTGGAAAATATTTTGATTCATTCAAACTTCTTACAATTTTATCTCTTTCATATCTTCCAAAGATATTCAAAATTATCCAAGGATTCTAAACTCTTGACTTTTTATCATTTTTCAATCACCTTCATGGTCCTTTTCTAATTTGGTTTGGACTTAAAATTAAATCCCACAATTAATCTAATTAATTATTTTATCTAAATTAATTAATTTCATCTAACTCATCTAATCAAATTAGACCCAATTAAATAATTTATTTTTTTATTAAGTAAATTAATTTAACAATTTAATTTATGTACTATACAATTAATTTGATCTAATTAAATAATTATTTCCCTTCAATTGGGCTCTTTAATCTTATTAGGTCCAATTAAATAATTTAATTATTTAATTAAATAATTAATTCAACACATTAAATTAATTTAACCCCTTAATTAATTAATATTAATTAATTAGATTCAATCCTTTGGATCAATTTCTAAATTAGAAATGTTTACCTTTATATTCACAACATTTGCAACTTATGAATAATAATTATTCTAATTAGTTAATTCAAATAATTAGCCCGTTTAAAAATAACTCCTTAATTTCAAAAACCTCACAAGTCATAAAAAATACCTAACAAGTGTATCAGACTACCTAAACTTAGTCGAAATAGCGAATGAACCTATTTCAATTACAGATATCACAAGTTGATATCAGAAATTAATATTTTCTATACACACTTCTCCAACTAAATTAGAAAAAAAATCAAAAGTGAGTCACACTATTAACATATAATAAGTCTTAAAAAACATCATTAGGCTTTTACTTGTGAATTTGACTAATGATCCTTTACAATGCCTACTTGCCCTAAACCTCATCTGGCTTTCATTTATTTACAACGTAAGCAAATCAAATGAATATGTTAACATCCAGCAGAAGTAGGAATCATAACTTTGATATTACACAGAACATTAATGATGTATATATGAAAGCCTTAATCTGAAACGTTAGAGATTAACATAAATTCATGCATCAATGGAGTTCAATATATATAAACGTAAACTTTATTCATATTGTTATAAATCAGAAACTCCAATCAAGCAATTGGTAATATATGTGCATATATATACACTATGGCATATGCACATGTCTGTATATATATGTATATATATATATATATATATATGTATTTATGTATGTATAAATTAATAATTGAAATTAATTTTTAACAAAAATTCGATTGAAATTTCAATTAACCAAGGTTCATAAATCAAATTAAATTGCAGCGCAAAACATAATTCAAAATATTTCATGAATCGATAAGAGATTAACAATCTTCATTGGAAAATCTTGAATTCCTAAACCAATGACTCTGATACCACATGTTAGAATTTAATTTTATTTAATTATGAAAATCAAAAATATAATTTTGCATAAACGTTAACACCCAAGATTTTAGAATTTCTTAATTTTCACAATATCATAATTAAGAGAAAACATACCTTACTCCATGTTAGTGTTGAATTCAACTAGAAAAAGATTGTGGAGAAAATCGTATTTATATCTTTTAACCCCTTTAGTTCTTACGTATATTTTTCTAATGGAGAGAAAAAACTATCGATAAAAAGGTTGAGAGAGGAACGGCTTCTAATTGGCTTTATTTATAATTATATGGTCCATCAGCATGTACATAATTAGAAAATATCTTTCTATTAATCAATGAAATTTGACACGTAATAATTATTAAATTAATTAACTAAATTAAAATATAATTATCTAAAATAAGATAATTATCATGCCACAATTATCTCTTAACTAAATTAATAGATAATTGTCTTAAATACGACACACCAAATATAAAAAGTCTAACAACGGAAGCCTCTTTTCAATAGTTGTTTAATATATTTCTTAAATTTATGACTAGCAAACAATGATAAATGCAATTGAAATTGTATTTTCAGATTTGCAAATCATAAATTCTGAATTCAACGAACTCGTTAATCATGTGTTCTGAAAATTGAAAAATCAATCAATATTTTTTTTAATTAAAAATTAAAAAAATATTATTTACATTCTCTATCGTCTCTCAGTAACAAAATAAAACCACAATTGTAAAAGAAAATAATCTTTTCAACAAATAACAATTCGTAAAATGATTAACGCTCCTAATGAGTAAGGGTCCTTGGGCAATAGGACTTTGAAAGTATAGTGGATTTACTTTCTCAGTGGGCTTGGGCTTCTCAAATGGGCATTTGACATCTATAAAATTTTCTTAGTGGATATATAAACATCTCTTCCACAAAATTCTTCAGATCCAAGATTACTTTTTTTACAAAATATTAATGATTAATTTCCATCATTAATTTGGTCAATTTCCCAAGAAATATCTAGCACACTTGTAACAAATACCTAGTATTAACTACCTAAGTATCTAAAATATAGTTTTGAAATTTAATAGTAATCAGTCATTTTCTCCAATATAACTTATTTATACAAATATTGTAATTAATATTTTTTTGGTGATAATCAAACAACTTGTACTTATTTCCCATTTTGTAAGTTCAAATAGAGTTTGTAAAAGAAGAATCCACCAGTACTCCATAAGCACCACATCCCTAATATTTACTTGCTAAAGGATGGTGGATGAAACAATTCATATTCAATTTAAAATTGTATTATTTTCGTCAAAATAAATAGTAAAAAAGAAATAGTTTCTTTGAAAGTATCATAATACAGTCCAATCATAAAATAATTTGACTTTGTCTAAAAAGCTGCACGCTGGACGGTACAAGTAACGGGCCATGAATGAATTGCTTGTCAATATTTACATTTCATCAATTTGTGAAGTAAAGGTGTCCCTTCTCTTAAATTAATCAAAACTCATTGTTGTATGTTAAAACTATTTTTTCATTATTATCATTAATTGTAGTAATGATACCACTTCTAATTAGTTACAATTTTATCATCCTTTACCTCCATTTTAAATCTTCGAGCTCGAACTAAGCTGTTTTTTTAAGCAGTCTCTTCTAGGTTCAACTGTCAGCCTTCTTCTAAAGGTTTACAAAGGATTCTTGTAATGTTTCAAATTCCTCGTAGTCCACAATCAGCCCAAAAAGTAAAGATTTTTTCCTACAGAGTTAATAAATTTCACTAATATTTGAATGGAAGATTTATTTTTATGGAATTATACGAGAAACTCTTAATATATCTATCTCAATTCGGTGCAATAAAAATAAAAGTAAAACAAGAAAAGGGATAAGGTATGAATGAGGAGTAGCGTTGGACTTGTAAGAAAGACAACCTAGTATTATCCCCCACAAGTTGGAGAATCTAATACCTAAGGATAGATAGAGCTACTCAAAAGGCCTCAAAGCATATGCCAGTCTAAAGTAGGATCAACTCATCTGCAGATAAGCCCCATAATGTTCATTCTTAATTATTATTAACTAAAAGTTAAAGCAAATATGCATGTGAACAAATAAAGCCATAGCACTAACATGGTGGAAGAATTATACTAAGAGAGTTAATTAGAGCCAGTCATTAAACTAAATTATCTTTGTAACAGCAAAAATTATACTAAATTTGATCATGGAGAGGGACAATTGAGTGGGATTGTGGTTGGGTGCTTGATGGTGGGGGACCGGGGGGGTGGGGGAGGGGGGAATTTAAGAGCCTAATCCTCAACTCAAGGGTCAATCGTAAGGGACAAAGGGCCAAAAGCGGCGCCTCGAGCACTGTTTTGGGCAGCCCGTGGCATAAACTTTTAGAGGCATTTAATCAAAAATAATAATTTTATATTAAAATTAATCAAATACCATGTAATCGAAGGGTGTTAAAAATATAGGTAAAAGTGCAAGTGGGAGTTGCAACTTTATCTGAAAGCGCAACCCTCGTTTGTGCTTTCAAATTTTGATTTTTTTTTTTCAAAATGATGGAAAGCGCAATTTAAGATTATGTTTTCATACAGAAAACACAACCTTAAATTGCGCTTTCAGTTAAAAATATAAAAACGTAAGGTACTATTGCACCTTTAAATTTAAATATATTTTTATATATATTTTTTAAAATATTTTTTTAAAATATATATGTGTATATATATATATATCTTTACTTTATGTATAATTAACAGAAAACATAATCTTAAATTGCGCTTTCAGTTAAAAATATAAAAACGTAAGATACTATTGCGCCTTCAAATTTAAATATATTTTTATATATTTTTTTTAAAATATTTTTTTTAAAATATATATGTGTATATATATATATATATCTTTACTTTATGTATAATTAATATATAAATTTGTGGGAGTGGAAAAATAAGGAGTGAGATGTAATTAAGGATGATTGATATTTTATACATATATTTAGATAAATATATATAAATATAAATATATATATACATATATTTAGATAAATATTTTTTATTATAATAATAAATAACATAAAGTTATGTTATTTAATTTTTTTTTTACTTAAGTATATGTATGTAAATATTTTAATAAAAATAATAACAATACTATTTTTGCTTCATAAATCAAACAAATAATTTTTTTAAATAATAATTACAGTATTGAATTTAAAAGTTTTGAAAAATACAAAAATAAAAAAAATACTAAAAATGACCACCAGTGCCACACGTACGTCGCTGGCGTTGTCATCTATCTCGATGTCCACCCTAAGCAGCAGTAATATCATGTGATTGGTCTGGGGTTGGATCATCAATATATGTAGTATAGTTTAAATTGAAGCTCGGCCGACCAGACGAAGTTGTGGAGCTCGACTCTCCACGATCATGATAGTCGTGTCTAAATATAAAAATGCAACAGGCGAGTCAATAAAATCTCCATATCTAGAATTGTGTCCTATATGCTGCTGAACAAACGATGTTTACGCCATGTCTAAATCTAAACTGTGTAGTGTAGAAAATGAAATCGTAGATGGTGGCATACCCCAATATGGAGTGAATGAGTCATCCGGTTGTGCCTGTTGAGGCACATAATAGTCGGCAGTGCTATCCAAACCGTGTGATACACGATGTGTCGAGGTGGATGGATCTGCCTCATCTGCTATACTAAACATAAGTGGATGAGGAATATCGTAAGATGTAGAAGCATGACTAGTAAAGGCACCCCGTGTCGAGGTAGAGGGACCCACATCATCTACTACTCTAGTACGCCTTCTCGTCCTCCTGGCTGTGTCTAGTGGTGGTAGCATTGGTATATTTACAGCATCTTGTTGTCTACAAAGTAGGCGTTTGAGATCATCAGTGGCGTGTATAGCTTCACTCATCAATTGCATAAGTGAAACTATATCTTGTTCATTCACACCATCAGCACTGAGTCTAATTCTCTCGACTGCCATATTCTAAAATACATCTAAAAAAGGAATAATATTAAAGAATATCATAAATATGATGCATACACATTATAAAAAATTTTATTAATAAATATCTTACCACAGCTTCTAAATTTGATATGTGTGAAGGCTGGTACCCCTTCTCCATAGGCAAATAGGATCGTGATATCAGACGGTGTGTAATGCCATCGTACAAATCCATATAGCGAGGCTCAGTACTATCGGAACTAGTAATGGGAGGGTTGACGATAATAAACTGATGTCTATTTGCCCACTACGACACATACTCACGGTGATATCGAGCCTAATCCTCTCCACTGTGTCCCCTGCAGTCTACATTATGTAAAGTCTGCTCATGTACTGGTATATCTGGTGGAATGTATTGGCGCATGACCCGCTTTGGGTGATGGAACTCCACAATAACGTAGTTGATCAATGGACAACGAGATCTCCACAGTGACGTATTACACCTTGAACCCAACACCATAATATCCGGTGAACTCATATCATATGGCTCCCATATAAACTACAATTATAAAATACATAAATTTGAATTATTTGTACATATATGAAAAGAAAAATCAAATCAAATTTAAACAAGTGTCTTAAATTCTACTCACCTCTCTATCAGTCATCCTGTCTAGTATATCTCTAATAATCCTGACTAAATGACTCGTCGTACGCGTGAAGCTGTAATACTACATCCACCTATATGTATATAAAAACAATCATGAAATAATAATCATGAAATAATAATCATGAAACAATAATCACAAAATAATAGTGGAAGTAGAAGCTCATTATCATTAGCGTTAAAAAATGGACCTATACCTTGCACCATATGGAGGAAGTGGAAGCTCATGATCATTAGCGCCAATGAGTGGGCCCATATTTACTCGCGAACGTAATCGTCTTGGCACCAACATGGTAATGCGAGACCATGCCCATATTTGCAAAAATATATATTATTCTATAGTACAAGGCAAACATATTGATATAACATAAGAAAGTAACAACACTTATATAAAGTTTACCTGTAGAAGCACCATCGCACCACCAATAACATTTTTATTTTTATCCGATACAGTGCACAACTCACGATATATGAAATACAGTACTACACTGCCCCAACTAAAATAAACAACATCCTTAATCTACTCCATACTCTGTAGATATAGCAACGACACTCCATTGCCTGATGAATCAGGACACATAATGCTACTGAGTAGAATCAATATACAGTCGCGTGCATATCGCTCCAACTCATCGTGGGAAGTGTCATCTATCACTGGGTTAGCTTCAAGATAACCCCTCAAGGTACTCAACAATATACGCCCACACCTAAACTGTTGTGAAGTGGGTCGAAATCCTAAGTAATGGTGACAATAATCCTGCCACTGCTCGGTAGATCTCCTCAGATCAACTCCAATAACAGGCTGACCATCTACTGGTAAACTCCAAATAACTGCAACATCCTGTAGTGTGACAATCACCTCACCAATGTGAAAATGAAATGTATGAGTCTCAGGTCGCCATCTTTCGACTAGAGCAGTAATCAAATGAAAGTCCATATCAAAGTGTTCACATTGGTAGACGCCATAAAATCCCATATCATATAGCATATGAACTATACGAGGATGTAATGCACCCTCTCCACTATGAAGACTCCAAAATGACGCGTCTGCGTGCCTAGCTGTAAGTGTCCTATCAACCGCACCATCAAATACACTCTCTGAACGGTGAGTAGCCTATCGGGATAAAATTATCGTATCCCGTGGACAATATACAGAAACAATATCCATACTGTTTACAAATGAATAACACCATGTGTCAGGTATAATTTTTTTAATAGCATCACATGAATATTTACATATAATATGAAATTTAACCATATAGTTAACAACAATTAAACACAAATTTTAACATATAACATGAAATTGTACATACATCGTTAACAACAGTTAAATATAACATCATTATAAAATTATTTCATACAAATAAGGAGTATTACTCTCGCACAAAAGCAAATACTAATCTAACTGTAATGACATCATCTATGTTGGGAAGACGAAGTTGTGCCATGTTCTGTTGCATTAACCCTTTGCCTTGCTCGCACTTGTTGTCTAGCACGTGTCTGAGGCCAATCCATCTCGTTAGGAATTCAAGTAGTATTCTGTCCACGATGATTCTGAATTCGCAATGATGGATTATGCCATAACTTGAAGGGAGGCGCATCCCAATAAACTTTATCTGACAAAGGCTCAAACTTCCCTTTGTAAGTATCTACATAAGAAGCAGTGCTATAGTATGATTTCATGAGTATTGCTGGATTAACTCCAAAATACCGACAAGTATGCATTACATGCGAGTAAGGTATTCCAAATTGACTCCAATTACCGCATGAACACTCTATTGACCTCAGTTTCACGATGTGTGTAAAACTCCTAAATGATCTTGGTCAACATGTTATGACAGATGCGAATTGATCTGTATAATCAAACACGTGTACCATACGCTCTATAGATGGGTTCTGCCAACTCTCATACCTTTGCAATATATTATCAGGCCATGGTTGGTTATTCTCCATCATTTGACGACCCTTGGATAGTCGATCAAGAAAATGTTTAATAGCACGATGGAACATAATCTATACAATAACAGTGACTGTGAGCCGTTATGCACCTTTCAACATTCCATTAATGCATTCTGACATATTTGTTGTCAGAATGACATATCGCCATCCTCCATCATAAGCTAGAGTCCACTGACATTTATCTATATTCTGCAAGTATGCATGTGCATCCTCGTTAAGAGCCTTTATTTTTTATATTACCTTATCAACTTGTCTGATTGTCAATTGTGAACCAACTGTATAACACAAATCACTTAATGTAATACTCTTGAACCGCTTATTGAAGTTAGATAACACATGCCTTAAGCAAAAATAATGCACCCCGCTAGGTGGCATGAAATCAAGTATGTATTGAACAGCTCCAAATAGGCCACTATGTCGGTCAGATATCAAACAGACACTCTCAACCCCGCGGACAACATACATAGACAACATATGCAAAAACCATCTCCAAGATATAAATGTTTCTTCATTAACAACTGCAAAAGCCAGAGGCAAAACCTGTTGATTTGCATCTATCCCCACAGCAATCAACAACTTGTGTTTGTTCTTTGTGTAAAGATGTGTTCCATTAACACTTATTACTTTACGATAATTTTGGAACCCATCGATATATGGTTTGAATGCCCAGAATACATATTTCAATATTTTCTTTTCGAACTCGGTGTCGATGTGATGCCACTCCACAATTGTGCCTGGATTCCATTTTTGCAGAGCTCCCAAATACTTAGGCAATTTTCTAAGTGAGCTCTCTCAAGTGCCATAAACATTTTCCCTTGCTCATTTCAAACCGTATCTGGCCTTATGATATGAAATTTCATATTGATACTTGTCTTTCACATTTTGTTGGACATACTTAATCTCATAGGTCGGGTCACATTGAACTATGCCAGTAAGCAACCTTGCGATCATGTTTTTACATAGGTTGCGATGATCCACATACACTAAATTCATAAGGCAGGTATGAGGGACTCCCCACTTGGTGATTTTTTATAAACCGAGCTTTGCTTTCAATGATACTCGAAGCCCCCAATTACACCACGTGGTCGATGTACTATGGCTGCATTCCACTTTCCATAATTTTGGTGTACTCTCAACCATCCGATACTCACGTCTGACAACTCGTACAGAGTAATCTTTAACTGAAGCTTGAAGATTTTTTTTTGTTTTTGAATACCATACCCTTTTCAACCTCTTCAATACTAGAGTCATAAAACTTTCCTCTATTTGGAATATCAATAGAATCAACAACTATTTCTGGGTAACATGTTGTGAAGAATGGTATAGTACGATTAGAGTCATATTCATTTGTTGTTGAGGGCAATGAGGTATAAACTGACACTTGATGTTGGGATGAGTTGCCCTCATCATGTTGCTCATACATCTCTTACAAATCATCAATTTCGACCCCATCACCATCATCATCATCACCATCACCATCATCTTCATCAACAATTCATCAGGTTCGGAATTAATATATTCTTCAGCACCAAAACTGTCGACAAGTGGCTCAGATAATTCATCAATGTATGCATTATACGACTCTGTATTTGTACCTTGAAAATGCTCTTGACCAGAGCTTGAAGCACCTGCATTAAATTCATTGATGTCAACACTTGCCATACCTTACGTCACTGTAGTCATTTCAAACACACTATCATCTGTTAAAAATGATGCATACTAATAATACTCATTGCTTGTTGGTATCTCAGGCACAGTATTATGAACATTTTGTTCTGCCTCAACATAAAATTCTACAAATTGATTTTCTCTTCCCGGATTTAAGAAAAATTTCAATCTTTCGTCATCAGTTATTGATATTAGTTATGACACATTACTGCAACAATACTTACCAAATAATTTCAATAAGAACTGTTTATCATCAACGCCTGTAATCTGATACACTTTCAATAGTAATTCAGAAAATCTTGTCCTATGAGACATTCTCCTCACTCTAATTGCAGGGCGATCATATGTCACTGAATTAGCATCTTGTATAATTTGACCACTAAAGTATACCAGAACATCGATACTATTTCTATTTGCCATAACTACATCAAAATAAGTATTAATATTTTAATTTTAAATAATAATTTCAAAGACATAATATTTAATTAAAATTATCATAGTTGTAAAAAAAATTCCCTAAATAGTTCAATAATTTTTAACTCACATTTTCAAGTCAAATAACAAATAACAAATATAATATACAAAAAAAAATGCAAACATTAGCTTCTCCACATATAAAATATGCTATTAAAAATATACTTGCATGTATCATTATAAAAAATAATATTAATAACATTTCAATACAACAAAATTTATTTTTTTAATATAAAAATACATCTACTTCACAATTATTACAATAAAATAGATACATTATAATTGAAATATGATACATATAAGTCGCACTTACAATATGATCTGCGTTGTATTTTAATTTATCGCATACTAACCTGAACAAAAATATATAAATGTTAATTAGTAAATTTTTTTTAATTAAAAATTTTTAAAAAATAATAATAATATTATTTACCGAAAGAAGCGAAAATAGACGTCAAGAATGTAGGAAATGAGAGAAAAAGAAAAAATGACAAAAAAAAATCAATAAAGAGCTCGACTGAAAGGTCGAAAGAGAGAGAGAGAGAGAGAAATGGGGGAAGTTGGTGAGGGGAATAAATGGGGAGGAGGGGCTCTAATGACGGAATGGGGAGGAGGCACGCGCATGAGTGAGGGGAATGGGGAGAGGAAAGGAGAGGGGAGGGGAGGGAGGAACGATCGGCTTGAATGCCAACCGAAGACGCAACCTTTTCTCTCCGTAGGAAGCGCAATCCAAAGTTGCGCTTTCACGTATTTTTATCACCTCTCCCCACATCATGATAAATTTTAAATATTTTTTAAATTTATTATTTTTTATTAAATTAGTCTAAACTTTTATGGTAATAAATTAAGGAAAATATTTGATTTGGTATTAAGCAAAATTACCAAGTAACATTCGGTGACATCATTATGTTGTTCTTTAGTGTTTGTCCATTATAGTATATTTCTATTGGATTTGCAAGATCTAGAATACATGGCGCACTAGAATTTTAAATTTTTTATAAATATATACATAAAACACGTATTTAAAATTTTATAATTAGGACTCTTAACAAGCTAAATTTCATTGAAATACGCAAATTCAATTTAATAATTGTAAACCAAACTTAGTATTTGTTTGGCATCACAGTTGGGATCCTCAAAATTATTTGGCACCTTACGTAAACTTGCATTAGGCTCCGTTTGGTTCCACGAAAAATAGGGAAAACGAATTTTGGAAAAATTGTTTGATTACAAGTATTTTCCAGGAAAATACTAAAAAAAATTATTAAATCTTGAAAAATATAAAAAATATTAAATATTTATTTAAAAAAATATTTATCTGTGTTGTAAAATGGATAAACCTAATATAGAATCAAATTTTCGATGAACTAAATGTTTGTATAACTATATTTTATACCGAATATTGAGACAATTTTTTAGGTTTGCTTTGGTAATTCATATAATATTTTCCTTCATTCTTTTCCTTTTTCAAAGGGTTTTAAATGGAAGTAAACGGAGCATTAGATTACAATTTATCTAAACACAATATATAATTAGCTTTTGGCAAAAGTGAAAATATGGTAGCTTTGGCCAACTTCAATTTTGGGATTGAATTCTTACAACAAAAAGAGAGAGTTGAACTTAAATCCAAGTTACGCATGAAAGAATAGGCTCTACTTGATTAAACTTGGCCTTGAACTAATGACAAATGTAAAAATCATATATGACATTATGTTGTGTTATGAAAAATACTAAGTTATCATTATTATTATTATTATTATTATTATTATTTGACTTTATTTCGAGTCTAAGGAGTATCTATTTTAATAGGAATTAAAGGTCTAATGGTTGTTTTTATTCATTAATGGATATAACTTGGATTTATTTCTTTATCGTGTAACAAATAATACAAAAGTAAAAACAAGTTTAACCCTGCTTGGGCTTGGCTTAAAATAATTTCTTTTAAATAAATCCCAAGCTATAAAAAACAAGAGCTCGTAAAAGTAAGAATTATCATTATATCATAACATTAATTGTTAATAAATTAAAAATTATCAATTAATAATTTTTAATTATTAACTATCAATAATCAGCAAGAATAAAAAAATATTATGCTAATTTTTTTAAAATATATTTTTTTAAAAATAATACATAAATATATATAATATATGATAAAAAAAATATTAAAATTTAAATAGGATAGGACGGGACAATTTAAAAAAAAAAGCCTCCGATTCGTCTCAAATTCATTTGTAATAATAAAAATTTACCTTACATATTAAATGAAAATACTAGTTATCATTCCTACACATTAGATAAAAATAATTACATCATTTATAATTTATAATAATCTTACTTCGTCTAGTTAATTTTTCCTTAAAAACTTTATGACCAGTCTCCTAAACGTAAGCTGGGTATTATATACGTGACTGACTGCCTAAAATATGATGTGCAGGCAGCGGAACATGTCTGTCTAACGCGACATGAATGGAAAAGTAGTGGGGGTAACAACTAACAACTTGTACGGGCACGTGAGATAAAATGGCTTTTCGTTTTCATCTAGGAAATTTCCAGTCACATTCGCAGGTCACTTTCTGTCCCCTCTATTGCTACCTTTTCTTTCATGATTTCTTTTCTTTTTTTTTAATTTCCTTTATGTTTTATTTATTGATCTAATTTAATTCAGTTTGAATTTTATAGATGAAAACTTCAAAGTTTTATATAGTGTAATATTATTACTTTAAGTACATAGATATTTTCAAAAAGTAATCTTTATTTTTTTTTTAAAAAAAATGTAGTTTTCATTATGGGAATATTCAGAAAAGAAATAAAATTTAATAAGGTCAGCATGGTAGAAGTTTGTTGTTACTGGACTAACACCAAAGCATCGTTTCTGAAATTATTTAGAAATGAAATTGAAACCAAATTGGTGTAATGGCGACATATGTTTTCTATAATGTCTAAGAAGCACACATGCCTTGTTGCAACAAGGTAACTCAGTTTTTGGGCAAAACTGATGATGTAAAATAAGAAGGGGATGTTTTAGAGCACTCCTGACTAAATAGAAGCATAAATACGCATATGGTTTGTCGATAGAGTTTAAATAATTATATTTTTTATTAAAAAATAATTATGAGACGATCCATATATAAATATTTTAGATGGTCCAAGCATCATCACATAAAGATTATGAGGGTCCGCTTTAGATCCCAAATTTTGATTGCTTTGGGCTCTTTCTATTTTTTTTTTAAATTTTTAAATTTTTTTCTCTTCTTCTTCTAGTCATTTTTCTGGATATTTATCATTTTTTGTAGTTGTTTTTAGGTTCAATATTCTGTTAAGGTATTTCTGTGCCATGTTTGGCAATTGTTTAAGTCGGCCAAATTTTAGGCTTATTTGAATTAGGTTAGAAGTATGCTATTTATTTATTTCCTAAATTATATTTTCTTTTAATTATTCTTACTCTGAAATAATTGCGTTTTGCGTATATTTGAGTTCCCTTGTATTCATCTGAAGCTTGAAACGAGTTTTGCAAAATTTTCAAAATTTTGTTGCACTTTGTCAGGTCGGTATCTGTCCTATCCACGTGGATAGGGTAATCTCTGTTAACAAAAATAATCAGTTTGGACAAAGAAGTTAATATGTGGGTTCTTTTCATAATAATATTCAGAATGAGACAATATTTCTTTCTGTTTTTGCTTAGCTTAACAATGAAATTGGAAAAAAGAAATGAAACACTACTTTTGTTGAATACTCTTACTTTTATCAAAATTAAGAGTGTGTTTAGGTGATCTTATAAATTTTTTAAAATATTTGATAAAATATTTAAGAATTTATAAGAGATTTTAAAATATTTGGTAAATTATTTAGAAAATGAGTTTATAATCTCTTAAAATAAAATATTAGGATCTTATAAACTGCTTTAAAAAAAAAAAAGTAAAGAGCTCTTAACTTATTTTTAAAATATTAATAAAATTCTTTAATTTTGACTATTTTATTAAAAATTATTATTACTAATATTTTTTAAACTCCATCATCTTATTTTAACAAAATACTTTAAAAATTTATTTTTAATACAAGATCTATCATTTTATAAAATTTAAAAATATATGTTTGGTTTAAATAAACTTACCCAAACAATCTAGAGTTGCTTGCGTTGTAAAGACTTGATTAATTTTGTAGCTACATAGTTTTATGCGCTTCCTTTAAAATCATAAAGTTTCTGCTCTCGCTTTTAAAAGCCACATGAAAAGTTGACGCGCGCCATTTGTCCTTTGCAGCAAGAAAAAGGGTCTTTATTTTGCATCGGACCATACGTTTGGATGAATGTGAAAATTTCAGAATAGATCTTTCCTATTTTTCATTTCAGTTTCTAATTTGGTAAAATTAAAACAAGTGAAATCACTGAATTTACAGATAGCTTATTCCCACTAAAGAAAGAAAAAAACACATTTCTCATTCAATTATGAAGAATAAAGTAAAATTAATTTGAACAAAAAAAAAAAAGAAAGTAAAATGGAATTGATTGGGAATCATAATTAAAAATGAAACTTCTCTCCTCAACCCCAAAATCTTTCACAACTAGAAATTAGTAAAAATAGTATCTTCTATTGCAGGCTCTCTTCTAGACATTGCATCTTTTGATGTAATAGAAAAAGTATATAAGAAACATTTATAAAATATCCGTGTATTATTCATGCATTTAAATACACAAAATACAAATATACACACAGGCACATAACACTTCTATATACACACACACACACACACACATATATATATATATATTGAAGTTTTATTATGTTTAAATATATACAAATGTGTAGAATGGAATCTCTATCGTTATTTTAAAAGCTATTATAGGATTTTTTTCCAATCTGAGTGATTGCTAGAGACAAAAAATATTAGTTTGTGTGATATTAATTGCTTTTTGTCTGAATCATAGTTGAAATCTGATTATTAAGAAGCTATTATTTTTACTATAATGATAGACGCTCGATCCTATAATATATATATATATATATATACCTATATTTGTTTCTATAAATTTGTGTGTGCGGGCATCTGTCCATGTATAAATTAGCAGGATAAATTATATAATTTACTTGTACAGATTTAGTGGTTATTATGGTTCCTATTGATAAAGAAATGAGTTATCAAGAATTATTAAACCATAAATGACAGCAAAATTTGGGGCCAACCCCAACTATTGCTGAGTTGCCTTCCTTTTTGATATAAAATTCAAGGGGCCTTGCATTCAGACCTTTGCCTACAAATATAAAAAACACATGGTGTAAGTAAATATTCATATATATATAACTCCCTACATCTTATGAAGAATTTCTGGATTGATTTTTTAATAAAATAAAAATTCCTTTTTACTTTTTTGAGTTAGTAAAATTAAAAAAATTAATTACAATGCAAAACTTTCCATTCATAATGTTATTGTATACAGTTTTAAAATAAAATTATTTGGGTTAAACAAATGTGAAATGCGTAATTATAGGATTTAATCTATCTCTTACCATTAAATCCCAAATCCTAATTAATCAGATTTAAGGCACAATAGGCAATCAAATAAATTATTTATTGATTTTTGAATATGAGACTAGAATTTTCCGACAAACCGAAAGTAGAAATCAAGTCATACTTTAAGGAAGATGGGAGCATCATATTGTAGTATGATAGTACTTGGTGTATATGCGTGCATATTGAAAAAATTGTTGTTTTCTTTTAATATTTGTCTACATGTATGTCACAATTCTTAATACGCACAAGATTATAATAGTTATAACAAACAAATTTATTCTTGTTCAACTTTATAACTTAATGGAACAAATAAACGAACGAATAATGCTATTTATATGTGTCTAAATAATTGAATGGAAAATTCATTTAAGGTTAAATTTTGTTCAACTTGGACTGACTTTCTTGAAACGATGAGTTTCTACATCAAACGTATTGTAAGAGTGTACATTTTGTTAAAAACTAAATTTCAAATAACAAAGTGTAAGCAATAAAAATTGAAAGAAAAAAAATTAAAAAATTTACAAAAAATAAAAAATAAAATTTGAAAAGTATAGACAGCTAGCAAGGTGTCAACAATAGTCAATAGTAAAAAGAAGTGACAAACTAAAATATAAATAAAAAGAAGTTCAATTTTCCATTAAATTTGGTAGAACAGGAACTCAAAACCAAGTGCAACCAAAAATAATTTCTTCCAAAAACTAATAACTAAATATTGAATTAAACTTGTTCCGTTTATTTGATTCATACCAAATTTTCGGCTCCAGTTAAGTTCGACCATAACTCTAAAAGAAAAAAATGAAGGGATTAGTGCCAAAGTATATAGGGAAATTGGCATGGTTGCACGGGACTAAATAAATGTAGATAGATAGTAGTGAGTGATGTATGTTTGCATCTAAAGCAGCAGTAGTTTGTTATGGGAAAAGAAGCCAAAGCATTAACAAACAGGGGTGGGTCATGGGTGGCCGGCTGCTGACACTGAGATCACTCTTCATCTCATTTTTCAATATATATATAGACACACACACACACACACACACACACAAACAGAGAGCCAACACCACCTTTCTTTTTTTTGTTCTTTTTTCCTAACTTGTCTGGCGCCCCACCACTGCTTTCCTCCACTCTCCTCTTACCTTTGCTTTGCCATTATTAAACAAACATCAACCCCATTTCTCTCTCTCCCCTCTTCCTTCAATTCTGAACTGGGCTGTTTCACTATGTTCCACAAACAAGAAAAACCGAAATCTTGTTTCTTGTTTCATCTGATCAAGCACTGAGAGTACTAGATTTCTGCAAATTTACTGGAGGTGAGTTAGTTTTGCATTTGCATTATTCTCAGTGCCATGATTCTTTTCAGATTCTCATAATTTCAGCCTCTTTTTTATTGGGTTCAGCACTATCCAATGAAGCCATTGTTCTGGTTTTGCATTTATTTTCCATTTTTTTTTTTGGCTTGGATTTGATTTGGTTGAGATTCATACTGGAGTGACCTGAATCAGAATGATCATGTTCTTGTTTTATGGTCTCTTGCAATGATTTTCCTTGCTTAAATTTGCATTTCTACGTATGTTGTTACGTGTTTTCCCCTGCTGCTAACATGCCAAGCATAAAAAACCACAGTTCTTTTCTCTTGAAGAGAATATACTGGCGGTTTAAGATTCTGAAAACTGTTCAAATCTTGGTATTGAAGAGAAAATAAAACCATTACTTTTGGAGCTCAAAAGTAGTATTCATTCATGTCCTGGAGATTTTGACTTGCAACATTAGAGCATATATGTCTTCAAATAGAAAAGATTGTCTAAAGATGAACAACATTTTCCAGATAATTTCAAAATCTAATTCACATGAGCTACTTGCTGTTTCATATCATTAACCGATTAGATTTCAAAATTTCCATATTTCATTAGACAAACCAGTATAATTTCATTTCCCAGGATTCCAAAAGATAGTAGTATTTTCCAACTCTAGGTTCAACTTCCAATAAAAAGCCCAACTCTTCAAGAAAATAAGAAATTTTATACTTAAGCTTGCAGTGTTCCCCAGTTATGGAGCTGAAGAGCCCAACCTTATTTTCTTCAATTTGCCTTTCTCCTCAGCCTTTTACTTCTTTCAATATGCACTTAATGCAGAATCTTCATACATGTCCATTTTGTGGATGTTTGTTTTGCTCCCAGTGAACTGTAGAATGACCCTGTTGCTTGATTCCAAAATGGAAAGCTATTCTCAGTTTGTTGTTTTAAAATTCTCTAAAGCCCATCTTTATTTTCCCTTTTGATGGTATACTCATGATGGGATAGCACCTTTTTCGTCACTGCTTGAACTCTATCACCGTTAAGCTCTCTATTTAGAAGTCAAGTTTGAGAGTGTTACAAGTGAAGTTCACAGGGAAAGTATTGTTCGCCTTATAACTGGCACATATTGATGTTTGGCCAATTCTAGACCAAGATGGGGTGTTTGGTTAAGCTCTTTTTTATGCAGAAGCATTTTATCAGATGGTAAACAGCTTGTAATAGAATAGAAGCCTAATGCTCTTGCCGAGGTTTGTGGTAAAAAATAAAAATTCGAATGACATCTGCAAAGCTGGAAGTGAAGCACAAATAAAGTTCAAGCATAATTCGCCTGTACTGAAGAAGTTAACTATAAGCGTACACGGAGGAGAAATGATCATTTAAGGGATTTTCGATTTGTAGCAAAACTGACTGAAAGAAGTCATGTAGGCAACCTTATGGTTCCTCCATACAAAGAGCAGAGAAATCTTGTAGTCATGAAAATGACTTCTATTTTTGAGCTTCTTTAAGATGTCTTAAAGTTGTTTCTTCAAACTGTTATCATAGTGGCTCTACTTATTGGTATCCTTTTATTGCTAGTAGTTACTCTTGCTTTTTTCTGCTTCAATGAGATTATGAACATCAATTATGGTGCAGGGAACATATCAGCTTCCAGCAATAAGGTTGCACTCTGAACTGATATTTGGAGATTGATCATTGAAGTGATCATCTTGTTATTTAGAAGTTTTGTAATATGAAACCATCAAAATTTGATCTTGAAGTGGAGGCCCTCACAGAAGACGATTCTGATGTTACTAGCCAAGTTGCTTTTGACATATCAATCCAAGAAACCTTAGTGGATTCTTCCAAGGGCAGCGTCACCAACCCTAATCATAGTACAGATCCTGTAAGCTTTCAGTTGAGCTCAGAATCCATCTCCCTCAACTTATCTCTAAGCTTCAAATCAAGCCATGACGAATCAGCAGGCGTGGAATCTGCAAGATTTTCAACATCCAGCACAAGTGAAAGCACCAATGAACTTGTAACCCAAAGTACAGCAACAGTTACACCAAGGGCGTTTTCTTGCAATTTCTGTCAACGAAAATTCTTCAGTTCACAGGCACTTGGTGGCCACCAAAATGCACATAAACGCGAAAGAACCCTGGCAAAACGGGCCATAAGAATGGGTGTATTTTCCGATAGATATGCTAGTGTAGCTTCTCTGCCTTTGCACGGATCAGCATTCAAGTGCCTAGGAATTAAATCACACTCTTCAGTGCACCATGGATTTGTGCCTCCAGTCAGGCCACCAGAAATTAGAACCAGTGCAAGATTTGAAAACGGTTATCTGTGTCAGCCCATATATGTGGAGGATGAAGATACTGAACTGTTATGGCCAGGTAGTTTTCATCAGGTAGCTACTGCTAACATGTCGTCTCGTCCAATTTTTGTACAGGCTGGAACTTCAAATGTGAATTTTGTAGGGAAAACACCACCATTGGACAGAGATTCTACACCAGATCTCACGCTCAGACTTTGAAAACTAAGTATGACGGCAATGTGTTTATTAGTGTAGTTTGTATGCCACAACCTGGAAAAAAGTGGCAAAGCTTGCAAGTGCATCTTTCAGCTCAAATGTGTGTTTGACTTACGGTTTTTAGAAAATAGAACTTTGTTAGATGGCTTGATGTTCATCTCAAAATCAGCTGATCTGTATGAATGCCTTGTAACTGATCTCTATTTCCAACTGATCAGGTAGACATAATTTGCCTAGCTAGCATTGACTTTGTTATGTGAATTGGCGCTTATATATTTGCAACCTTTTTCTGCTAATCTTTGTTGTATCAATGCATGCATGCATCCCAAGTTAGCAGGTTGGTAAATCGTTAGATTGATCACAGACATGTTTATTTTCGAGTTTACATGCAAATACTTGGAGAAATTCAATTCAAGAACTGCTCATTCAATGCCATCCTGGGTAGTATCCAAGTGGGATTATGCCATAGGATTTTACATAATGATGCCATTGTTTTTATTTTGTGATAGACTCCACTTGGGCAATTGTTTCACTTATGTGTTTCAAGATAACTGCTAAATCTATCCACCCCTTATAGCATGGTGGTGCCTGACTTAACTGACTTAACATCTTGTATTTGAGGTCATGACATTTGACCTCATGGATTTCAAAGTCAATACACAATGTACACTAAGATTCTATGCTAAGCTGAACAGAAGAGTCACACATCTTTCTTATTTCATTTGAAAATCAGAGTCTAAATACACTATCAATTACTCCTAGTGTTTCCATTGTTTAAAATGATTATTCAACCAAATAGCACAATTAACATTAATATGTCCATTAAAGAAACTACAATTACAGACTTCATAAAACCTAGTCTGCTCTTGATTTCCTCATAACAGGTTACACACTTGTTCTAGAGTTCTTGGGAGCAAGAACTTCCTAGATACTTTAAGCCTATTTTGAAACTTGTCTTTAAAATGTCTCTCAATTACTTTCAGTTATGAGGAGTAATTAGCAACAACATTCCCAGAAGCATCTGCTTCAAACTTTAATCAGCATCTGCAAGTCTACATCTGTATCTGTTCCTCTAGGTTCAATTAATTCAAAAGATGGAATGCTATTCAAATAGCGCTACTTTGAAATTGTATAATCTGTTCATATAAACGTTTTATATCTTTGAAATTGTATAATCTGTTCATATAAACGTTTTATATCTTTTTAAATTGTATGATTGTTAGTCACTCGAATTCACCTAGTTTTCCTTTAGATAAATTTTTATTTTTGAACCGAAATTGAAGAACTAAATTCTGAAACAAGCCCATATAAAGAATATCTCGACGTAATTTCAGAAACTCCTAAACTACTCCTTTTTTTTCAGAAAATATATTAAATATATTATTACAACAGAATATCAAGTAATAACCAATTAACAATCTATAGCATATCAACAATGAATACTATATAAGTAGATAAATGTTCACACTTTTGGTGGGATTCAATTTAGAACTTTAGGGACTGTATGGTATTATTTAAGGTGTTTTGGGGAAATATATTGAAAATTATGTGTAGCTTATTTGATTTTCTTTTGAAAATATTTTAGAGTGTAATTATTAGAATGTTTTAAAATATTTTTGGGGAAGAGAATTGATTTGGAGGGAAATGTATCGAAAAATGTATGATATGTTTGGTTTTATTTTGGAGAATAAAAATAAAACTAAATATTCTTTTAGAATTTTGAGAACTTAACTTTGTAACTTGAATTAGACCTCATTGGCATCATCCTGAATTGCTTTCTGCATTCTATAGATATCTAATAGGAATGCAGCAATTTATCATTTCTTGAAATTGCAGTTTTGCTTCACTCCCTATATTATTCACCATTATTATTAATTTCAGACTGGAGCTTCATATTCAGGGCACTTCTTGACTATTGATTACAAATCGGAAGTCACAGAGATTATTACCAAACTTTTTTCCAATTAATAATAGAAGATATCATCTCCTGGTAAAACTTATGCTTTGTTTTGTTCAAAGATTTTGAAGAGTAAAGGAAAAAACCTAGGACAAAGGAATACAAAATTCCAAGTTTGTTTGGTTGTCTAGGGAAAATAACCAGGAAAAACAAAGAAAAAAACAAGAGGATATGGATGTCTTGGAGAAGCACATAGGACCAAATAGGCTTTTCTCTCATTTTCCGCAGCTTTTAGTGAGGCAACTGAATTTTCTCCAGTTACATGATATTTTCCTTCAAGTTTTCTTCTATTTTCCCTAGCATCCAAACCCCCAAAATTGTCACACTAGCATTTTCCCTTCCTTTCCTAACCAAAATCCTTATAGCAAACAGGGTTTTAGGTGTCTACAAAGGAATGTATCAAGTACATGTAGCCTCAAAAGACCCTGTATTTGTTTTAGATCAATAAAAATGTGGTAAAGTTCTTACTTGTTTGAGTTTTCAGAAAGTTAAAGAATATATGAAAAACCACTATAGGTTACTTAAAATAGGCTGATGACATGGAAAATTGCAAGTGAAAAGCAAAATTATTAATCACTTTGCTAATAAACATCCAGTTTGGGCACACATACCTATATCTGGACAGCTATATAGCCATTATCTATAGAATTCTTCACTGCATCCAGCACCAGCTGAGTAATTCTGCTGGTTTGAGCCCACTTAGTATCTGGTTGAAGTCTGAGATCTTTAATGCCCTTTACTAGCCCGGAGAACTCTTGAATCATCATAGCCTCCTGTGGTAACTGAGTGGCCACTTGAACTTCTTGAGTTTTCACATTCCACCCGATATGCAGATCAACAAACGTAGCACCTGATGTAAAGCTGAATCCTGCAGAATTCTCTTCATAAGGGATTATGAAGTCTTCAACATGAAGCGTCCCATTGGAACCACACACTGCCAAGTCCATGGTTTCATGTGAGATAAAGGAACAGTAAAATGTTGCAACAGTTTCCTCTTCATCCCAGTACAAAGAGGCGCTGCATGATAAGATGACTCCAGCTGAGTTTCGTATGGTGGTCGGTAGAGCAGTAACAGTTGTTGGTAGTTTTTGGTCCATAATCCACAATATGGATCCAATGCAGAACCATCCTGTATCTCCTAGTGCACCTAGGGCGTCTAGGTCAGGTTTTACTCTAATATCATTCTCAAGAAATTGCGGTGTTCCATGAAACGATGAAGAACTGTGGATCTAAAAGCCATAGAAACTTAGGCAATTAGAAGAGAATTGGTATAACATTAAAAAGCACAATAGATCAGTAGATGTTATAGATACATCTGTATCACCTAGACTAATATCTTATCCACAACTAGATCTCAATCTTCTTCCCTACATGAATGAAAATTCAAATGTGTTCCAGTGACCTACAATGATAATAACATCACTGTTCCTGTCGCACATGGCAAATCTGCTCACACTCAGAAATTGGATATAAATCACTGTTCCCCCACCTTCCCAGCAAAGGAAAAAAGCTGAAAGATAGAGAGAAACAGATAGGGAGAGAAGAAGAGGGAGGGGGGAGACTATTTTCACCCACCCCTCAGCATCAACTGGGTATTGAATATAAATGCATCCATGTTTGTCCAGATTAAGCTTAAAGAAGCCTAAGCCAGTCAATAAAGCCAAAAGCATATTCACCAATAGTTTCCCAGAGCTTGCCAAAAATTAGTTATGCCTTCACAGAAAAACAGTTCATTTCAAAGTCATGGCCATTTTTCTCTCTTTTTTGGGTCGTGCGCATAAACTATATCAGAGTCGATGTATGATGAAAATTTCATTTTTAAAATTTTCACCGACATGCTCATAGATTCCATATTGGTTTCTAGCAATCAGCAATATGGCAGAGTCGGTGAAATCGGTTATGAGTTCCTCAAATGATGGCATAACATAACAGAATGTGAATTTTCCAAAATATAAATTGAAATGTAGCAACTAGTTCATTATATAAGTCTACTTTCCCGTAATCAACAACTGGTGATATAAAACCTCCACTAAAGAGCTCTCTTGAAGACAAAAAGAACACAATCAACTAGAATCAGTAAACTTAGTTTAGTTGATTCCCAACCCTGTTCACATTTCAAACTCGGTCAGTGCATCATGAAATGTCCAGCAAAGAAAATGCTTTGCAAAATTATGCCCCACAGAAAAAAAAACAACATCATAATTCACAATCAAGCAACATTTTCCAGTATCCACAATTATACTCACAGCTTTAACACGTCCAAAAAGCTCTAAATTCGATATCAGTTCCTTCATTTTTGCAGTCCTGGGGTGATGATACCACATGCTGGCGTCCATAAACTGCACCCCATTAGACTCACAAGCCTTAAGCATTTCATCAAACATATTAACGTCAAGAGCAGTGGGTTTCTCCAGCAGCAAATGCTTGCCCTTTTGAGCTGCCATCACCGCCCATTTCACATGCAGGCTGGTGGGCAGTGGCAGGTACAGTGCATCAACAAAAGGGTCATCCATCAATTCCTCGTAACTTCCATAAAGCTTCACATTTTCGGATAATTTGTTTTGAACTGCGAATTGTTTGACCTTGTGGATGGAACGGCTGGCGATTGCGACGAGGGTAGCGTTGGGGGATAAGTGTATGGCTCGAGACACTTTTCGAGCGATCTCAGCGCATCCCATGATTCCAAAACGAATTGGGTTTTCGTTTTCGGCCATTTTTCGTCTGGATTTTTCTTGTTTATACTATGGAGTGATGAAATGAAGTAGATGACTTACTGCGACCTTATGGTACGTACTACTTGAATGATAAACGCATAACCATAGGATAATTTATTTTGTAGGATTGCAAAATTCTACGTGATTCTTACATGGTCCACGTCTCCTTATCCAGAATTGGATGGGATCTTCGTCCTTCGATCATTGTTCTGAAACCAGTTCGGTCCGGCTGGACAGACCGGTCAAACGGCTACTGAAATGTGAAACCGCCTGGCCCGGTTAAGTCCATAATGGCAAGTAAAAATCGTTGTTCTTAAAAGCTCGATTTAAAATTAGCAGTTGAACCGTGATCCTGGTTCGTGGAAAGTGGTTGACTCTTGATTACTAGTTGGCAAAAGTATATTGATATAGTGTGCCAAAAAAAAAAAGGTTTTGATAAAAAAATAAAGTAAATATAGGTAAATAAATGATAAGAATTTTTTTAATAAAACTTTAATTCAATGATTGTTGAGAAAAGAGAAGAGTGATAAGACAAGGTTTTTTTAAATAGAATTAAATTGTGATTAAAAATCTACAAAAAAAAAAAAAAAAAGAGAAAAAAGAGGGAATGTCTACGAAAAGACGTGGGGAGAGAATGCGATACAGAGACAAGACCAAAACAACATACTAGATCACTTTATATAAGGTTAAATGGCACTTCACCCCCTCAAATTTGATTATTTTTTCACATTACCTACATAAAGTAAATATTAAGTACTTTACTCCCTCAAATTTAATTATTTTGACACTTTACCTCTCAAAAATAAATTTTAAACACTTTACCCCCTCAACTTATACTATTATAACACTTTACCCCCTCCCAATGTCAATTTCAAATTAATGTTTTACCATAATACTCTTCATCAGCAGCTATCATTCGTTTTTCTTCCATTTTTCCACACAAAAATAAAAAAATGCATCGTATAATTTTTTATTTTATTATTTCTAATGGTAAAAATAAGATAAATTGTGGTACTTTTGTTTTAAATAATAGTTGTATTTTTATCAATAGTACTGCGATCAATATTAATTACAATAAAAATATCACTATTTGTTGTATTTTTACCATTAATAATAATAAAAAAATATCACGATGCATATTTTTTACTTTTGCATGGAAAAATAGGCAAAAAATGCATGATAACAGCTGACGAAGAACATTTTGAGGAAAATTTGATCTGAAATTGATATTAGGGGTAAATTATTATAATAAATATAAGTTGTGAGAACAAACTGCTTAAATTTATTTATTTATTTTTATTTTTTTTGGGAGAGGGCAAAATACAAAAATAGTTAAGTTTGAGTGAACAAAGTACTTAAAATTCACTTTTTGAAAAATAATATACCAAAATAGTTAAATTTAGGGGGTTAACTTTAATTTACTCTAGATATAAATATATAAACTAGTACTTACCCCATGCTAAGGCTGGGGAAATTAGTTTATTTGTTATATTTTTTAATCTATATTTTTGTCAATCTTATAATATATTAGTTTTTAAAAGATCAAACTAATGAATTAATAGAGTGCCTAAGCTAGTTTTATATAGATATTTTTGTTCGAAGAATTTTTGTTCAGACCAGATTCCACCACACCCAATTAACCACTTGGCAAATGAAATAGCATTTGTCTTGTGTTGAGTTGGTTTATACCTATAACTTGGATACCTTTAACTTAATATTTTGTTAGTCTACTAGCACTTTCTATTTCTATTTGTCTATTTTGTATGATGTTTAAAGGAAAATAAATGTGGTGAAGATGTCCAAGAAATCCAAGAAAAAGTTCAGCCAAAAACTCTAAAACAGAGGCACTACAACTCCCAACTTTGGGCAAATTTCATATTTTGGGAACAACTCTGTGATCCGAAGCTCAATCACCTGATAATTATCTAATTAGATAGCTAAGAGATATAAATAAAATTTTTATGTTGACCACTTAGCCCAATTCAGTCGACACCGAAGAGAAAAAATATATTAAATAGTCAACTAAGACTAAAACTTCCAAATGTGGCACATCTTAGTAATTCAGTAATGACGCTCCCTACGAATTAGCTATTGAGATGATTCAAATGGGAATGAAAAAATAACATAAGGGCTACAAATCATATGAATACACCAGAAGCCATATCGTATGAGATGGAGGTCAAAAATTAGTTGCAAGATGTTGAACACAATAAAACAGAATAGGTTGCAAGAGAAAGGAGATTAGCACTGCGGCTTCTGAATTAGGGGCCGTAGTTTGGTTTTGACAGGCACCATGATGCTCGATGACCCGCCAAGGCTTAACTTGAAAATTTTACCTCGAATGTTGTTTTATTTTGGCGTCGCGCCGCCGCCTGATGTCTTTTGTGTGAAAAAGGGTTTTAAATAAATTTTGGGAGAAAGGTATAAATAGAAAACTTGGGACTCTTTCAAGAAACTTGACAACTTGGAGAACATAAAAAAGAGTCTAGAGAATAAGGAGAATGATTCAAGAACTCATTGAAGACATCGAAAATCTGGTCATGGAGAAGATTTCTTGCTTTGATTCTTGATTTTTCTTCTTCGTTCTTTTCTTCCTTTTCCAACATTAGTAGAAATTGTGTATGAGATTTTCAATTGTTGTTATGAACTAAATTTTAGTTTTTAGTGGATGTTGAATTTTATATTTTGATTTTCAAGTCATGTTATTTCAAGTTTCTTAATTTATTTGTGTTATCTTATTTGATTGAATTCATGATATAGTCTTTAGTCTTGAATGTTTGGTGTATGAAATTCGGCACCAAGAGAGAATTTTATGCATGACCTTAGGATAACCTAACCTAGGAATTCACAGAGTCGGGAGGCTTATAAACTTGACAACTCTTGTTTAGGTCATTTGAATAAAGTTAAGATTATTTTAATTACAGTGTTTATTTGATATCAATCCGAATAGATATAACAATCCTTCTCATCCTACTATATTAAAACATAACACCGTATACTTGCAGTACGAATTTCAACGAATAAGTTTTTGGTGTCGTTATTGAGAATTGATTTATCTTATTTGCATTAATACTGTTACAAAGTAATCTTAGTTTTAATTCATATTTATTTTCTTTAGTTTTTGTTATTTGGCAGTTGAAGCGTAGGAGATGGATACTAATGGCTAATAATGGCCAATAACAAGATTTATGACTAAGATGGTAGCTGGGGCTATGTAATTAGATCCATTAGCAGCTCTTATTCTTAAGATTGCATCATTGTCCTATCAGTTTGCAGCTTTGACTATGCATGGAGCACCTCAATGTATGAAAGCTACTGCACTTGTGAGCATGCAGTATAATGGATGAGAGGTAAGTCATGAATAAGTGAACTATGTGAACAACTAGAATTACACCTACCAAGGCAATTCTTTGTCAAATCATTACTATCTTGGCTTTCCAATCATGAGATATGTCATTTGGGAACTCATGGAGTATCTTCCGACCACCTCGAAGTTTCAACAATCTATTGAGCTTTACCAATTAATCACTAGAGAAGAAGACCTCTTTAGAATATGTGCTTAGCACTTTCATAATGGAAATAAGAGCCATGTCAACAAGTATGAAGCCAGGCTTGACAAAATTGGGACTTAAATTGGATAGTTAGCATCTATTGTGGGAGAATATATGATTAGTGTGGAAGCACAAATGAAGACTTCTCAATTTCAGATTAGATAATAAGTCATAACAATTAACGCCCAACAACAAGGAGGATAAATTCCAAGTGACACCAAAGTCAATCCCAAGGAGCATTATGAGATGATTACTCCTAGGAGTGGGATAGTGACTAATGACCCAAAGTTAAAGGAAGTTCAACCTACTTTACCTCAATCACAATAGTCCATATATGATCACCTAGTGGAGGTGTTGCAAATTCATATTTCTACTACAAATTTAAGGAGCCCATAGACTATTTAGATTGTGCTTGCTTGTGTAAAGACTCCAAAGCTCCAAATGTACATCCATTAATGATGCACATATGCTTTTGTTGGAAGGTTCATCCAAGTCCTTATTGAGAATATGTCAGTGGAGTTTTTAAGGAAGTGAGTTGTAAATGTAGGAGGCTAGCAGCTATTGAAGGAAAATGTGTACAACATCCCCACTAGAGCCCTGACGTGACGAGATTTCCACATTCAGGCTGAAGACTATAAACATAACATTTCTTGAGAGGCAACCCATACCATTTACTTGCTTTCTTTTAGTTATGAAAAAAACTCATTGCATTTATTTTTATATCTATTTTATGATTTTGATTGGGTTTTCTTTTCTTTTTTTTTGTAGGATGAAATTTGAAGGCTGGAACACAACACTCAAAGCAAAATGACGCTTATAGCCTTCCCAAGATGCAACATATTTTCAAGGAAGTCCTTTGTTTATATTATTTTATTTTACATTGAGGACAATGTAGAATTTAAGTTAAGGGCAAGTACTTTCAATTTTTTAATTGACTTTCACTTTTCATAGGATTTTTTTTTTATGCTTATTGTTGCATAGGATTTACTTATTTTGTTTTTTTCTACTAGTGTTGAATCATTATTAACCAATGATAAAAATATGATTGCTTGAATGATGGCTTATTGGAATAGGTAAATACTATTTTTGCCTAAGTATTTAACATGTGTGTTTATTTTTTGAACTTTGTGATTCTTGTCATATTTGAGCACTAGCCATTTGTTGAATTGATTTTGTCTACTTAGAGAAGGTTTATACGAATTATTTATTTTCAGGATGATCCCACCAAGCTCCAAAACTTGTTTGATCACTAGTTGAGGCAAAATTCTAGATGACATGTCATTAGGAAGATGATTTAAGTTATTTTTGGACCCTTTGAGCCTTTCAAGCCACCCCGTATATCAAATTTTATCCCTAGTGTCCCACTTTGAGCTTGATGAAGCCTTTTTTTTTTTACATCCCATACACTTTGATTTGAGCCTCAATACTTATTCCATGATTACCCTTCACTCAAAACATGATCATTTGAGAGAATTTCTTGAATTATGAGCACAATTGAAGAAAAATGGTGAAGTTTAGAAAGAATAGTATGAGTTTGTGCATAGACCTCAACAACAAAAAAAGAAAAGAATATACCCCTTGTGCATATCGAAGAATTAAAGTTTGAGGGTATAATATTTATGAAAGAAAGGAGAAAATCTACAAGAAAAAAAGAAAGAAAAAAGATAGATAGAGAGGGAGAGAGAGAGAGAGAGAGAGACATGAAACAATTGAGAAAAAAATAGATATTAAAAGAAAAGTTCAAGATAAAATAAATGTCAAGGAGGGCATTGATGGGATACTTTTAAGAAGTTGGTTCTTTAGTCATGGTTCTAGATGATTATGTATTTTTGGGTGATTTTGAACTATATTTTCCCATATTTTCCTTCCATTACCCAAGCCACATATTATAAACTTTGAAAGTCCTTTTCATCTTTGATGCTATAATTCATCTACATTAATAGAGATTAATGCGAAAGACAAGCTTATGGAGTTTAGGGAATTCGCAATTCTTAATCAAGAGTTGATCATTTAGAAAGCATATGACCTTATAAACTTATCAAAATGATGAATTTAATTTGATAAATTGGTTATTCACATACACACAATGTCATAGAGTTTAGTTGAAACTTGCATACATTTTGACATTATGGGCTCTGACTAGGTTTTGAAGTTCCTTTATTGCTATAAATTTTACAATCTTTAAGACATGATGATGATTTGATGCTAGTTAATACTCATTATTGTGTTGGAGTCGTTTGGTTTCATCTAGTATAGTTTGTTTTTTTTGTTTTTCTTAAGGACAACCAAACTCTCAAGTTTTGGGGTATTTGTCAAGTTGGTTTTATATCTATAATTCAAATACTTTTAACTTAATATTTTATTGGTCTTAAAGAATTTTTTTTATTTTTATATATTTTGTAAAAAATTACATAAAAATGAAAGTGGTGAAGATGTCCAAGAAATCCAAGAAAAAAGCTCAGCCAAAAACTCTTAAATAGAGATGCCTCAGTTCCAACTTTAGGCAAGTTTAGTATTTTGGGAATACCTCTGTACTCTGAAGCTCAATCAACTTGATATTTGCCTAATTAGAAAGCTAAGAGATATTGATACAACTTTCATATTGACCACTCAGCACAGTTCAATCGACATCAAAGAGAAAAATTATATTAAAAAGTCATCCATTGACTAAAACTTCAAGAAGTGGCACATCATAGTATTTCAGGCATAGCTCTCCCCACAAATTGGGTATTGAGATGATTCAAACAGGAATGAAAAGCCAACATACTCGAACTACAATTAATATGAGATAACAGAAGCTAATTTATTTGAAACAGAGGTCAAAAATCAGTTGAAAGATACTAGACATAACAAAACATAATAGGTTGTAAGAAAAAAGAGACTGGCATCATGGTGCTTGAATTAGGGGCTGCAACTCAGGTACTAAAAATCGGCCCATAGCTTGGTTTTGACAAACGCCATGGCGCCCAATGATCGAGCCATGGCTTGACTTGAAGATTTTACCTCGAATGTTGTTTTGTTTTGGCACCATGGAGCAGCATAACGTCTTCTGTGCAAAAAAATAAAAAAAGGTTTTAAAATATGATTTTTGGGGGAAAGATATATATAGAAAACTTGGGACTCTTTCAAGGAACTTGGTAATTTGGGGAACACAAAAAGAGGCTAGAGAATAAGGAGAAGGATTTAAGAACTCATTGAAGACATCAAATATTTGGGCACAGAGAAGATTTCTTACTTTGAATCTTGATTTTTCTTCTTCATTCTTTTCTTCCTTGTCCAACATGAGTAGAAACTTATCTATGAGTTTTTCAATTTTTATTATGAACTCCTAGTTTCTAGGAGATGATGAAACCTATTTTGGATCCTATGTTTTGATTTTTAAGTATATACTATTTCAAATTTCTCAAAATTTATTTGTGTTGTCTCGTTCTGATTGAATTCATAATTAATTGGCCCTTAGTCTTGAATGTTTAGTGTATGAAATTCGACACTTGAGAGAGAAATTTTTTTGCATGATCATAGGATAACACAATTTAGGAATTCATAAAGTTGAGAGACTTATGAACTCTTTGAAGTCTTATTGAAGAATTTATTGAGATTTGATAGAATTTTAGTTTTTGATTTTTATAGAGATATTAAAATTTGAATTAAAATTCATAATCACTTGACACTCAAGAGAGGGAGTTGATTACTTTAGGAATTCTTGACTTGGCTTAAAATTAATAAATTGGATTGGTAAACAAAGGCGAAAACTAGGTTAATCATACCTTTAGAATTGCTTGATTATTAAGTGTTCAATAAATTAGCCAAGTAAACTTTTCTAGTACAGTTGTGTGGTTCTTTAGTTTTATTAATTACAACTCTTGTTTAGGTCATCTGAATAAAGTTAAGATTATTCTAATAATAATACTTAGTGTTTATTTGATATTAATCCCTATGGATACGACAACTCTTCTCATCCTACTATATCAAAACTTGACACCATATACTTGCGATAGGAATTTCAATGAACACCCTGTGATTTGTTTGTCTCATGAGATGCATACCAACACATGTAAATTGTAATTCACTCATTATGTAATTGAAATTGGTGCGATCAAATCCATTTCGGGATAAAATTCATTTTTTCATGTTTAAATCAGTAAAATTTATCAAAACATTTCAAAAAATTATTTTAAATGGAATAATAAATAATAGGAGTAATATCTATTTAGCTTAAAAGATTAAGTATTTAGGCTACGATTGGATGTGATGCCATAAAATAATATTAGGAGAAAATTTGAGAAAAAATAAGTTTACAAAAAAAAATGATTATGGCTATGTGTTTGGATAGGTTGTTTTTAAGATGAAAATATAATGATAAACTATTAAATAGTTAACTAAATAAATGCATTTCATTATGTGAAAATAGACAATTCATACTCCAAGGAATATGTAATATACTCTGACAGAAGCATATTTATAGTCACTGAAATGCTATTATACTCACAAATTAACTATATTTGTAATAAGGCAAGCAGAAATAGGGGTATATACTCATAGAAACTTCAACATCTTTAAAAAGAACAAATATGCATGCAATTTCCTATGTAGTGGACATCATAAAAACTTTCATAAGGAGATAAAAACAGTAACAAGTGAAAAAAATTAGTACACTTTAGCCATAAACATAACCTGTAATTGTTAGGAAAAAAAAATACTTAACGGAATTATTATCAGAAACATATTTGATATAATTTGAGTTGTGAACACACTTTTTTTAAAGTGATAATTGCCCCACTATAATTTGCTAACCGATTGAATGACAATTCACTTCTCGAATACAACAAGTTACTCGAAGTTTGCAAATAACAATTTCACAGACTTCCCTTAAGAACTGAAAAGAAAAAACATTTGAAGATATGTGAATATTTGAAGATGAAAAGTTCTTAATGGATTCTGATTTTTGCCTTGACTATTTATAAATAATTTACATCATTTCCTGAATCAGTGTGATGTTTGAATCACAAGTTATTTCCAAACATTGCAATGTTCTAAAATAAACTGATAACTATTCAAAACTCTTCAAAAAATTCCTAGAGTTACAATCTTTCAATTTTATTAGGAAATTTAAATTATTTCAATTAATTTAAAAAAAAATTAATCTCAAAAAGAAAATAAATAGTAAAGTATTATTTATTTCCTTGAACACACGTGGTATGTGCCACGTGTCAAGTGTATTTATATTAAATATAAATATACATAAAATTCATTCCCTCCACGTTTCCCTTCAATTTCTATTTTATACTTATAGAACCACATTTCTTTATAAAGAGTACTAAATTCATTTCTTTTGTCAATGTGGGACAAGAGACATGTCTTTCTATGTTGCAAGCTACTTCCAATAATCCTCCACTTAGCTTGTAATATGATATTTTCATATAATTTTACTATGTTCATGCATAATAGAAAGTGTCTTTCAAATTAAACTTTTTGTTAGTGCAAATAAATCAAAGTTCAAACAAAATCAAAGGTGGCCATAGCTTAAACCAAGATTTCATGTGTTTCAACTGGATATATTGCACACATGAATATATATTTTTCTAATCAGTTCACTTGAAACTTAAGCACATTCATAGTCTTGCGCTCTATCCTAGAATCATGAACCCTTATAAAAGCAATTCCAAACTTTTATTAGAAGCAACACCACTTCTTTTGTTCACATAGGTGAAGTCTCTCCATATCTATCTAGATATCAAGTTTACTTCATTTAGAGTACATAACTCATTCTCCTTTTATTCAACACTTAGATAAATTAATACTTCAAGTGTTACTCTAATCACTTATCAGTAGCTTGTTGTTACCCTTTAAACCTTTTAACTAGTAGTACTGCTAGGAAAAAATGGTAGGATTCTCACTACTGGTGATTATTTTATAAGAAGTGTCTTAATCCCATTCCTTTTGTGGTACTAATGAGAACATCTCTATTAAGCACTTTTGTGAATGGATCAGCTAAATTCTTTTGTGATCTAACAAAAATTATAGCAATAGTGCCTTCTATGATTAGTCCTCATACATATGTGTGTCTTAAGCCAATATGTCTAGAATTTTCATTATACATTTTACTAAGAGCTCTAGACTAGCTCATTATCATAGTGCAAATAAATGGCTGGCATTGGTTGTGGCTATAACTTTATATCTAATAACAAAATTTTTAGCCATCCAGCCTCTTTGCCGGCAGCTGCTAATGCAACAAACTCAGCCTCCATGGTGGAATAAGTAATGCATGTTTATTTCTTAGAAGCCTATGATACTGCTCCCCCACCAAGAGTAAAAATCCATCTAGTGGAAAATTTATTATTATTCACACTAGTTATCCAACTAGTATCAGAATAACCTTCTAATACCGTAGGAAACTGACTATAAAACAGTCCTAGATTTTGTGTGCTCTTAAGATATCCAAATATCCTTGTAATTCCTTTCTAATATTCAGAATTAGGATTGTGAGTAAACCTGGAAAGCACATACTACATATGCAATATCTGGCCTAGGGCAATACATATCATACATTAAACTTCCAATTGCACTAGCATACTCAAGTTGAGCTACTGTTGTTCCTTCATTATTTGTCCATTTAATGAAGCATCATACGGGGTTCTAGATTCTTTAATTTCAAATGGTTGAACTTGTCTATAATTTTCTTAATGTAATGAGATTGGCTTAAAGCATAACCCCCACTATGTTTTTTTAACTTTGATACCTTAAATGGTATATACTTCACCAAAATCTTTTATTTTAAATTGCGAGGATAAGTACTTTTTGGTTTTATCTATTCTATGCATTAGTGCTAATGATAAGCATGCCATCAATATATAAGCAAACAATAATACCATATTCATCGCTAAACTTTGAATAAATGCATTTATCTGCACTATTATGCCCAAAATCAAAAGATAAAATCACATGATCAAATTTTTCATGCCATTATTTTGGAGCTTGTTTTAAGCCATATAAAGACTTAAGCAATTTGCATACTTTCTCTCAATACTAGACAAAACAAAACCTTGTAGTTGTTTCCATGTATACCTCTTCATCTAAAACTCTATTTAAAAATGCAATTTTTACATCCATTTGATGAACATACATTTATATATGGATGTTAATGCAAGCAACACCCTAATAGACGTTATGCAAGCTACAAGTGCATAAGTATCAAAATAATCTATACCCTTTTTTTGCCTAAATCCTTTGAAAACTAATCTAGCCTTAAAAGTGTGTATAGACCCATATGTATTATATTTTCTTTTAAACACCCATTTACATCCTATAGGTTTGGAGGCAAGAGGTAAATCCATTAGAACCTATGTGTTATTGGATAACAATGAGTCCATATCATTATTAATTGTCTTCTTGAAGAATGCAACATCTTTTGAAGACATTGCTTCACTAAAAACCTTAGGATCATGTTATATATTAAATAGAACAGTTATTTTATTGAGCATAACTTCTCCATTTGCTTCAACAAGATAATACACAAATTCGGGATCTATTTTCTTTTCAATTCTTCCACTTTGGCTTCTTCTTAAATCCCTAGGAGCATGACTTGATTTTCTTTTATTTCCAAGAGTATAAATAGAATCCAGACTTTCAAGTGGTTCAGTAGATTGTGCAGATTTTTCTCCAATGAACTTATTTTAAAAAAATTCAACGTCTCTTGACTCAACAATAACATTTGAATCTAAGTCGAATAACGTATAAGCTTTTGAACTTTTTGCATAAGCTACAGGCACACTTCTCAAAACTCTAAGTCCTGATTTTGTTCTCTTTGGTTCATTTACTCTATCAAAGGCCAAACATCCCAAACTCAAAGATAACTTAGATTTGATTTTCTATTTTTTCATAATTCATATGGAGATATTTTTAATTTCTTTGAGAATATTTTGTTATGCACATGGCAAGCTGTTAGCAAAGCTTCACTCCACAAATTTTTTGGCAAATTTGAATTCAGTAGCATTTCATTAGTCATGTCCACTAATGTCTTATTTTTTCTTTCTGTCAATCCATTTTGTTGTGGAGTATGTGGTGGTGTATAATCCTATTTTCTTCACAAAATAAAAAAAATCATTTGAAAAATAACTCTCTCTCTCTCGATCATTCGGAGAATTTTAATTTTCCTTTCTAATTAATTTTCAACAACTTTGTAGGACTTAAACTTATCAAAAACTTCATCTTTATTTTTAAGAGGTTACACATATGTAAAACGAGAATGATCGTCTATAAAAGTAATAAAATATCTATTCCTCCACAAATTAAGATGCCATTTAATTCACACATGTCATAATGAATAAACTCTAATAATTCAAAATTTCTATCTACTTTTGGAAATGGTTTCTGACATATTTTAGAATAAATGCATATTTCAGACCTTGTGTTATCTTCTTTATCATATGAAATTAAACCCTGTTTAGACATAAAATTTAACTAACGAAAATTTACATGACCTAATCCATGATGCAATAATCAAATAGAAGATAACTCAACAAAGTAAGCAGAAATATTCATTTTATTCATAATATTTGCATCAATACAAAGTTTGAACATTCCATCACAGTAATAGCCTTTTCCAACAAACACCCCATTCTTAGTTACAATTAACTTGTCTGATTCTATAATAACCTTCAAGCCTTTTTTGCATAAGAAAGAAGCCAACACCAAATTCGTGTGAATTGCTGGAACATGTAGAACAATGATCAACAATAACTTCTTTCCAGATGTAAATTATGTTTCAATATTTTCTTTGCCGAGAACCACTATTGTATTAGCATTTCCCATTAGCACTTGTTGTCCTTTTGCAGCATTGTCATAATTTTTGAAACAGTTCTTGTCATTACAAACATGAACGGTGGCACCAAAATCATACCACCAATCATTTGACTTAACTGTTGCAGTCATGTTTAGTTAAGTGACTAAACTGATGTGCCAATTTGAAACCATAGCAACAATCTCATCAATATTTGTTTTGGCCACTTGGACTTTAGGTGTTTCTTCTTTCTGTAATGACAATCTTTCTTGATATGCCCTTTCTTGCCACAGTTATAACAAACAACATTTTTGTTCCCGTTGGAACTAGTTTCAGAAGACTTTCTTTTATTTTCTCCTTCATTAGGATTTTTTTTTATTTTTTAAAGCATAGTTCACTTTAGAACCAGGATGCGTACTTTGTGCCTTATCACGTATCCAAGCTTCCTCCTCTATCCGTAAGTGTTTCAGCAACTGATCCACAGAAAAATCCTCTACAGAATGCAGTAATTTCTTTCTGTAGTTATTCTAACTTGCAGGAAGTTTAGCAATTATTGCCCCTACCTGCATTGCTTTTGGAATTTCAACTTTCAAATATGAGTTTAGAACATATACTTGCAGTTCATGAACTTGATCCATGATAGACATATTATCACAAATGACATATTTAAAGTACTTCAGAAAAATAAACTTATATATTCCTTGTCTGTCATTGTTGTATTTGTTCTCTAATGCATTCCATATTTGTAGTGGGGACTTCATTGAAGTATACAGATCAAACAAACAATCAGACAATATATTCAGAATGTGTCCACAACACAACAACTCGTCTTCTTATCTCTTGGAATATGTTGCCTTAACTTCATCAGAATCATCCTCTTCAACTCTATAGCAGGTTGACTTGGATCCAACATATAAGCAACCTTCAAGGGAGCAGAAACATCATCTTGTCCTTCTAGCAAGGATAGTTTGTTCCATCAAAGCAATTCAGTTTCACAAACTCTTGGTTCATCATTTTGATACCAAAACTCGAACTACTCTCCATTGATTGTCAATTTAAGATTGTTAGGAAAAAACATTGAAATGAATTATTATCATAAACAAATTTAATATAACTTGAGGCGTGAACATGTTTTCCTTAAAGTGATAATTTCCCCCACTATAATTGGCTAACAGATTGAATGGCAATCCACTTCAAAGATGCAACATGTCATCTGAAGTCCGCGAGTAGCAATTTCGAAGACTTCCCTCAAGAACTGAAAAGAAAAAAAAATATTTGAAGTTATGTGAAGATTTGAAGGTGAAAAGTTCTTAATGGATTATGATTTTGGCCTTGACTATTTTTAAATAATTTACACCATTTCCTGAATCAATGCAATGTTTTAATCAAAAGTTATTTCCAAACATTGCAATGTTATAAAATAAATTGATAACTATTCAAAACTCTTCAGAAAATTCCTAGAGTTGCAACCTTTCAATTTTACCAAGAAATTTGAATTATTTCAAAGAAAAGAAATTAATCTCAATAGAAAATAAATAATAAAATATTATTTAATTTCTTGAATACACGTATAAGTGCCAAGTGCCAAGTGTATTTATATTAAATATAAATATATATAAATTTCATTCCCTCCACTTTTCCCTCCAATTTTTAATTTAAATTTGTAGAACCACACCTCTTTACAAAAGTACTAAACGCTTTTCTTTTGCTAATTTGGGATAAGATACATGTTTTTTCATACTGCAAACTACTTTCAACAGTAATTACTTAACTCAATATTAAAATAGCCTATATTCATGATTGAGAAATTTATTAAAAAACTAAAAAACAAAGAGATGCTTGGAACATGTACAACAGAGGAGATAAACAAACTTTTCCAGCACGACATTCTTAAGTTTTTAATGGATGAAGTCATAAGTAGACAATCAACAAATTTTTCATAAGCACAGAAGGAAACTTTTTTTTTTCTTCATAGTTTTGGGGTTTAGTTTTACTACATTAAACAAACACCTCTGTTGTGAATACCCAATATCAAACAAGGAGTTCTGCGTACTTTCAATCCAACATAAAGACAAAAAAGTATAGAAAAATGCTCGGAAGATGTAAAACACAACAGATGAACAATTGTTTCAATGGGAGTTGAAGTCTTTTTCATATTTGAAGGCTTAAATAAGTAGAGAATCAACAATTTCTTCATAAGCACAAAGTGAACAAACTTATTTCCATACATTTGTGATTCAATTTTAGACATAGTTAAAAAACAACAAAAAGACACCCAAATATCAAAGTTAATACATATATATAGACTAAAATCTCAATCCAAAATAGAGACTGTAAAAATTTCCCAAAACAGGTAAAATATTAGCATAATAACTCAGTATCATTACCAAAAATACCTTAAAAGCCATGAAAGGACCAAATAGAGGGATAAATGATTTTCCACCGAGCCAATTCAATTTCCAACATAATTAAATAGAAAAAAAAAACTTAAAATTCCAACATAAGTTAATGAAAACTAATGAAAGCAAAGGTTAGTTTTTTTTTTTTTTTTTAACATAAGTTAGTCAAAGCATCAATTCCATTACACTATAATTCCTAGATAGCATTCCAAGCTCCAACATCAAATTCCTATCAAACGAGAATTCCTAGTAGTGCTAGTGAGGGTGTGGAAATGGAATCCATCGAGTCTTTCAAGAAATTATATCCATTTTATGGCTTCATAAACCATTTAGATCTCTAGAGCCAAAAAGAAAATCCTCATAACATAAAAAAGTAGCCTAGATGGTTTTTGAGTTGGTTAGTTTCATGAGCATATTATGGTAGGGTAATAATTAGTTGCTAAGGAAAGAAAAATGCATTTAATTCAAAAATATATATAGAAAGTATGTAATAAGGAATCTTTATTTTCGGATAGCCAGACTTTACAACACTTGGAACAAGCTTGATTGAATAACTCTTTATCAAAAAAAGAGTTCTAATGTCAACTTTCTTAATGAAACTATCTATTTCAGTAATATTGATTTATCCATGATAACTTTATTTGATAGTAAGTATCACATTGACTGTCCAGAGTGCTCCCTCGGATATAAAAGGGCTCTTTCCAAGTGTCTGTCCAAGTGTCTGTGAGCAATATCGAGAATGAAGGCTTATTTTTGGCAAACAATTACCTCACAAGTGGTCAATACCTAAGTTTGTACGGAAGGTTCTTGGGAATAAGGTAGTTCAAAGCCCAAGGTTTTGACCAGAAACATCAACCCCATTTTCTCAAATTCTGAATGTATTAATTTCATCTAAAGACTGCAGGAATCTATATTCATGAAAAAATGATAACATCAAGAAAGACTACTCTTCTATTCACTAGACCCAGAACATAAGACGTACAATACCCCTGTTCTAGACCTATTTCACAGCAAGCAGCATATTTCATAGAACTAGTTGTACAAATTTCTCAATTATCATCGTAAAATCATGATACAATACAACCAATCTAAAAAAGAATCATCAACAATCAAAATCCTAAACTATTACAAGAAAAATATGGAGGACATGAACAATTGTTTCTTTCTTCTTTTGGTTTAAACTAACACTTAGTACACATCTTAATGAAATCCTTTTATTAGGGCCACAAAATTATTAGAGTAGTATTCAACAAACTAATTAATGAGCTTGTAAAAACAATCTTATTCATAATGTTTACCAATAAAAGATATTTTTTTATCTTTAATTATTAGGTTAATCTCACTTTACACCTCTTTATTCTTGTTAAGTATTACTTTATCTCTTTATGTTATCAATTTTCTCACTTTACCCTCTTTTATTTTGTCTCACTTTACTCCCTTCTACTTTCATTATTCACTTTACAGCCCTCTACTCTTAAAAAAATTAACCAAATTGTTCTTCTCTATTATTTTTAGTGGAATTACTTTAAAATAAATTGATATTAATATATTTATATTTATATTTTAATAATTTCTCAACTCGATTAATTAATACTTAATATTAAATTTATTTAAAATTTTATTATATTTAAATTTTAATAGTTATTTTATAACATAACATAGTTCCTATTAAATTAGTATATAGTAGGATATTTTTTATTATTTAATATGCTTTTACTTATGAATTTCCTACTCACTATAAATCTTAAAAAAATATTTTATTAAATGCATAAAATATTAGCAATATTTTTTATTATTAATAGAATTATCATAAGTTCATATAAACTATGTTAAATTCAAATATAGCCATTATAATTAAGTAATAATAATAAAATTAATTTTTAAATGACTATATTTTTAAATTTTGGAAAGTATTTATTAAGTTATTTAAAATTTAACATAGTATTCATCAAGTTACGATAATTTGACTATTTGTAACTTATTTGATAGTATTAAAGTAAACCTACAAATGACTTTTTTGTATTTAACATTGTTTCTAAGAAATCTTGAATAATTCCATTAATAATAAAAATATTATTACTTGTATTTTACTTATTTAAAAAATATGATTTGAAAATATATCATACATTTTTTATATTTATGATGAATAGTAAATTTACAAGTAAAATTTATTAATTAATAAAAAATATCCTATGATATAATTTTTTAATAGAAATTGTGTTAATAAAACAATAGCCATTAAAATAAGTATAATAATATATGAAATAAATTTAATATAAAATATTAATTAATTAAGTTGAAAAATATATTAGTATTTAAATACAAGTGTATTAAATTTAACATATTTTAAAGTAATGTTAATATAAGTAATATGTAAGGACAATTTGGTTATTCTTTCAAGAGTATATAATAGTAAAATGAGACAAAAAAATACAAAGGAGGAAAGTGAGATATAATGAGAGTATAATAGACTAAACTGAGACAATTGAAAGTACAAAAAATAAAATGATACTCATTAAGAATAAAGGAAGTAAAGTCAGATTAACCTTTAATTATTTTATCAATTAGATAAAATTCCTACATCATACACACAGCTACGCAAAAATTAAATATTCGTGGACTTGCCCCAAATGTGATACATTTAGAGGGAAAATATTTGTATTCATTTGTGAACCATTTTTGAATTCAAGCTTAGAAATTTGAATTATTTCATTTCCTATATCATTCGATGTATTCTGAAGTATTGTTTTGCAAAACCTAGTTCTTTATTTATTTAAATAAGTAATTTTGAATACAAACTGATCAATTGATTCTCGAGATTGTATGTTTATTATTTTTAAATATGCATAATTTAAATTTTTTTAAATTTCTTGGGCATTACCCATCCCTGGATATATCTTACAAAAACATGGGCAGAATGGGTGTTATTCAGTATCTTGCGTCCTTTGAAGGAAGAGAATGCGGTTGACTCGGAGCTGGAGGTCAAGTTCTGGCTGGAGTGAGTCGTTGTTGCTGACCTGCAAAGGAAGAAAAGGTATTGGACTGTCCGCGTGAGAGTGTGAGGAAGAAAGGTTTTGGGGGGTGGGGCTGGGGGGCAAGTTTTTATGAATTGTAATGTGGATTTGAGTCGGGTACAAAATCTCCAAATTGCTTCAAGCTGATTTATAGTATAGTATGAATGTGGGTTCCCATGGGTAGAGTTTGTGTGATTATTAAGTAAATGATTATATTAGTTATTGATGTTGAATTAATATTTATGCTCATTTATTAGTTAAATTTCAGTGTTAATAATTGAATTGTTTATTAATTTTATAACTAATCATTGACTATTAAATAGTTTTTTGAAAGTTATATGTAAATTAGTAATAAGATGATTAATTGGTTAATAATGAATTCAAGAATTTTCAAGTCAGACTATTTTTCCAAGAGAAATTCAAAAATCTTTTGAAGATGATTGAGATACTCTTTTGCAAAACTATTCTATAATTTTTGCTCAAATTGTTTGCATATTCTTAAATTAAAAGCGTGCCTAGATGCCTTTTTCACAAAAATTTTAAAAATGCTTATAAATGCATTTTTTTTTTTCTAAATTTTGGGACGTTAAGTAGATAAAATTCCAAACTATGCATTGAAAATGATTATATGGACCAAAAATGCAAAAGATGACTATCAATTAGTTAATCTCGTGAATTTCGAATTTAAATCGTATGAAGTAATTCAAACAATCGTACTATCAAATAAATAAATAAATATTTTTAAGTATGTGTATAAACCCTCTAATTTGAATAAGGGTTTTCTAAGATTTAATAAAGCAGTGTGAGCTATGGGCATTTGGGGTTTGAGAAGAAGCAAAAAGACCAACACACAGGAAATGTACTGAATTTAAATCGTATGATATGAAGTAATTCAAACAATCGTACTATCAAATAAATAAATAAATATTTTTAAGTATGTGTAAAAACCCTCTAATTTGAATAAGGGTTTTCTAAGATTTAATAAAGCAGTGCGAGCTATGGGCATTTGGGGTTTGAGAAGAAGCAAAAAGACCAACACACAGAAAATGTACCAAACTCAATCCAATTCAACATTGGTTCTCCTGTTGCGCAGGAATGGTCCGCCAAGGCTACCATTCTAGTTGTGTATCTTGTAGATATTGTATTTAATGTATTAGTGGGCTGTTATTTTGAATCTTTTACTTTAATTTGTGTTTTATAATATATTTTAATTTATATATACACATTAAGTATATATAATTAACATTTAAATATTTATTTATAAAAATATTTTATACATTTGATGAAATATGAATTTGAAATAAAGAATATAGAACATATGTATTTATTATAAAGTGTTTCATTTGACACTAGATAGAATATTTTGCATTCGATCACTACACCAAACGCATGTGCATCGAAATAGGTTAATATATTCTCGACTTTCATATTCCTTAAATCACCTGAGTCATTAATAAAAGTAAGTATATTTATTTACTAAAATAAAATGTATCTTTCAAGTTAATTTGTAATTGAATGATAAAATTTAGTTTTATAATCCATTATATTAGTAGTCAATTAATAAACTAATGTACTGGCAAACTTATACAAAATTCTTTATATATTACTAATTGCATATCAAAAGTGATTTTACCTCATTATCCACTTATTATTTAACTTTAATTAATCAAGTAAGTAAATGATATTAATATAGTGCACGAATAATTAACACATAATCGTTCTAATGACATTTTTTAACTTTATTTATGTACTAATTGTCAAGAATTAAAGAAATTAAGCAAGTAGCAATCCGATTAACAATTAGTCACAATTAATCAAATGAATCAATTCCTATTAGATATATCATCAATCATGTAAAAATATGCAATTACATATCAAAAACTCGTTTTTTTTTTCTTGACGCTTTTCTTTTTTTCTCTGTTTTTTCTTTTCTTTTCTCCTTTCTTCTTCCCTATATTCCTTTCTGGTTTCCTTGTACTTTCTCCGCCATTTCCCTCCTGCACCACTTCTAATTTCAAAATAAGCAATTACACACAACTCCTTCAATGAAACCACCTTTAACCACCCTACCACCGCCAATAAAGGCCCCACCCCGCAGCCCTCACCTTGTCCTCCTTACACTTAGAATGCTCTGCATCAAACAGAGGTGCAAGCAACACAAAAATAAAAGAAAAAGGGAAGGTTGTTGGGGTCGGGGTTGGGGGGGTGGTCGTAAAAGGCCGCATTATGAATTTCCCGCTGTTCCCTCCTTCCTAGCCTCTCTCTCTCTCTCTCTCTCTCTCGCTCTCGCTCTCGCACATGAACACACAAAGTTACACGGGAACACACACATGCTTGCCTATATAATAGCAGGGCTTCAATCAAGAAAGTAGAAACAGTTATTCTGCAGTCTCCATAGCACAACCCAATCTCCGCATATCTCTGTATTTCCTTTGATACACACACACACACACACTCACCGCATTATAACTACCAAGATTCACCGTCGTTCAATCCTCACACATCAAAAGAGCCCATCTTTCTTGACACCATTTCTCTGCAAAGTCTCAACTCAAGAAAACCCTTTGTTTGATTTCTGTTCGACAAACTAATGGCTTCTTCTTCAAGAAGTAGCCATGATCAAGAAACTCAAAGATTGCGGGCCAAGAATCTGTTTACCGTCGACCCCTCAAAATTTTTTGCCCTCCTCGAGCACCTCTTCGCCTCAGATAAAGTCTTCCAGGTCGACCGCTCGGAAGCTCGTCAACTTTTTGATGTTGCCCAGAAAGAGTACCCCGATTCTCTTGTACTGAGTCTCTCAACGCACCTCCAAAAGAGCCCTAGAGAAGTCACGCGTTTCCGCTGCGCCATCCTCCTCCACCGCCTCTTCCGCCCTCAGCGCAATCTCTATCCCCGCCTTTCCCCCACTGCGCAAAACGAACTCAAAACCGTCCTCCTCCGTCGCATTCGTGAAGAAACCGCGCCCACCACTTTCAAGATTCTGATTAACCTCGTTTCTAATGTTGCAGGATTTCTTTTACCCAAGAAACAATGGCCGGAAGTCTATGATTACTTGTTCAAGTCCCTGAAATCGGATGTGGCCAGAAATAACGAATGTGCTGCGCTTCTTTTTGTGAAGTTGATCCCTAGGTGCCCGGAACTTTTTCTTTTCTACGTTGATGATTTGAGTGAGGCGTTTAGGGGGATAATGGACCGGACGTGGGAGGATCACGTGGTCAGTGGGGCAGCAGTTGGGGCCTCTGTTGAGTTGGTTTTGCACTTGGCAACGCCTTCTAGTCATGAGAAGTATTATGATCTTTTGAATTATATGGTGCGGGTTCTGTCTGACGCTGTTGATGAAATGGATGCTAGTCAAACACAGAGGATTCTTGAGGATATGATAGTCTTGGCAGGGGCAGAAACCAGGTTCTTGAGGTCTCATATTGATTATTTGGTTGAAAAGATGTTGGATGTAGCAGAAAATTATTATGTGAATGACAAGACGAGGGAACTTGTGGTAGAGTTCGTGACCACAGTAGCTGAGGATAGGGAGTACGGATGTGGGATGATTCAGAATATTCCTCCTGTGTTTTTGAAAAGGTTGTTCGCTGTTTTGTTTAATATGCTTGCGTCTATTGAGGATGACCCTTCTTGGGATCAGGCCAACAGTGATTCTGAGAATGAAGGGGAATTGGGCAACTGCTGCTATGCAATGCAGGCTTTTAGTAGGCTTGTGATGGCGCTGCGTGAAAACGTTATCATACGAAATTTACCAGATTGTTTGCCTATATTTTTGGAAGATTTAGATTGGCAAAGGCGCCATGCTGCAATTACTGCTCTTGGCCTAATTGCAGATGGCTGCTCAAAGGTAACATAAAAGTTTCTTTATAATTGCTCTTCCAGCGAGAATTGTATCTCAAATTATAGTGGATTGCATTATGGTTTGTTTGCTTTTTTATTTCTTCTGATTAAATTCCAGTTTACTCCACATTTCGTCCTCCAAAATGAGCAAATTTGCTCAATTTTATTGTATTCTTTTTTTGCAAACTCAGGCTTCATTAGCAATTTCTGAGACATTACTGAGAATCTTTGTGCAACTATGGACCGATCTCCATCCTCGTGTGCGTTGGGCGACAATTCGAGCAATTGGTCAATTTTCAAAGAACTGGGGACCCCATTTTCAAGGGGAGTTTTATGGAATCTTCCTTCCCGGTTTAGTAGCTGTCATGGAGAATTTTGATAATCCCAGGTTGCAGGTACTTGATTTTCAAAAAATTTACAAGATATAGAATAAAGTCATAAATTTTGATCTAGATTTCATAAGCCATGGACGCATTTTTGCAAAGTCTTTCCTGTGGAAATATTTTTCGTTTCTTTCACGCTTTTTCTTATTCATTTCATAAAATCAAAAAAATGTGGTTAAAGACGATGTACCATTTGATGATTTATATTTCTTCCACTCCTTGATCATCTATAAATCAATCTCCAAATAAAAATTGGGTTAGTTTTTTCTTAATCACAGAAAGGCTATTGCTTCCTTCGCCGTTAAAATTGCTTGTTGAATGTTTTAAAGATTAAAATTCTGTAGCATTACGACCTGAAAAATTATCTTATCCTGTTGAGGCTTAAATATGTAACTGACGACATGGAGCCTGGACAGCAATATGGAAAATTTAAATGTCCTGGTGATTTTGATGAGCTGCCTAAATACTTTGAATTGAGACTTGAAGCATAATTCATAAACCAGTAGTTACAGCTGAAGTGTACAACTGCAAATATGCTATCTAATTGATAATTTGATAATGTACTTCGTGTTGTATTAATTCAGAGGTCTACTGATGCGATTAAGAAATCTTAACAGAAATAATTGCGCTGACACATGGTTTGTTTGGGGTAGCATTAATGCTCCCTGGCCAAAAACTTGACCTTGAATTCCTTCGATTTAATTCTGTGAAACCATCTCTCTAAATGTCATGAAATCATTACGTCTCTGTTTTTTTCAGATACTTGCAACTTCAACCATGTTGCTTTTCAGCAAGAACTGCAGTTCAGATATATTCAATCCTTACTTGAAGAGGATATTGAGCAACTTGTGTATATTGCTACAGGTAGTCATGCATTTCTGTTAAAATCTCACTTACAGTTGGCCTATGAAAATAAATAATGAATAAGTAATGTTTGTTTGGCTTCATGTTAATTCATCCAGGTCCAGTTCTGAGATTCTATGCAGATTTGCCTCTGTACAAATGTTCATTTTTCGTATCATGGATACATATGCATGTTACAACTTTTCCATTTTTCAAATTTGATTTGTCATTGACGAAAACTCTGCTCTGTGCAGAAAGGGAATAGCACATTAAAAGAAGCAGCTTTTACATCTTTAGCCTCTTTAGCTGATTCTTTCCAGGTGCATACTGTAGTTTGTATTGAGATTTTCTATGACTCTCTTCAAAGATGTACTTGTTGTCTAATGAATTCGGTGAATATGAGTGAGCAGGAGGAGTTTCAGGAAAGTTACGATGCTGTTCTGTGCTACATGAAGGTTAACTTGGCATTTCCACTGAGTGATCCGTTAGTTGCCGCCAAAACCTTAGAATGCATGACAATGATTGGAGTGGCCATTGGAAAGGAGAGATTTATGACTAATGTTGATAAGGTGATTACACAATCTATCTTTTTATAGAAGTCAACTGATTGGATCTCACTAACTTTGTGAGTTCATTATATTTCAGGCACAAACTGAAAAAATATTTGTACTTTTTAACTAAGAACGGTTAAGTGTAAAGTAATAAAGTGAAATAGGAAGTTATCATATGGTTTTGATGACAAGGGTTAATAACATAGGAGTTTTCTTCACTGGTTTGGTTTTGTTTACCCAATTTTCAAGCATGAAATTGGACTTCTGTTTTATTTGATATTGCTTCTAAATCATAGTGCAATGGGCTTTCCAGATCTGACCTTAGGAAGCAAAAAAATAAAAAGTAAAAAATAGATGAAGGGAAAGCCAGACTAAATTTTATTTGCGGACCTAGACTTTCTATAGTAAGACTGGGTTTAGCTTCCAGTTGACACTAAAGGAGAGATGCAAATGCTTGCGAAACTGCTAAAATACGTCTTTTTGTCCTAACTAGATCCTTTTTCTGCAATATTGTGAAAGGTTGTCAAAATGCTTAAATTCTTGCAAGCATGTTCCTTGGATAATGATGATCCTCATGATCCAATAAGGTGTCCCTTGTTACAGGTATGTCAACAAGAGCACTCACAATCTTTTAGTCTTTTATGCAGTCCTCAAACTAATGGATGCTTGATTTTGTTGCAGGCATGGGGCAAACTCTGCAAATGCCTGGGGACAGAGTTTGTCCCCTATCTGAGTCTTTCTATGCCACAATTGCTTCGATCAGCTCAGTTAACGAATTATCTCGATATTAGCGAAAATTCTGATGACAGCGATGATGAAAGGTTGGTCTTCTGTTGGAAGAGTTTCATCCTAATTTTCTTTTTCATACAGTTTGTGAATGGGTGTGATAGCATTGTAGCTAAATTTTATCAGTTTTTTTTAAATGGCATGACTTTCTTTGGAGTTACTACGTGCACCACATTTTGCTGTCTCAGAAGCTAATACTAGTGATGCTTTATAGTCACACTTCACTGATTTCTCACATCATTCATAACTTGTGGTATCTTCCATGAATTCTGTTCTGGAACATCACCAATTTCTGTCTTGAAATGTTCTACTGAAGTGATCTGGTTTGTCATATCTTGTCAGAATTTTTGAGTTATGAAGAGTTCAACTGTCACAGAACTCTTGATAAAAATTTAGCCTGATCACTGACTCTTTAGGCTTGATCAATAAGATAGAAAAAGGCCTTCATCTCTTGTTGGAAGAGTATGGTGAACAGAGCAACTACGCATGGATTGGAAATTTCGCATGCTTTGAAAAATTGACTCTAATCCTTAAAGAATTCACTCAGCCATCATAAGGCACTGAACTTGGAAGAAGTATAAGTTTAACTTCAGTTTAGAAGTATTCATTGCAAATTAACTTTTACAGCTAGCTGGAGAAATGTCAAGGCAGAGAACACAGCAGTACATGATCAATTTATATTTTTGAAGTGGTAAACACAACCTGATATGGAAACACTTTTTTCAAGCTCGTTCTTTTTTTTTCTTTTTATGTATTCTAGCATTAGAGAATGGAATGGGATGTCAATAAACTGTCTTTTGTTCAGTGGTTAATTCTCTTCATTAAACATGAAATTGTGTAGCAATTATGATACTAACCCAAACTACATCACTCTTATCATAGAATACAAATATATCATAATACAGCCCTTTCACTTGTTTCATTACATCGAGAAAATTCTTCTCTTATTAAAACTGTTCCTATATGAAATGATATGCATTTTGATCTGAAAGAATTTTTTCTTTTTGGTCACAGATGAGAACTACCATAGATAACTATTAATTTGAAAAGCAATATCTTGAATATGTGTTTCATCACCTTTAAATGATGTAAGAAATTTTGTAGCCTCAAAGATAAAATTTTAATATGTATAAATGCTCACTTCTACTTAAGGGCATCCTTTTAGTCTAGTGATTGAATCATGTAATTCAGAGCATTTTTGTTCACCTTTTTTGCACAGATTTTGTACCATAAATATTTGGTTTCTCATGAAGTGTGCAAGTTTCTTAAATATCAAATCATTATGTAAAATGTGGATGTGTGACCTATAACCTTGTCATATGATTGGAGAAATAGTTTCAACTGTAGAAATATATAACGTGCATTTAATTAGCTGCTTTTTAATTTTTTTTGCAAAAGATCAACTGTGGTGTACTGTTAGTCCACGTGGTAATGTTTTAATGTTACTATACTGAAACACAATTTGACATTTTTATGAGAAGGAAAAATTAGGCAAATATTTTTCACTTTGGCAGAGTGGGTCATAAGGCTTAAATGGTTTGTGATTTTAGCATCATCAATGTATATCCTACAGAACATTGTTTGAGAATAGAGGAATAGCTAGAACTCATTTGTGTAACAGAGACGTGTTTCTTTTCAAAATTCCATCAAGCTGTACGGAGAAAAGTTGTAGCCTTGAGTGTCTAGAATGAACTGGAATGTGATAACTGTATGGAATATCCATATCATGCAACTGAAAGAAGAAATTACCGTAAGTGGTATTTTTGGTCAGATAAATGAAATCTCAAAGTGTTGACTGTTCTACTGATGCATTTGCATTGTTTTTCCTGGCTACATAGTATACTTCCACATATTTCCAACTATGGAAATAACTTCCAAACCAGATTGTTATTGGTCATGTCTATTTGCAGTCTGCCACAAAAATTATATCACTAAAAAGTAAGATACAAGCATGATTCATTGCTAAAGATTTTTTCTACATTGGCTACATATGCCAATCTGATGCAGCTTGGTTGAAGTAAATGCTGGGAATAGCAAAATTGGGTTCATCAGTTGTGTCCTGGATGAGAAAGCTATAGCTTGTAATGTGCTGTGTAGCTTTGCTGCGGAATTGGCGGCAGAAATTCATCTGTGGATTAATGAGGTTGGTTTACCGTATTAATCTTTGTTCAGAAAGCGAAGAAAAATAGGTCTAATCAGCCTCATTCTCTAATGCAGATTTTAGATAGCTTTCTTCCACTTCTGACCTTTAAATTTGATGACCGAGTAAGAACAGCTGCAATATCAGGTATGACGTTACGTGTACTAAAGGATTCTGGTTTATGATGTTCCAGTAGTTACTTTCTGCTTCATATGTAGCAATGCCATTGATCTTGCATTCGGCCTCTTCGGCTATGAAGGAAAGGCTTCCTTTACAGGGTTATAAGCCCGTTAAACAGTTATCTGACATCATAATTCCAGCTCTGTCAGATTCTCTACGCAAGGTAGAGCTTCTACTAATCATTACCTGTAAATATTTATCTGATTTGATGTTGATTTGGCATTTTTTATGATTGGTAAATGTTTTCGGCATGATGAGGTTGTTATTGGTTTGTAGGAATCGAAGATCAAAATCCAAGTGAAAATTTTGGAGGCTTTGAATAAATGTATTCAGGTTTGTAGCTTTGAAGCCAAGGTCACATTACATATATATATATATATATATATACATACATATATGTATGTATATATGCAACCTCTATGGTTTCTTTTCTTTTCTCTCACAAATATCTGAATTTGATATTAGTTTTTGTAAACTAAGGATTAAAATTACATTCTTAGACAAGAGTTGTCTGTAGCAGATTTCTGGATCATGCCTGAATAAAAGCAAAGTCAATCAATTTGTAGAAGGCATTGCTGAAGTTCTCATAGCTTGTTCTCATACAAAAACGGAGAGAAAAAGGAGGGTTGAGAAGGGGTTAGATCGGAGGGAGAAGGGACTGTTGAAGGAGGAAATTGAACTAGATGACAATGTTTACAAAGCGGTTTGAGCTTGTGTTTCCTTTTCCACTTATAATTGGCAGCTGGTGATGATTCATTTTTCAAATAAGAATCTACTAATTGTTTCTATGTTTTCCTTAATCCAGATTGCTGATTGCCTTAGCAGTATTATCAAAATTTTTAAGGCTTCATTCTTGCCCATTTTTGACAAGCTATTGCCATGTCTAGCACTCATGTGTGTAAGTTACTTTGTCATTACACTTTAATATAACTAATTTGAGATAAGCATTTCCAGATGTCCAACTGTTATAGGAAATCCATTCTGAACTCAAAAGGTAAGCATGTCATAATCATTTTCGCCATTTTCTTTATTTGACTGAAAATCATCTTGGCTAATATGAGTACATATGCATTTTAAGCTACATTTTTTCAGTTGATCCTTTCCATTTTGTGTGCTTTTATTCTTTTTGTCTAATTATATCCTAAATATTACGCGCCTCATATAAATACAGTGCAAGTGTGCCAAGAAGAAACTCTTTTAAAAGCTTTTAAAATATGAGCAAATCTATCTCAGCAGAAATTACGCCTCAACCGTCTGTGGTGCTGAGTGATATTGGGCTTGCTGCAATAATTTCCTCCATATGTTGCAGAGCAAACTTCCAAGTAACTTATGTTTTCTGTTTATCCCGTCTTAATGTGCAGGGTAAGAATTCAGAGGAAGAAAGAACAATCTTTTTACACATTTGTCGTGATGTTGCAGAGCAATGCCGGGAGGACGCTTTCAAGTAAGCGTTGTCAATATTAAGTACATGCTTGCTGTAATCAGTGTAGAAATGTTAATTTCTACTCTTGTTTTTCCCCTGGATAGACACTATGAGGAGCGTCTCCTTTTGCTGTTTAAAGCCTGTGATCTTGCAAATCCAGATGTTTGGAAGGTTTTGTTCTCTTTCTACCTGGGGTTGGTGTACTCCTAACAAAATTATGCATCACTTTTGATTTTTGGCACATTTGTTCACAGATAGTTGCACATGGAATTAAAATTTGTGCTGAGTTTGGTGGAAATGTGTTGAAGCCTCATCTTCAAGGTAACTTTTAAGCATTATTATGTTAAATGACAAATAGAGAGATCGGTTTTCACGTTATAGGTTTCTTACAAAAAATGCAGTGGCAGTTTCTACATTAGAAGGCATATTAAAAAATCCTAACGCGCTACATCCAGTTCACGTGGTGGCACATGAAATTGCTGTTGTTGCTTTTGGTAAGATGTGCCAATTCCACTGCGATGGCCCCAGTGCATATCAGGTACTCTTTTGCTCTTTGTTTAGAGTGTAGGTTTCTGTCTCTGCTTTTATCCAAGAATGCCACTGCTAAATTTTTTTCCTCTAACCATGCAAGAATGAAAGATCTCGTGTTAGCGTTTAGCATACTTATCTGTGTACAGATGCAGGATAGCTTCGTGTGTAGCAGTGGCCCTACAACCACCCACCTACCCCATCCCCCACAAAAGAAAAAGAAGGCTGGAAAGATCTGGGGAAATAAAAGAATGTGCTGCATTTTCTACCTTAGTGTCTTGAGAATCGAGATTCTTCCTTTAGAAATTTCCAGTGCACTTTCTTTGGTTTTCTTCTGTCTCATATAGGTTGTGATACAATAGAAAGGTTAGAGAGGAAGCTACATGTTTGAACTAATGCGATTTCAGAAAAAAACGCACATCCTTATATACATCAATTCTTGTCCCCAAAGTAATAGCTTCTGGACCTTTAGCTTTGAAGCATACATATGTTTAGAAGATCTTATGATTGAATCTTATCTGCACATTCTTCGTTGTCAATTTTAATTTCTTCCAATAACAATATGATGAAACTGTTTATCCCTGTAAGAAATAAATGAATTCATCAAGAAATGAAGTTAGCTGCCACCTGTTCTTGTTAATTAGTTATCACAAGTTAATTTTTAAACCAGATAACTGCCTCCAGACTTTGACACTTGGCTGTTCTTGTGCATGCTAATTATCTTCACCTTTTGATTCTAACAACTAAACTGAATTTACAGGCTGTCAATATTTGGTTGAGCTACTTACCTTTGAGAAATAACTTGGCTGAAGCCAAACTCGTGCATGATGACCTTTGTACAATGATAGAAAAGTAAGGCAGCCATGTTAGACATAAATGAATTGCATTTTTTAGGTGCAGAGGTACTTATAGTTATGCTGTATACATTTCAGGTCGGAGAACAAAGTCTTGGGCCCCCGTCCCCAATGTAATGATTTCAAAAAAGTCATAAAGATTTTTGCCGAGGTATATTCTTTAACCTAGTTGCATCTTTGATTCATTTTAATCTCTCTAATTATCTCAGATGATGTCTTTACCCCTTTTCAATTCTTCAAACAGTTACATGGCCATGTTTCTTTTGTCTCCCAATATTTTTGAATTAATACCGACATTTCTTTGTCTTCCAATATCTTATATTATTGAATGTGATTCTGTGCCCTCAATGTATTTTTATGTCAGCTTGAGGTCTTATTAGACACAAGAATTGATTTATAAATTTCTGTCCTCCTCCTTTTTCTGGTCAGTGATACATTATCATTTTGATCATTCTTTTCTTTCTCTGGTTCTTCCTTTGCAAGGTTATGTGGGCAGGTAACAATTTAGCAACAGAGGACACTTTGAATAGAATGAAGAAGCTATTGAAGAGGTTTCAGCAAAGAATGCTGCCCTCTGATTTGGAATCCATCTGCTCATCATTTCCTTTCCCACTACAGACCATGCTCCACTCTTGTTTCTCCTCTTGAGTCTCAATTACAGTTTCATGTATAAAACAAAGATGCGGAATGGCGAAATTTTTGAACCTGTACAGTTCAAAGAGTGGACTATGTGGAGTAGCTTCTTCATATCGTTTGTCCATATATGTAGAGTAAGACGATACGTATAGTGCAAATGTTACCAAGTTAGGGGATTACAGTGATTTTTTCAATCGGTCGTGGATGCCGTTTCTGATGGGCTGGTATTCTTGTTACAGTACAGTGATATTATATCAGGGTTATTGGTCATATTTGGACTTCATGATGTCCACCTTTAGTCGAACAATCAACTACCATATTAAGCCACTTAAGTTCCTTGCACGACCTCTGCCACTTCTGTTCATAGCTCTTTTTATTTGAAGCTACCTTGGGATAACAAGGTTCTTGTATTTATCTATTTCAATCTAGTGTTTTTATAATTGGATCGGTAACTAAGGTGATTTTGCTACCGATCAGCGGTTCAACTCGTTGGATCACCTCGAACCGATTCAACAAGTGGTCTAAATGATTTAATAACAATTGATTAGATTTTATGTAAAGTTATAACATAATAAATTAATTGTTATGTATTAAATTTTAAAAATAAAAATAAATATATAATCAACTAAAAAATATATCTAATAAATTCTAAAATCTATAATTATTACATATATAATCAAATACCAAGTTTAAAAAATTTATTCAAAAAAATACTCAAAAAAAATACTGATTTTAATTGGTTCTTGATCGATTCAACCTCATTTCCGATCTTTTGTAGTTAACCGGACCGCACCGACCATCGATTCCTATTCGAACTGATTGGTCCGATTCGATTATGAAAATATGTTTCAACGTCATCATTGGTAGCCCCATATAACTCATAGCCAAGCTCGTAATCCCAGGTTTAAGGAGATGACCTATACAAGTTTTTGTAAAATATCCTATTGTTCGTCCTAAATCTGATTAATGTACCACCTTCACATCCGCTTCAGCATACTTGGAGCGACGAGTAGTAATTTCAGAAGATACAACTCCCACGTCCAACAACACTATTTACACTGCAAGCTGCCTGCTAAAACGTAGAGGCCTAAAGGGCATGATGCTCTAGTAATGACAGCATCCAAGGCAACGATGCCTCAGAGTGAAGGGATTCAATCGAACAAAGTTGTCGCTAACTTTTGTGCAGATCACAAGCAGACCGAGATTTCCTAAACAAACATCAACTTTTATAGGAAGACAGATCAAACCATTGCAACATATTGGGCAGATTGTCATTTCTTGGGATGATGCCAGATGAGTTTTTGGTCCTCAGAATGCTTAGCAAGAACAAACTTTTCCAAGAACTTGACAAATGCTGATCCATGTCCAAACCTAGTGAAAAAGTAATCAATCCCCTGATCTATATGCTTGATTCTTGCAGCATTACATGTGAGAATTAACTGCAGTCCTTCTGTGAGAAAACACGTCGTCGTACTTGCACCACAGCTTCCCACTGGTGAGGATTGCTCTGCATCATAGAAACAAGATTCACGCAAACGCCGCCCCGGTTTAGCACTTCTTTCTCAACTCTGAGCCTGACCTTGATACTTTTGCAATGAGGTTTGGTCATAAACTCTACGCGTACCAACTTCTCCCATTCGGAGCAGTGAATGATTATGGCATGCTTCCTGCATTCCTTCTGTTATATCAAGTTTGGAGTGCCATCAATTCACACACATAGTGGGTTGAACCTATATCCCACACTTGCAGCACATAATGCTCCCCACATTTTGGTGCACCATGGTTATCTTTCTTCTGGCGCTAGCCAACTTTCACCTTATAATCAGAAGATAAAGAACAAACCAAGTCAAAAGTGCCACAAATCAGATGAAAAAATAACTGCAAAATCCTTAATCTTTATTCATTTCAACACAAAATTACCATTAAAGATCCAAATTGACTCAAATTTTTAGTCAACAAATTAACAATGAAGCAGATTTCTCTATATTTTCCTGTTTTTGCCCAACTGGCAACTGCTCCATTTATGTTGAAAAACATTTGGGCCGACATTGGCGCTGAGTTTACAGTTTGAAGTTTGAGCCCTGTTAACGTTGGAGCCTATTTGGGCTTTATAGCCCAATTGGACCTGTTTTGGGTATTGCATAGGGTTTTTTGGTGTTAAATAAAGTTTGTGTTAATCTATCTCTTAAAACTTATGAGCATTAAAATATTTGGGCTTTAAATAGCCCATGTTTCATATTTAAGCACTTACTTGCCGAGGTATCTTTTAAATATTGATCATATAGAAATTTCGACTTTAAGTAGTCACAAGCCCAGCAGACAGAATCTGGGCCTATGCTTTCAGGTTCAACAAATACTCGAATACAGTACCAAAATGTGTGTTATGATTTCAAGGGAAATTTGCACACATGATATTTCCGTGTGCGGCAATAACATCAATTCAGATTTCAATTCTTGGTGCATTTTCAAAATTAAGCCTCGATTCCAAAGAAAATAAAGCACACAATCCTCAAAAACGTTGCCATAGCAAAAAAAACTTACAACTGGGCCTACTGCTATGTCTATCTTGCATAAATATTGGGGGTTAAATTGGTCTAAAATTCATATTTCGAACCTTTAACATAATGTTTTTATAATCAGATCGGTGATCATATCAGTTTTGCTACCGGTTAGCAGTTCAACCAGTCGAACTAGTTCAACAGGTGTAATGAAAATTGACTATATTTTTTCATTATATTATGTAAAATAGTAATATAAAAGATTTATTGTTATGTATTAAATTTTAAAGATAAAAAAGATAAACAACAAACTAAAATACACTTCTAACAATATCCAAAATTTAAATAACCACATACATATATATATTCAAATACCAAGTTTAAAATTCTCAAAAAAAAAATCCAAAAAAAAAAAAAGAATATCAAAACCGATTCTGATCGGTTATTGACCGATTTTTTGATCGGTTCTTGATAGAGTTTTTGACCGGTTCATTTTCGATTTTTGATAGCTAATTGGATCAGACCAACTACCGGATCCCGTTGAACTGATCCATACGATTCGATTATGAAAACACTGTATCAACAATTATGCCAAGCTTTGGGCTTTATGTACCTAACCCGAATGGACCAATGAACCAAATTGAGCCCATAGAGCATGTTTTTAAGTTCAAATTGCCTGGCCCATTAATAAATTTCATTAAAATCTAATAATGCCATACTAAAGTCCAAATATCTGCACACAACTCAAGTACCAAAGAGATTGCAGAAGCCAGCCAGCCAATACTGTTTTGCAGCACTGGAGCAGATTAAGATCCCCCACCAAAAAATCCCAATTTTCAACATCTTCTTCAATTCCCTCATTTGGCCCTTTCTGATTTTCTCCAAACATCCCCTCTCTACAATGTGTGACATAAATGAGAGGGTGACAGAGACCCCATTTTTTTAAACGCCATTTTATTATCTATCCAATTTGAAAATTTTGGGTCCACTTACAAACTGAGAGAGAATAAGAATAAACTTTGAAAACTTGGGTACTTTTCATATGTACATCTCCCTCTCCCCGTGATTTTTTATTTTTCTTATTTTCCAACTTGCCTTAATTTTTTTCGTTTCCTAATTTTTATTTTATATTCCTACAAAATTCTCATCATTCTTTTTCAGTCGGTTCTTAAGACAACACCATAGTGTATAATTTTTATTGGCTATTACATAAATTATTAGTTATGATGTAGCTTTAAAAGTTATTTGCATTTTGAGATTTGAAAGAGAATTATATTAATTTATGTATTGTGTTGTCCATGTTTCGTTTTTAAATTTAAGATGTATTTGGATTTATATTTGCTTGACATTACATGTTTGTTAGAATTTTGATGTGCTTAATTACTATTTTGAGTTTATTTTTTGTATTAAGAAGGAAAATATATATATATATATATATATATATATATATATATACGTATACTTTCTAAACTGAAAATCACATAAAATCAAAACGGATAGAAATAATAGAGAAGCATGGCTATATGGTTGTACTGTGGATTTTAAAGGCTTTCAGATTCACTGCGACTCCACACATAAATGGATATGTCTCATCAATTGCTATTCTCAAGATTTGGAATTGCTTGGGGTTCAATTTGCAGGTATAGGGGAAAGCAAAAGTTTCTCCTTGAAACCTACATCCTTTGAACCAAATTAAGTGATAAGGGACTATGAAATTTATTTTCAGGTAAAAAATATTGAAAATATATATATATATATATATATATATATACACACACACATATTATACACACACACAATATATATCTATATATTAGTTTTTTTTTTATAAAAAAAAACTGTATAAGATTATCAATAACTTTTTTTCAAGTATTTTAAATTTAGAAATGATCTAATTTAGCTTAGCCATTAATTGAAGAACAAGTGATAAAATATGAATTAAATCAAATTGCGTATTTAGTAAAAAACATAATTTGGTTTTAGCATGAAATAGTCCACATCATATTGCTTCTTTCTTGGTATTTAATTAAGTTTTTTGAAATATTCCAAAAAAAAGTTTTTGACGTAATCCTAGAATTATTCTAAATTAGTGGTACTAATGGAGATAAGAAGTGGGTTTGACGGCATCCTATTTTTTATTAATTAAAATAAAATAAAAGTACAAGAAATATTTGGCGAAATTAGATTCCAAACCATATATTTTCTCTTTCTTTGGCAAATGAAAGAACAATCGTCTCAAACACTTTTCTGATTCAACCTAGTGGTATTATGATCCATGCATTAATGAGTCAAACCAAAAAATTATTTTCTCTATAAAATGTTGAAAAAATTGGATTTCGTAAGCCTTTTTTTTTTGGAAGTTATAGCAGTAGATTTGGTTGCACTTAATTATTTCTATACGACTTTTTGGGAAAAAAAAAGAAAGAAAAAAAAGTTATCATTTGGTTTTAGTTTCACTTAATTCAGTCATAAACTAGTAAATAATTTCAACATGGTTTTGAAATATCTATAAGTATTTGATTTTGAGATGAAAAGAAAAGAACATATTTTTAGTCATAATTTCACATTGTATTACTGCGTGTAAACAATATCTCTATTTGATTTATAATTTTTGAAACACAATTAATTTGATAAATTAAACTCAAGTAAATAACTCAGCAAATGGTAAAAAGAAAAAAAGAAAAAAAGAAAATTGTGTGAAATTTACTAGGCGGTAGGTAGGGTTAATTTGATTTTTGCTAAATATATAGAGAAAAGTTAATTGATGGTATGTATGTACGTGGAAGTGGTGACAATGCATGGCAATGACATTGCATTACTAGAGCACAATGGCGCGCTTTAAATGCGGGGTAGACAATACGGTCAGCGACTTTCGTGAAGGACAATCTCAGTCTCTACATCCACAGCTCTCTTGACCAAGCAAAGATGTGAAAGCTCATATATATATATGTTACTATGTATGTGGGAGGTGGGGTGTCCCAATGTTTACCTAGGGCAGTGGGATTGCCAATAAATACAACTGCAAAGAAACCACAATTCTATTCTCTCATAATCATAGTGCCATCATGGGCCTTGTCATGGGTACCCCTATCCCCATCCCCACCCCCACCCCATAGGGGTTTTAACTTTTGTTCTTAAAAAAAGTAAAAGGAAGAAAGGCTTTAGAAAAGGTCTTTATTTCTCACTCTCTTTTTCTTCAGAGTCAGTAGTCGCCACCACCACTTTATTTTGTTTCTCTCTCTATATATATACATATATAAAAAGATATAGTTGAGATGGATGGTATTCATTCAATCATAAAGCAATCGATTACAAAATGATTTAACCATATTGCATCTCCCAAACACATATCCATCTTTTCTGTTCTGCCAAAAAACCTCCTGTACTCTTCTGCCCCCTTAGCATTTATTACTCACTTTTCGAGGAATGGGCCATCTATGGCTAGACACACCCCTTTACCCTACTCTCCTCTCTCTCTCTCATGTCAACTTCTACTGGGTACAGCTTTGTTCCAACTGTCGACGTTTTTTCATCACCTAAATCCCCACATAAATCAAAATATGATATATATTTATATTAGCCCTTTTTTTGTTTTTTTGCTTTTTATCACCAATTGTTCATCTTTTTTTAGTGTTCTAGTGTTGAGATTAGATTTCTTTTACCCAAAAATCAAGGAAAATATTTGGACTGAATAGTTTCGAAGAGTTATATGTTTTCTGTGTCAATTTGTGTGACCAAAAATGTATATAAAATTAATTTACATCTAAGTTGAAAAAATCGAACAAGGATAAATCTCATGTTTAAAGTAGTTTAATGGAATAATTGTGATCAAATATTTCTTTTAGGAGGGGAGGGCTATTGCTTTACTAATTGTAAAAAAGAGGCCAAACTTTTGAAATAATCTTGACCCTATACTATATATTAATCAATAAATTTTATTAATTTTTTTAGGATCTATGTATAACACAAGTGTTAATTAGTGAAATTCCTCCATATATCGTGTTTAGAATGAATTCTTGGTCTATTAACATTTGAATATTGTACTTGAACTTCTAACAATGGCAGTAGGACTACGTATATTAATGTAAACCTGCTTAGTAAACAATAAAAAAGTCAATAGATATCATTCTATACTATAATAGAAACTAATTTAATATTTAGAAGGGGTTAATATTTAAAGAACTTTGACAAAACTATTGAGCCATTAGCATAAGTTTTAAACTTGGCGTCGTATTCATCAAAGATCAGATGAAAATGAGAAAAACAAGAGCTATGGAAATTTAGGTCACTCTAATTAATTCTTGTTAGATATATTAAATATTTAAAAATTAAATATTTCTCTTTTCTAAAGTAGTGATTAATAATTCTCGATTCTATGAGAATGAGACTTTTTCTTTCTTCATGTTCTTGATATGTTTGATGGAAAATGGATGAAATCAAGTATGTAATATGAATGTCTTTTTCATTGAACATATGTTCTATTTCACTATATTTCTTCTAATTAATCATTTGCCTTTCTCCAGCTAGCACGCGATCTTCCCTCTTACCAAACAAAGGTTCTTTTTTGATAGATCAAAAGCAATAAACCCTATCTATCCAATAATTTTCTAATTGTTAGCATTAACTATCTATTTGCAACACTACGTTATTGTGGAACCGTTGCATATAACAGTTACTCGTCACATTAGGTGGGTGGTGCTAGGTGGGGCGGGAGCACTTCAAATCGTTTATTTCAATTTCGATACTGTATTTTATATTTTAAATAATATATGCTCGTTACATATATATATATAAATAATTTTAAATATATATTTTAAAAATTATTTTATATACATGACGTACGTATGTTCTATTATTAACGTACAATATACAAATATCTAGACCGGGGGGTTGGTGGAGCCTGGAGGAGACATTGATTGAATGGAGCGTGGTAGTTGTTAGGGGGTTGGAGATGGATGTCGGTATTTTCTTTTAAGAGGGCAATTGTACATGAAATACTACATTCTTTTCGGGCTGAGGGAGGGTCTTTCATGCTCAATATATTCTTGATTCAAATACACAGCCTCTGTTCCTTTCTTTTAATTCCTTGCATTTAATGTGTCATCCCCAGCGCCTACACCCCCCCCCCCCCCCCCCGCGACAACATATACACACAACCACTTGTTTCTTCCCTTTTTTTTTCACTTTTTATTTATGTTTTCATTTTGCCTTCTGGCGATGTTAATAAAGATATTAAATTTGCAGCAACCACTTATAATGTACTCCATGCAGCTTTTATTGAACCTAAAGTAGTTGATAGAGAGTACTTGTACAATGAAATGACTTGGGTCTCAATAATGTTGAGTGACCCGAGATATTATTCTTATTAACTATACTACTCCTGGTATCCCAAATTTGTTATTTATATTTTCTTTTTGAAATGTTCTTAAACGAGGTTATATTTTTTAAAAAATACCCTACATTAAGTAATGATGTGACAATGCATGTAATTATCAAACTATTATTGTTTTTAAGATAATGGTTTAAAAAATATAAAATACTTTCATCTTTCTTAACTATAAGACTGTAACTATGGGAAGGAGGGAGCATATTCCCAGTTCTACAATTTATATAGGTCTTTGTTTTTCTGGAAGAAATTTTTGAGACGATATATTAATAGGTCTATGAATTTATAAAAAAATGATTTCTCGTATAAATTAGTGAGATTTTACATTCTATTGGCATATATATGTGCATTTAGTACATCACTTCACTGTCAATTCTTTAAAACACCCTAATTTGAGGTCCAAATGATATATATATATATATATATATTCTCAGTAATTACATATATTAAGTTACAAAATTTCTTGTTTTGTCACAATAATAATTTCTGCAAGTTTAGTATTGATAAAATTTATGTTTAAATTGACACTATATATAAATAATGACACATGTACAGTGATCACAAAAATCTTATCAGAAATTATAGTATTAATTATATATCACTAAGTTGTCGTTATACATGTGTTACTAAATATCAATAGTATACAATTTAAACACTATACTCACTTAATATAATTGTGACAACTCAATATTACTTTTTGTCACTATTAAGTTTGTGAAAATTATTATTAAGGTAAAATAATAGCAATTGTCATTTGATATACATCATTAGTAATAACTTTCATATTGTCACTTAATATATATATATATATATATATATATATATATATATATATGTTTGTGTGTCGTGTGTCATTGATCTTAAATTCAAGAAAATGTACTGGTTGATATGACTAGTTTCTTAACCTAGTTTATTTTTCCTAGAAAAGAAACGATAAAGGTCTCATTATGTAGATCTTATCTTTTTTCTTGAATAGGAGTAGGTATTCATTAAGGAAAATACATCCATGATTTTTCAGTATTCTTAACGTGGTTGCATAATTCACTCACATACATATGGAGTGCACGACCAAATAATTGGAGTGTGATGATATTGCTTTTCATTTGTATTGAGATGCTTGGAATTAGACTCAGGATAAGGTCCATTTACCTTTAAATGGAATTGTTTTTAATTAGTTTGAGTTTCAACTCTCAATTACACGAATTTTCAACACGTTCCTTCGTAGATCTATAAATTTGATAATATGAAAATAAGAAAAAAAAAATTGTGTGTTCCTTATTACGAGTATATTAAACTAGACAATTTGTTAAACCCTACTAGTTATGAGAATTATTCCATTTTTTGGTATAATGTGAGTCTAAATTCGCCTCCAAGCATATTTGGGTTCTAATTTTGTGATGTAAATTGATATTAAGGTTCCCAATCCAGTTATTTCGTTTTGATTGAATACGAAAATAAAGGAAGACAAAATAACCATCTTACCCCTTAAGCAATGAGTGACAAACAATGGGACAACCGACATGGTTTTATAAAGTCTTGAGAGCAGAGATAAAATTTACGTATTTTTAAGACTACATAACAAGAATAATTTTCCAATTTCTAAGACAAATTGAGTGATATATTTTTTGTTATTCCACCCAATTAGGTAGAGGTATACCTAAATAGTGAACATTAACTAATATATAGAGGATGTTGATTAGAGATGATAATGGGGAAGATTTTTTAAAATTCGAGATCCACTTCTTAAAAATTTTCATGATCCCAAACTCAAGTCGGTATCGAACTCAGATCCGATGGGTTAAATTCGTTAAACACACTAGACTCATTTTATAAATTTAAAATAACAAAAAATATGTTTAAAATATAAAAATATTATATTTAAATTTTTATATGTGAGTATATATGAAATATACACATTTTTTCATAGGAAATATATACATAAATTTTAATAGGACGGGTGGGTTCAAGTCGAATCTAAGTTTAAAAACAAAAACCCAGACCACCCAACCTCGAATCAATTGCCATCGTTTTTTTATGTAAGATTATCTACAATATTAGGTAATTAATGGATGTGTCATAGTAATATGCCAAATTATTCACGCCAATGTAGTTTTCTAGGTTTGTTGTTCTATTACATACAAAATGTGTGGGCCATATAAACCAAAATTAAGATGGATTGATATATTATATGAGAAAAGACATATATCAAAAGAAGTTCCTCAATACGAAGAAAGGAAGAAAGTGAGAGCACATAAGGAAATGAAAATCACTTTACAAAAAAGTGATTAGCTTTGCTTTAATAGTAGCATTGCTTTCACCTTTTCGCTAAAATGAACCCTACACAATTTCATATGGACGAGTATAGGGCTGCCATGATAATGACTTATTGTGATCAAGAGTTTCGTTTTAATCAATCTTATTTTAAAAGAAATAGTCACATAGATAATATTGGAAAGGAAATTGGATTTATATTCGAAATTTCATATGAAGAGAGGTAAGTAAAAAAATAATTTTTTAAAAATAGATTTCATCCCCTACACAATGCTATAGAAACTTGGACGTCTATCTTCCAAAATACAATATTTTTTTATAAAATTAGTACAATACTATATTAATTTTATCGGGCGAACTAAAAGTTCAATTGTATTCTTATTTAAAAAATAATCAAAAGAATGCAAAAATAATCAAAATTATTTAGCAGAAGGGATACAGAGAAAATCAATTGAATATTCGAATTGATTAGTATGAAAAAAATGGAATGAGAGGGGCCCTATTTATAGAATTTTGGATGTCCCTTCATGATTGACCATGTCTATTGACCCAAATTAATTTGGACTATTAGATCGATTCTCTTGAGATCTGGCTGTGATATATTGATTCAAGTTGCATCCGCATGTGTGCACTCACCCACGCCCCATTAGCATTAATGACAATCGCAGGCCTTCGGTCACACCTCATTAGCACTTGCATATATGGTCACGTCCACTTGACACTCAACCGCACGATGTCACATCATGTGGGTACCACTTGGACAAATTTGCCACATCTCCACCACGTTGAGTTACCTTGCCACATCACCGAGCCATGACCGAATCATTCTACCACAAGTCGGTTCAATTTCTAAAATTTTTAAGGCTACTCAAGACAATGCGAATGTGCTAAGTGCAAAGTGTGTTTCTAAAGCGGTCAATGAGACGTGCGCGCGCGCGTGCAGATACAGGTTTGGGTGGTGTTTCACACCATCTTTATAGCTAAAACTAGTTAAAAGTCCATTAGATCTACTAGGACGCACCATAAGGAGAGGTACATTTTTACTCTCCCCTTGATTTAAAATTCTATATATTTATTTTTTCAATATGAGATGCACTTCTATACTAAAGGATAAAACTTTTAAAGTTTGAAAAATCTTTTTATTTACCCCAAACTTTCAATGTGGATACCCACATTCTAACAATATACATATATTCATGTATTCGATGGAAAGTACAAAAAAAAATGAAAAAAAAAAAAAATAAATTGGAACCCGACCATGATAAAAGAAATTAAATTATTACAACATGCCTGTGAAATGACATGACAAAGATATTAATTAATTCTTCTGTCCCAAAATAATAATTTTTATTTTAATTTTTTTGTTATGCTAGTGAATGATATTTCATTTTCTATATATGATATTTTTTTTTTCAAAAGTGTTATATCACTTTAGTAATAATGTAACATTACTCACTTTCAATCCACTATAAAAAAAAAATATTAGTTGTAAGAAAGGAATATTAGTGGTAAGATGTTAAGTGAAAATATAAAGTTGTCACTGGTGACATAGATTAAGTACAAAATTTTTGTTTTGTTATAATAGTAATTTTTACAAGATTAAATGTGATAATATTTGTATTTAAGTTGTCACAATTAATTATTAGTGACACATGTATACTGATTACAAAATCTTGTCATAAATCATAGTAATAATTTTGTTATCACTACATTATCACATACATGTGTCACCAAATACCAATAATGACAAATTAAATATTATAAATTTGTCATTAATGGTCAATAATAACAACTTAAAAATTAATTTTATCACTATTAAGTTTGTAAAAGTCATCATTGTGGCAAAATAATATTTATTGCCACTATATTTATATTACCACTATATTTATGTTGTCACTGTATGTCTCACTAATTATCAACAGTGACAACTTAAAAACTATTCTTATTATTATTAAATTTAAAAAATCATATTATCAATTACTATCACTAATACATATCTACTAACAACTTTGACATTATAACTGAATATTTTTTACTAATATTGTTTTTTATTACACTGAAATTTGTACCTATTGAATATAGAATGTTCAAATATGGATGGAAATAGTATTAAATATCTTTTATTTAATTGATAATTTATATTATTTTTACAAACTAAATAAAGTAATACTGCATAATGTTAGAAATATTATGATTTGAAATTCAAGTAAAATAAAAATTATCGGAAAATAAGTTAATTAAAAAATTAAATAATTTGATTTTGCACTATAACAAATAAATATTACTAATATTGGATAGATGAAGTATGAAATATCTTTCCAAGAGTTCAGAATTCTAGATGATGTATTTATACAGCATTAAATCGTTACTCATGATTAATCAAACCAATGTTTTGGTTTCTGTCAGAGAGTATATATTGGTTGAGAATTGAAATGAGACCAACTTTGGTGCATAAAACTTATATACTTCTTTCATTTTAAATTTATTATTTTTTTGGGTTAATTTTGCTTTATCCTCTCAATTCTTGTTGAATATCACCGTACCCTCTTACTTTCAATTGTTTCACTTTATCTTCTTATACTTTTATTCTATCTCATTTTATCTTCTTATACTCTTATTGTCTCATTTTGTCTCCATATACTTTAAAAAAATTAATCAAAACCCTTACCTATGATTTATAGTAAAATTACTTTAAAACGTTCTAAAATTAATATACTTGTATTTATATTTTAATAATTTTTTCAATTTAATTAACAACCCTTAACATTAAACTCATTTAAAATTTTATTATTCTTAATTTTTAATAACTAGTTTTTATTAACATAGTTTCTATTAGATTTCTATATCGTATCATATTTTTTAATAACTAATACATTTTACTTATAAATCTTCTACTTATCATAAATATAAAAAATATATAATATATTTCTAAAAAATATTTTGTTAAATACATAAAATATTAGTTAAAAACTTATCATTGTTAATGAAATTATCAAAACTTCATAAAAATAATGTTAAATTAAAAAAAAGTCAATTTTAAGTATAATTTAGTACCACTAAATAATTGTAAATAGTAGAATTATCGTAATTTAATAGATACTGTATTCAATTTAAAAAATCATAGTCATTTTGCTATTTAATTTTATTACTATTACTTGATTATAATGATTATTTTTGAATTTAGCATAGTTTTTATTAATTATGATAATTCCTTTAATAATAAAAAAATATTACTAATATTTTATGTATTTAAAAAAATATTATAAATAAATTTTTTCATATATTTGTTGAATTTTTAATGAGTAGAAAATTCATAAGTAAAGTGTGTTAGCTAATAAAAAAAATCCTACTATATAGCAATTTAATAAGAACTATGTTAAATTAAAAGAATAACTATTAAAATTTAAATAAAATAAAAATTTAAATAAATTTATTGTTAAGTATTATTTGATCAAATTAAAAGAATTATCATAATATAAATATAAGTCAATTAAATTATTAAAAGAATTATCATAATATAAATATAAGTCAATTAAATATTAAAAGAATTATCATAATATAAATATAAGTCAATTAATTTAGAACTTTTAAAGCAATTTTACTATAAATATTAAATAAGGGTAATTTAATTAGTTTTTTAGGAGTATGGGGTAAAATGAGATAAAATGAGAGTATAAGAAAGTAAAGTGAGACAATTAAGAATACATAGGGGTAAAATGATATTAAATAAAAGTAGAGGGGTAAAGTGGAATTAACCATTTTTTTATGTTTTAAAGTAAAATTTTAGTTCTTAAAATGGAATTATTATTTTTTAAAATTATCATCAGAATTAAAATAATAATGTGAGACTACTAAAAAATTCACATTTGTAATAGCAATAATATTAAATTATATAAAATTACACTTTTTTTCATTCTTATCTAAAATTTTGTATCAAATCATACCAATCCTACCATTTTAAGAGAGAGTGCTTACTTTTAGTAAAAGAAGAAAAGTGGTTGAAAAGCGAAAATTGGGAATATTTGCAATGTGTTGCGGAAAAATAGGAATAAGTTGCAATAATAAACTCAACTTATATTTTTGGTCTAAAAGTCAAAATTGCTCTTGAACTTTGAAAAAATAATTTATATTGTAGAGTTTGATCAAATGAACTAAACTAAATTGTTTGTACAAATTATATATAGAAAAAAAAACAATAAATATAATATTTGCGTATAATAATTCATAAATGTAAGTAAATGATAAATTTGATAATGAATAATTTAAAGTAAATTATTAATTAGATACACTTAAATATAAAAATTCACAGTAGTATTTAATTATAAATAAATATTTGTGCATATACTTACACGTGTATATACATGTTTTTATTGCGTATAACAATATTTATTAATTTATTTATTCATATAAATAAAAGTATGTGTGTAACCATACATGTATATGCATATTTAAATATACAATATTATATAACAAAACAAGAAAATAATACAAGTAATATAATAAAAAAATTTCATAATACGTACATATGTATAAACTATATGCACGTATATAAACTGATACTAGTAATATTAATAATTACTATACTAATAACAAATATGATTAAAAGAACAAAAAGTTCAATTTATCAATAAATTATTTAAAATAAATTATTAATTAGTTTAAGAATTCATAGTATTATGTAATTATAAATAAATATTTTTAGATATAAGTATAACAATATTTATTAATTTATTTGTGTAAATAAATAAAGATACATATATAATTATAGGTGTACGCATATATTTGAATATACATTATTATATAACAGAAGAAAATGATACAAATAATACTATAAATACATTTTTTAATAATATATATGTATAAACTATAAGCATGTATATAAACTGATACTATTTATATTAATTGTTACTATAATAATAAGGAATATAATTAATAAAACAAAAAGGTCAAACTAGATTTGATGGAGTGAAAGGGGTAAATTGAGGGTTATTAAAAAATTATTGAGAGTATAATTGTCTAAAATAATTAAAGGTAGTATGAGATTATTGAAAAAATAATGAGAGTGAATATATTCAGAAAACTACAACATAATTACGAAAAAATCAAAAGCAAAAAAAAAAAGATTACAATTACTTTCTAAATGCTGTTGCAAACACTCACTAAGACGAATGGAGGCAAAAGCAGCGGAACACGGAGCTTCCAAAAAGTCCGTCTTGGATTTCGGGAATCAAGAAAAGAGATTTTGGATCTTTACATGTCATTATAAGTGGGGGTTGTACCTGTATTTATGTATGTTTCCCTAATTGACATCCAGAAAACGGCAAAAGTAGCCTCAAACTATAAAGCTGATTTATTAGCAGATGGATTGAGGGGAACAGCTGGGATAGAGACGGTAAAGTGTAAACGTTGTGATGGACCCATGAAGAATGTTGCACATAATAGACGAGAGAGTCAAAACACTAATACAACAATATTCCTTTAGTTTGTACATAATTCATGTTGGGTTTGTAAAATTTCTTGATTGCATACGCGGTGAAAATTTAAAATTTTTTAATAATTAAAAATAAAAATATACATCATATGTATTAAAAGATAAATTTTAAATTCGATATGATTTTTAATTTGTGTTTCTGATTGTTTACAAAATAAAATAAATAACTTGATTTCGCAATTATACATTTCAACTAATTCGGTTGATGAAGGGTATAAATGAATTTAGATTACTCAAGCTCTCACGAACTCCTTAGCAAGTTTCTCAAAAGGATTCATCAAGAACTCCAACGGTATCCACACTTCGAGCAAATCTACAAGAACTAAATCATTGTTAGTGAATTTAGTCTTCTTATTTCTAATCTAATTTAAGAGTGAAAAATAATTTTTAAATCAAAAAGTGATTAGAAGAATTGATCTTTGATCAAAAAGACTGAAATCTTTTGATGGAACAAGTTTTTATTTTGAAATGAAAAATAAAAGTAAAACTAAAGAAGAGAGAGGGAGGGGGATGTATTCACTTGTTGCACCAAAGCCAAAAATCTCCAGCAACTGATGGTGTATTTATACACCATTAAGAATCCCTAATCCCATTAGAGAACCCTCTTCGAATGATTCCATCCTTTCTATCTTTATTAAGAATCCTAATAGGCCTCTAACCACATGAGTATAGACTCTAGTTAATTATTACAGTCCAATTAATTAATTTTCATCAATTAATAAAAGCCCAATAAAATTAATTGATCAAATTAATTAATTAATTGATTTCATAAAAGATCACCTAATCAAATTAGGCCCAATTATTATTTTAATTGGCTAAATTAATCTAACTTCTTAAATTAATTTAAGCATAGCTAATTAATTGATCTAATCAATTAATTAACTTCACTGCCATGAGCCCCTAATCTTTATTAGGTCCAAATAAATAATCATATTATTTATTTGGATGAATTAATTTTACTCCTTAAATTAATTCTAGCTCAAGTTAGTTAATTACCATTAATTAACTTAGTCCAATACCTTGGATCATGTTATATTAGAAGTGAATCATCTCAATTTGTGGGTGACCTATTGGGTTCACAACTGAATTAGTAGTGGACTTGAGACTTTTGCAACTTATGAACAAATTAATATTCTGATTAATTAATCTAATTAATTAATTCGCTTGATATTAACTCCTTAATTTCAAGAATCTCACAAGTTAAGAGAAGTACCTAGCAGTGCATCTTGACTACTTAGTTTTAGGTGAATAGTAAATGAACCTTTTCAATTACGAGTACCATACAAATATGATCCTTCCGTCAACTAATCTCACAATTAAGTGTAGGGTATGAATTATCAGTCGAAACCCTATTTTTGACTTAATAATCATGATCTCATTTCAAGTCACATTGATCATTTGATGAATCATTAGAAAACCCCACGCCTAATATTTATCCTGCCTTGGCCAAAGTATTCGGGATCAAGAACTATGAAAACTAGGAGATTAACTTATTCTACTAGATAAGTGATGGATCCTTTGTTGGCTACTCATAAGCCTCCATACACAAAGACCATACACCCAACGTAAACTCCATGTAATTGTTACAATCAGAAAATACATCAAAGTGCATCATGTCATGCATAAGACTACCATAGTGCCTCAAGTCTAAGGACTAATTAATGCACTATGGTAATTAGAAAATTCTCATTCGACAAACAACATTTCCAACTGAGAAATTTTTTGAAAGAGAAACCCCATGACTCATTGGTAAATATCTTCTCTTGGACTCTTTCAAGCTAAACCTTTTTAAAACTTTGTCTATGTACATAGATTGGGATAGTCTGATCATTCTCTTGGATATATCTCTATTGATCCTAATCCCTAAGATATAAGATGCTTATCCTAAATCCTTCATAGAAAACTGAGTAGACAACCAAGCTTTTGTTGATTGTAGCATCCCCATATCATTCACAATGAGTAGGATGTCATCAGTGTAAATGACAACAAACATCATTTCACTCCCACTAACCTTTTTATACACATAAGGTTCATTTAGATTCTTGAGAAAACCAAACGATTTGATTGCCTCGTTAAATCGGAGCTTTGAACTTTGAAAAGTTTATTTGAGTTCATACATAGATCTCTAGAGCTTGCCAACTTTTTGCTCGTTCTCACTGGATATGAAGTCCTCTGGCTGCCTAATATATATCTTTTCCTCAATGTTCCCATTGAGGAAGATGATCTTCACATCTATTTGCCATATCTCATAGTCATAATATATTGATATAACAAGTAATATCCAAATGGATTTTAGCATCGCTGTTGGTGAAAAGGTTTCCTTATAGTTAAGTCCTTGTATTTGAGTATAACCTGTGATACCCGAGCCTCTTACTACTCACATGGCCAAATATGATTCATGCATTACATGTTAATTTTATATACTATTTGCATTTCTATTGACATTGCATAATTTATTTCATTTTATACGACATTCTTGAATATTAAACTTAATTCTGAAGCTCTTGCACGATATTAGTTATAGAATTTCTTAATCTAAGTAGTTGATTTTATATTGAAATAAGAAGAAAATGAGGTAGATCAATATTAGATATAGATGAGATATATAGGTTATAATTTTGGAAGTGCTAAAAGTGTTACTAGTAACCTTATACGGTTTAATTTGATTTGATCAAGTTATTTCAAAAGTATATATTTGTAAATTAGCATACTTGGGATATTGGACATGATATAATATGATTTAAGTGTCATATTACAAGGCCCTTATGTGCATATGATTTTAGAAATGCAAACTAGATAATTCTTTAAGAAACGGATGCGAATCGGTTTGGAGATCGAATGAACGGACAAAGGAATTACCTATGGGAATGAATGGTGATTAAGATAGGTTGAAACCAAATAAAAATAGATGAGACACACAAGATTAGGGCTGCAAGATAAGGAAGAAAATCAGATTTGCCATTTACTTGCCACCTCATGCTTTCTTATTAAGCTTAAGCTAACATCTCAAGCTAACACCTCAAATCCTTCACCCTTAAGCAATGACCAGACCCTCATTTCAGCCATTTTCATCTTCCAAACACACAACTTAAGGTCTCCAAGTGATCCAAATTGATTCCAAGTTGAAATAAAAGTAAGAAAAGCAAAGAAGAAGTGATTACCATCAAGTTAGCCTCAAAATCTGCATAGGTAACACTTATCTACGGTTTTGCCTTTGGTTTTCAGATTATTATGAATGGTTTTATGGTTTATTAAGCCTTCAATATCTCTTATAAAAGTGTTAGGAAGTTTTTAGTTAGACTTTGGTGCACAAAGAAAGGGTTTTTGATCACAAATACTTAATAGGAAATACTTGTCGCAGAAACTGTCATCTTACTGTTTTCTTGTGTTTTAGGCTTCAAAAGTGTATGGTATGTTGAATAAAACCTATAATTATTACCATTTACATGACCATATATGAGTTAAGAGTATTGGAATGAAGTTTTATCAGTTGGAAATTGAAATAGAGAATGATATTGGAGAAACACTCAAACTGCCAAAATAGCAAAATCTGTTTTGGTGTGCTGTGAAGGAAACTGAATTAAGGGAGCTAAATACATTATTTTTAGTAATAATATGACCTGGTTGTCTCCTTATATATGTTATCTAAGTATGGTGAAAATGTTGGAGTGATTGAATATACTTAAGGGTGCCAAAACCATTAATGTCATGAAGTGTGCAAAACTGTCACGGTAGGAAACAATCTGTTTCAGTATATCATGAAGAGAGCTGAACTTGGGAAGCTATATCCGTGATTTTAGCAATTCTATGATATGGTTACATTTATATACATGTTATATAAGTGTGGTAAAAATTTGGGAGTGATTGGATATGCTTAGGGATGTTAAAATTATCAAGCAACTAAACTTGACAGCAAGAAAATATGAAAATGTGCTATCATGTTAAATTATAATATATATTTAGTTGTGTAGTAATGGGGGTGTTACATAACCCTTTGCAACTAGTCGTGCCTTATAAGTCACTACCTCTCCATCTACTTTAAACTTCCGCTTATAGACCTATTTGCAGCTAATGGGTATAATACACCATGGTAGGTCCATCAAAGTCCATACCTTATTGGAGTACATAGAGTCTATTTTGGTTTGCACAGCTTCTTGCCATCTTCCTGAATCGATATCAGATATCATTTATCCATATTTTCTTGGAGCGGTATCCAAAGAATGCTCCTCCTTGTTGTTCTCCAACAAAAGACCATATCTATTAGGTGGTCTTGAGATCCTTTGAGATCTCCTAGGAGGCTGTGTGATAGAAGTGTTAGTTGTAGATAGTTCGGTCATTACTGCCTCTTGTGGAACACTTTGTGGTTCTTAATTTTCTTCAAGTTCTACAACCTTGCCTTTTCTATTTAATAGAAACTCCTTCTCTAAGAAGGTGACATTTCTCAAAACAAACACCTTTTGTTTCGAGGGGTCATAGAAGTAGTATCTAATGGATTCCTTTGGATACCCCACAAGCTTGCATAAGGTGGATCTAGCATCCAACATATCTCCCACTAGCTGCTTCACGAAAGCAGGAAAATCCTATATTCTAAAGTATTTGTAAGAAGAAGTCTTGCTACACCACATCTTATATGGTGTTTTGGGCACTGACTTACTTGGCACTTTATTGAACAAAAATGTCATCATTTCCAAAACATAGCCCTAAAATAAAAGAGGAATACCAGTGGAACTTATCTGGACCGAACCATGTCCAAAAGTATTCGGTTCCTTCGCTCAGCAACCCCATTTAGCTGAGAAGTTGCAGACAGAGTCTACTGTGAGAGAATCTCATTCTCTCTTGATAATCAATAAACTATGAGCCAAGTACTCGCCTCCTCGATCAGATCAAAGAGTCTTAATACTTCACCCAATTTGTTTCTCCACTACATGCCTAAAGTTTTTGAACTTTTCAAAGGCTTTAGACTTGTATCTCAAAATATACCCATACCCATACCTTGAGTAATCGTCGATAAAGGTAATGAAGTATTGGTAGTTTCCCCGGGCACTAACACTTAGTGGCCTACATACATCCTTATAGATCAAATTCAAGAATTTGTAGCACGCTCCACTTATCCAACAAATGGTGACATGGTCATCTTTTCCTTAAAACAAGATTCACAAGTCGGCATCTTTTGCAAGTCTGTAAGGTCAAGCAAGTTTGCTAACTTGTTGATTCTCTTCTTAAAGATATGACCTAGTCTAGCTGCCACAAGTATGTGGTACTATAATCATCTAATTTACATTTGTTACTTTGTTAAATATGCAAGATGGTGTTTTTGGGTTGGATAGTGTATAAATAATTTGTCAAAACTCCAACATGAACTAAAAATGAACCCTAGAAAATTGAATAATTTCCATCCTTTATCGGGAAACAATTACCCTCTCTATGCAAAATAGGAATAGAGATAATGTTCTTTATTAGTTTAGGAACATAAAGACAAGAATTTAAAACTATCCTTCTACCATCTCCTAATGCTAAGTTAACAGTTCCTATGGCTAATGCAACAACTTCTGCTCCATTCCTAAGCCTTAGGATCCGCTCTCCCTTACTCAGCTCATTATTTTTTATCACCACCTGTAAATCATTACAAAGATGAGCATCATAACCAGTATCTAATACCCAAGAAGCATCATTAACTGAAAGGATAACTTTAACAAAGAACGTATTAGAACCCTTCTGGAGACTCACAAGGTACTCCTTGCAATTCTCCTTCTAATGCCTCGACTTGTCGCAGTAATGATACTTGTCCTTGTCTTTGGAACTCTTATTCACTCCATCGGAGGCCTTCAAACACTTGGCTTCTTAGAAGAACTCTTCTTCTTCCCTTTCTTCGATTTTTTAGTCTTAGACTCGGATGAAGAGCCAACGAGTAAGACAAACTTCTTCTTTTTTATGGTGGATTCAACTATTTTCAACATATTGACCAACTCAATAAGGCTAGTCTCCATCTTTTGAATGTTGAAGTTGACTATAAATGAGTCAAATGAAGGTGACAAAGACTATATGATGAGATCCACATAGAGTTCATTGTCCATAACAACTCTAAGAGACTCGAGTATCTCAATCAAGGATATCATCTTCATGAACCGAAGTGCCTTCTGTCATACAACAACAAAAGAGCTCATTAGATACCTGGTATCTAACCTGCTTTGTATGTTTGCCATACAGTTCTTTCAAATGAAGGTGGATATCAACAACATATGCCACACTCTCATGTTGCCTCTGCAACTCGTTTAACATTGATGCTATCATATAGCATCAAGCTTGCAGATCATCATCAACTAGCTTGGATGTTCCAGGCTCTTCCTCAGTAGCATCTACTGACATATTTGATAGTGGAGTCACATCAAGGACATAAGCCCTCTTTTTGTATTAGAGAACAATCCAAAAGTTCCTCAGCCAGTGGATATAGTTGGGATTGGTGAGTTTATTAGTGTCAAGAATAGATACAAGTGGATTTTTAGTCATTTATAAATTATCTAGAAAAATGTGAGGCATAAAATAAGCATACATTTAATAGTTCATTCATTTATAATAAGATCTTTGATTATAAATTTCTTTCACTATTTTATTCAAATCCTATCACCCTCTAGATGATGATTTGGGAAATTATATTTCCTAGTGAGCTTGAAGTCCAATTAGCATTATCATACACCCCAATTTTATGGACCCATATGATAAAACTAAAAGGTAGCTAACACATTAGCAATTGCATCCTCATGCAACACTCAAGCTATTTTGCCTCGCTACTTCTCATACACCCCAATGTTATAAGCGCATAATGTACTAAGTGTTAAATATTTTCCATCAAACGTCCATGTGAGTAAGATAACTAAAGTATGTCCCATGACTCATGGCCAACAACCTTAGCCCTTCTACCCCATAGGCATCTTTATGCTAGTAGCGATCACAGGTATTACCTCCACTTAGCACATCCCACGACTCGTGGCCATGAACTAAATGTGGTAGTATTTCACATGCCAACTACTTTTGATGGAAAGCTTAAACTGTTGAGCCCAACCCAATATTCCTCATTTACACTTGATATAGAATTTACTTATAAATTCTTAAACTTAGAACACTTCTGAGTGAGGTTTCCATTTTCACCAAGACCTCATCATTTTTATTTAGTTATTTATTTATTGTTGTACTATTCCTAAGATTGCAAGCATAATAAAAGGAAATCATTAAATAAACCTATGCATGTAACTACCATATATACATAATGGGATGATCATGAGCCATAATCCTATATGATCCACTCGAGTCAAAGTAGATCAATGGTTAATCTAAGTGTAATAATTAAAATAATAATAAATCATATCTATTATATGAATGTATCACCCATACATTCATGGGCCTTGAATCCTTACTTTACTCCAACTTGCCCCTTTTTTTTGTCCACCAAAAATAAAAAAAGATCTCACTATCCTAATTTTACTCTCATTATATTTGTTTATCCTAATAAGAAATGTTGGAATTTCTTCTAAGGGAAGGTACATTGGAGGGAGATATAAAATTTAATTCAGAGACAAAGTTAGAGAAAAGGTGGGACTCGTAAGCTTCATTTTAATCAAAAACCAAAAGAATTAAAAAAACCATCACATAGAATTTAAATAATCTAGGCTCCATGATCATTTATCCCATATATGCTTAATCTAATCACCGCATGATACAAAACTCAAAAATATGTAAATTTACCAAATATTTAAAATTGATAATTTTCTAGTTTGGGGATTAATTCAAGATTTTTCACAACAAACTATTCTTAGATTTTTAAAAATTAATAATTAATGTAAAAAATTGAATAATCAAATTTCTGTATGTGACACAAATACTAGTAGCAGACGATCTGCTGCCCAGCAAGCTGCCTGTGGCAGGCGCCGCGATGCTGGACAGTTTGCCCAGACTTCTACCACGCCGCTCTGCGCGGCGCCTAGGGTCGTGCCTTCTGGACCAATGGCGCCGTGGTGCCAGTAGCCCATGCCGCGATGCTGCAATGCGTCCTATCTATTTTTTTGTGTCATCAATTTTAATCCATTTAAAAACATGCAAACATTTCAGAATCAACATTCCTAAATAAAAACACAATTTAAATAGATTTTCATGATATGAAAATACATGCAAAAAATCACAAAAACAATTAAAACGCATTAACCTGGGCTCTGATACCATTGTTAGGTTCGCAAAATCGCAGAATTGCATACATAGTTGAAATTTAAAAATTTTCAACAATTGAAAAAAAAACATACATCACATGTATTAAAATATAAATCTTGGATTCGATGTGATTTTCAATTTGCACATCTGATTGTTTGCTTAATAAAATAAACAACTTAGTTTCATGATTATACATTTCATGGTGTCAATAAATAATAAAGAGTGAGTAGAGTACCGTATCCCAAGGGAGTGTGTGTAAGTACCAAATATAGATTACCAATGCTATATTTAACCTAATGATTTTTAAGGTGACTGAATTAAAATGCAAGAACTAACAAATTAAATAAAAAAAAACTAAAATCAAAAGAGATTAGAGAATTAAATTCAATACTAAGGAGAGTCAAGGCATTGACATTGGTTAGCCATCCTATGTTGTTATGAACCTAGATTAATTGTGATTATGAATGATGTGGATTGTGTGACCATGGGTCTTTCTATTGTAATTGGTGCTCTCTCTCTCAAGACGGATCAAATCTACACCCAATAGGCCACCGACAACATTTCTAGCTACGGGCTATCCCACTAAGAGTACCTTAAACCTTGTGAATTCCTCTAGCTTTCAGTGTTCACACCTATGACTACTGTATGTACCTATGCCTACATCTCTATAGGGATCGGTCCATGGCATATACTACCCAATCTAATGCTATAACCTCACTTCTTGGTCTTAATTACAACAATTAAAATCAACTCAAAATTGGCCAAATCCTAACGAGCCATGAAGTTTGTTCAGGCAAGACATTGCTTCACCCGTGAAGTTTGTTTGAGCGAGATATTAATTTGCCAGTAAAGGTTTTTTGGGCGAGACAATGCTTTGCCATTAAATTTTTCCTGAGAGGCATTGCTTTGCTCATGAATTATGTTAGGAAATGTGAAGTATAGTTTGTCTGGGCAAGGCAATACTTGGTCTGGGAATTTTGTCCGAATGAGCCATTGCTTTGCCTGTGAAGTTTTTTTGGGTGAGATAATACTTAGCCCATGATTTTTACCAGGCAAGATATTACTTCACCCTTGAACTTTGTTTGAATTTTGTTCAGGTGAGACATTACTTTGACCGTTAAGTTTGTCTGGGCAAGACATCAATTCCCCATGAATTTTGTCTGGGTGAGAAATTGCTTCACCAATGAATTTTATCCAGATGGGATATTACTTTATATGTAAACTTTTTTTGGGTGAGATATTGCTTTGCTCGTAGAGTTTTGTCTGGGCAAGACATTGCTTTGCCCTTGAATTTTATCCAGGCGAGGTATTCCTTTCTCTTATTGGGGATTGGTGGAGTAGGCTCCCAATACATTACAACTGGGTTTCCAACTGGTGGTCGATATTGGCATGTCCTTGACATGTTCGACAATGTCGAGCCTGATCATAGGCATCCTTGAGCGTTACCTGCCAGAAATGATCTTACCTCAATATTTTCCATTCTATTGATCTCTCTCCAAAGTGGTGGTCATAATGTACACAATTTACCTTCTTTGGGAATAGGCACTTGAGGTAGGGTAAAGTCTAAATTTGCATCAAAGGGATAGTTGATCATGGCATGGAGCCACCTAAGGCTTCAGTTGGGGCGTAAAATCAACAAGGTCTTATGGAGTCGGTCAATTGAGATGAAGAGTTAGCTGAGGCTATTAATCGAGGAACGTAGCCAATCAAGGCTCAAGGGTTGCTAAGATAGTTAGTGGATACACGATAGATACGTTCTCTTGTTGGAGGAACACTTGGGTAGGTTCCGCTACTACTTCCACCTTTACTCAGATCCTCTTTCTCAGGTGCTTTTCACGCTTCTACTTTGTTCTCTATGAGATTGGGAAGACCCCCAATGCTTGTTCTAAGATTGATGCTTGATTGCTTATTGGGAGAGTGTCCTTGCTCAAGTGGACGTATCTCTTATAACAATCATTTAAGCTTCTTGTGTCACCTACAAGATTGAGGTTTTGAGGGGATTTACTTCAGAGGTACTCCTCCAAATAGCCTTATTTGTTGAGTGGTATTGTGCGTTGTACTGTCTCAAACTTCTTTATTTTTTCTAACCTTCACCTCGCGTTATCATCAGGAAGAGATACTCGACTGCCGACTTTCACCTGAGTTAGCTTCTCTTATCCATGATTTTTCTTGCCTTGGCTTAGTCTTTTTGTGATCTCTTTACTTGACCTCTAAGGTGAGAGACTTAACTATCGGATGTCAGCTTTCTTTTTTCTTGGCTCATTTATTCTTAGCTCTTCTCACCTCAACTCATTCCTATAGGGAACCGGGGTAAGCCTCGACTTCAATAAGAGGGCTAAGGGATAGGTTATCACCATCAGCACTAACTGGGCTTCCATATTAATCCACAACACTCCACCTCACTTCCCCCGAAACCCATGAGCGAAGTATTGACTAGGCAGATAGTGGTGACATCTAATTTCATCTTTCTCAATACATATAAAAAGATTACATCTATCGAGCTTCCATTATCAACCAATACCTTCTGAACTACAAAATTGGCTATGTCCATCGTGATCACCATATGATCATTTTGACATGCTTCTATCTCCGCCAGGTCACGATCATCAAAGATAATGGAGGTTGAACTCTATATGTTCATCACTTCATGACCTCTCATTTTCATATTGATTGTTAATGACCTAAAATACTTCTTTCGAGCATTATAAGAGTCTCCTCCGCTAGGTCCACCAGCTATCATATGGATCACTCCCTTCTTGGGTAGGTTATCTCCAAGAGGGTCCTATATGCCATGGGATCGCTTTCGTGGGCGCCTCCTTTTGTTCTCTTCCAGCTTGCGACCTCTCGACCTGCTTCAAGATCTTTGGGTGAGAGGGGACCTACGGAGCTAGACCATCTCTCCATCTTACGGCTTATCCCACATGATAAAATTTTGCAAGTATCCTTGTTGAATTAGCCTTTCGATCTCATCTCTCAATTGGATGCAATCTTCTGTATCATGGCCATGGTCCTTGTGGAAGCGATAATATTTTCTAGTGTCTCTCCTTCCAGTAGTTGTTCTCATCTTTTTAGGCCACTGCAACATGTTGGAATTCTCTATCGATATCAATGCATGCACTCTGGATGCGTTTAAAGGAGTGTAGTAATGAACTCTTACGAAACAAGGACAATCCTGATCTCAGCCCCGATCTCAATCTTTTTTAAATCTAAATCGAGGTCCCTCTCTAGGATCCCTCCTCTCTCTTCCCCCGAATTCACCTAAGCCCACTCTTGATCCTTCAAGGCATACATATCCTCTTTGTATATATAATATTGGGTCATTTCCATCAAGTGCTCCTTATCAGGTGCTGGTTCTCGAGCTAGGGCCAAAGTGAGAGATCTTTTCCTCAACCCATGGATTATGATGTTGGTCATCATGTCAATCCTCATATCCTGTACTTCCAAGGCCTCATTATTGAATCTATTAATGAAGTCTCGAAGGGGCTCCCCATCTTTCTGTCTGATGGTAAAAAGATGTATAGCAGACCTCCTGGCTCGCTTTTGGCTTGCGAACTGATATAGAAATTTTCATGTCAGCTGTTCATATGATACCACTGTCCCCATGGGTAATCCCATGAACCATTCTTGAGCTCGTCCCATCAGAGTGGTGATAAAAATCCTTGCATTCATAGTCTCGGATTAGCCATATAACTGCATAATGTGGTCAAAGACGGTCAAGTGTTCTTTTGGATCTCTATTTCCATCATACTTTGGGAGATCTGGCAACTTAAAGTTGGGTGTGACAACCTCTGCTAAGATATCCGGAGAAAAAGAAGACCCTCGCTTTTACATAGCGGATGTTACTGCTTCCATTCTCTTCAAATCCTCTAGCTTATGCGTAGCTTGCTCAATCTGCTCGCTGAGGTCATTTATGTCCACCTTGGATTGTACTTCATCTCTGTGAGCTCTATGCTTTGGCTCTTTAGGAACTCTCTCATGAGGACTCATTCTTGGCTTCATGGTTTGGCTCGCTACATCTTCTGCATTCTCTTCATTTAATCAGATCCTTCGTGCTCTCCTGTCCGCTTCAGCCTCTTCTCTCTGGGGAGTTTCTTGGGGAGGAGAAGTTATTGGGCCTTTGCTTTTCCTCTCCCTCTCATCCCTGATTCGTCTATTGATGTCTGTTACTAGTTTTTCAAAATCACTAGCTCATAAATGGATTATTGGTTCCTCTCTCTCGGGCTGATTGTCATGAAATTAGAGAGAATGAGAAGGTGATGGTGCATGTTGTGGTGGCTCCATCGTCTTCTTAGGTGTGTTCTCCATGCCTAGTTCCATCTCAATTTCCCACAGACAGTGCCAACTGATTTAGAGATAAAATCAGTGTACCTGAGTTCGAGTCAAGATGATTTGAACTCGGGTACTTGAGTTTGGGAGGACCTAAAAGAGAGACACGTTAGGGTCATTAGGGTGGCCCCCAACTAAAAGCCTCCGATGCTTAAGTTATTCAGGTCTTGAGGTCAAAAGGAACTGGTGAGCGAACTGAGTGAATGATGTAAAAATTACCTTTTGAGACTTATGCACCAAGTATTTATACTGATCGGTTCCCGTAGGCCGTACAGACTAGGGTCTAGATATCATGATCAGATTGACTAATACATCCCATCGGTCTGCTTCATTGACGGTTGGGAGCTCGAGCCGACATGAATTCAATACCAGGTCGGGTCGGGATGAAAAACACGCGGATCTCTGGGTATTTTTGGTGTTTTAATAATATTTCAAGGGCATTAATATCATTTTAATGCTTGGTATATCAGTGGTCCTTTGGATATATTGTCCAACAACTCTTGTTGGCTATGGTTTGATCTCATCAGAAAGTAACTCCTCTAATATAACTTTACTGCGAGGCTTAAAATTTGCTATATAATCATTTTCAAGAAATGTGGCATTTGTTGACATACTACATTTTTATCTTGAGGATTATAAAACAAAACTTCTTTTGTACCTTTGGGGTATCCCACAAACAGACACACTTCTGATCGTGGTTACAACTTTAGAGTATTTTCTTTAAGCACATATGTCGGGTACCCCTATATGTGGAAATGACGTAAAGTAGGTTTACTATCATTCCACAATTCTAAGGGTTTCTTTTGGATAGGACATGAGTGGAACTACATTTAAAATGTTCACCGCAGTTTGATATATATAACCCCAAAATGAATTTGGCAATGAAGAGCAACTCATCATAGACCTCACCATATCAAGTAAAGTCTGGTTTCTCCTCTCAGCAACACCATTTTACTGAGGAATTCTAGGTGTTGAGAGTTGGTGCAAAATACCATGTTCTAGTATATAGTCCTTGAACTCAGTATCAATATACTCGCCTTCTCGATATAATCTTAAAGACTTAAAGGACTTACCTAATTGCCTTTTAGCCTCTGCTTGGAATTCCTTAAATTTTCCAAAAGTTTCAGATTTTCTTCCCATTAGGTAACTAAACAATATATAAAATAGTCGTTGCTACAACTTTAAGGTTACAAACCCAAGTGTAGGTTGTATTAAGTAATAAATTTCTCGTGAGTCCGAGGTCAATCCACAGGGAAGTTGTTTGAAGAATTCAAGTTTATATTTCTTAAAAGATGAAGTTTATGTGAATCAAAATATATGAATAATTAATGTATGTTGTAACTAAAGAAAAATCGAAATAATAAAAGTACTAAGGATTAGGGATCCACTCTTGAGTTTTGGATAGAGAAACGATTATTTATTCTTTTTACCTCTATTAATTGCCACAATTGGAATCTATACATAATGAAGGTTCCAATGGGAAGATATTATTAAATAACTCATGCAATAAGGTAATTATGATATTGTCTTACTATTGCAAATTATTTTTTAACGCCAACACTTATTTATGGGATCAAGTATTTATGCACACCTTCGTCAACAATAAATCAATGTTTCACATTAGCAGTCGGTGGGGTAAAACTGTACAATAAGTTAAATGAACTCAAGTATTTGTTGTGCCATTAGAGATACATAATCAAGAATTACCACAAAACAAGTAGGGTTTAGATAAATAATAATAATAATAATACAATATATTTAAATATTTTCTACCCTTATAACCATTCCTCTTCCTCCATCAAGAGATTCACCTTTTTTCCTCAACAAAATAAAATTTAGAAAGACATAATAAAAGTAGCAAAGACTAAAAATATAAGAGAAACTAGAGAATGTATTTCTATTACTATTAGAAAACTTACAATACTAGAAAACATACAAACTAGAAAACTTAGCCTAAAGAAACCCTCTACCCCCTCCTTCTTACAAGCTTAATACATGTCATATTTATAGTACTTGGAGTAAGCTAGAGGTCAAACAAATAATGGAGGGGTTAATCAAGTGGTATGCTAGTTGCCAATAGTTGGTGAATCGTTACACCAAGTTCTCACCTATTGAATTAAATTGCATTTTTCAGTCAGATACAACTAGATTTTGAAGATACATAAAGAATAAAAATTGTAGATTTTTCGGCGCTAATATATTTTCATATATCTTTTGTCAAATTTGGTGGTTGGATGAAGAAGATATGGTCATATTACCAAGTCATGTCTAAAAGCCATCCTTTAACAGCAGCATCAATTTGCAGCCTATGTTTTTACTATTTTGACACATTTTTTTACCATCTTGTCTTCAACAAACTTGTTTATTTACTCTTGCATATAACATATCTGAATTTCAGCCCAAAATAAATTTAGGCTCAAGAGATATAACCCAATTGGTAAAATAAGTCAATATTGGGCTGAACTCTGATCCGAATTTTGGTGATCCATTTTATACAACTATTTGGATGAATTTTTTGCTATAATCAAGACTAAATTGGACTGAGCTTCCAACAGAAAAGTTGTACCTCTATCTCTTGGATTTCAAATGAAATAAGCTTTAGGTCCGTAGAGATTTTGATCATGAAGTTATGCTCAAATTACAAAAACTGCATAAGTCTGGAAACATGCTTCCATTTATTCCCTAACACAAAACATTAATAAAACAATAATATTAACAAGAATAAAGTAAGAAAAATATAAATAATTTGATACAGAAATATGTCAAAATATGCACTTATCAAATTTTCCACACTTAACGCTTGCTTGGCCTCAAGCAAGCTTAAAATAAACATAAATTAATTCACTTTTGTAGGAAATCACGATTGCATTTAACATATGCAACAAGCCTTTAAACCCCTAGGTGGCCCATAGAAGACGAGTTATAGTCTCGTGAAGGTTTCCAGCAGTGATACCCACAAACACCTATAATAACTATCTTCCAACTTTTATTCTCATGAAGCAACAAAGTAATATGGAAATAAATCAAACAAGTGTTGAGTTTAACATCTGCATTGTTAATGATGAACCTCCAGTGAACCAGAACCGCTAGGTAGAATGATGAATGCATCTGCATTGTTTAACATGTTAGGCATTATGTCCTGAATATGTGATACTTTTAGCTCATCTCCAATGGTCACACATGAATGTACATGTAGTTGTGATTGTGGCTCACATCTTCCTCTAGTTTTACATCCAATAACGGCTTAAACGCCCTCTATGAGTCGATGATATGCTTCCCATCCAGTTTTCTTATAAACTAGCAAACATGGTCTTTTAATGTCAGTTTCCCAAGACTATAAAGCTCATGTTCATTTCGAAAACGATCCCATAAATCAAGAATTGTACTTTGTACCAATCCACATGAATGCGTCTCAAGAGTAAATATAATATGATCTAAAGACTCTTTACTCAGTCCATCCATAATGAATTTAAGTTTATCTTCTCAATTTTTAGAGACTATTCCTAAAGAACAACACTTTTTATTGCAAGTCTATCTAGCACAATTGTGACAAGCTTTTATTTTTTTTGGTCTTCGTTTTTTTGAATATGTACTTTTACCAAAACCAGGCATGTATCTAATAAGCAAATTTGACAACTCATGTAAAAACTCACTTGCTCTTACCATTACTTCAATTATCCATCGTATGTCCTCTGGGATGCCCTTGTGCATAAGCATCCTCAATCTTTCAATCATGATTTTATAAATTTTCAAAATTACATTTTTAGGAAGAAAAGGAAATCGCTTCTTGAAAGTTAGAAAAATATCACCCATTTTGTAAAGAACAAGAAAAGAGAATGAGAAAAGTAAATAAAATTTGTACAAAGATTTCAGTTGTTTGGGAAACTGACAAATCCAACTTTTATAGCCACGGAGTACCGTTATCCGCCACTTAACCTGGAAAAGAAAAAAATAAAAGATAGAAAAAAAACTTTCAAAACAAATAAAGTCAGAGAAAATGAGTATATACAACACTAATCATAACAAGGGTTAGAAAGAAAAAGAATTTCCTCTTGTGAAAATTGATTTTTGAGAAATGGTTTAACTCTTTGTCTATTTACTTTGAATATGTTACCATTTCTAGAATTTTCAATGTCAATCGCCCCATAAGGATATATTTATTTTACAACAAAAGGATCATCTCAATTTTCTAGAAAACAAATGCACTCGAGAATTATAAAGTGAAACCTTTTGACCAATTTCAAATATTTTTCTTGAAATTTTATTATCATGAAAATTTAGTTGTTGCTTTATAAATTTTAGAATTCTCATATGCATCATTTCTCAGTTCTTGAAATTCATTGATTTGCAATTTGCGTAATTTTGAAACTTTATCAAGGTTGAAGTTAAATATTTTGATTGTCCAATAAGCTTTATGTTTAAGTTCAACAGGTAAATGACAAGGTTTACTATAAACTATCCCATAAGGAGATATGCCTAATGATGTTTTGAAAGTAGTTCTATATGCCCAAAGTGTATCGGTAAGTCTAAGAGACCAATCTTTACGGTTTGAGTTGACTGTTTTCTAATTTTATCTCCCTATTTGCAAGTTCAACTTGTCTATTTGTCTGAGAGTGATAAGGGGTTGCAACTTTATGTATGATTCCATATTTTCTCATTAAAGTTCCAAAATAATTGTTACAAAAATATTTTTCCCCATATCTGATAATAGATCTAGGAATTCTAAATCGACTTAAAATATTTTCTTTCAAAAAATTATTACTATTTTGTGATCATTGTTTCGATAAGGAATTGCCTCGATCCATTTTGAAACATAATCTATGCCAACTAATATGTAAAGAAAACCAAATGATAATGGAAATGGCCCCATAAATCAATACCCAACAGTCAAAGATTTCTATCACTAGGATAGGGTGTAGGGGCATCATATTTCTCTTTGAAAGGGGCCCTAACTTTTGACAATTTTCACAACTTTTGCAAAAAGTGTAAGTATCTTTGAAAAGAGTTGACCAATAAAATCCACATTGCAAGATTTTTGCAGTAGTTTTCTTTACAGAAAAATGACCACCACATGCTTCTGAATGACAAAATTTGATAATATTACCTATCTCATTGTCAGGCATACATTTTCGAAAGATTTGATCCAGACAATATTTGAATAAGTATGGATCATCCCAATAAAAGTTTTTAACCTCAGTCAAAAACTTCTTTTTGTCTTGAGAGTTCAAATGCGATGGAATCTTTCTTGTCATAAGAAGATTAAAAATGTTAGCAAACCAAGGTAAAATAGAAATATTAAATAGTTATTCATCAAAGAAATTGTCATTAATAGGTGTGGTTTGAAATGAGTCATCACAAACAAGTCTCGATAAATGATCAACTACTACATTCTTCCTCCCTTTTTATCTCGAATAGTAACATTAAATTCTTACAGTAAGAGAATCCACCTAATCAGTTTTGGATTAGCATATTTTTTTGACAAAAGATATTTCAAAGCTGCATGATCACTGAAAACAACAACTGGTGAGCCAACAAGATAAGATCAAAATTTGTCTATTGCAAAAACTACAACAAATAATTTTTTTCAGTTGTTGTATAATTCAATTGAACTCCATTTAAAGTTTTACTTGCATAGTAAATAACAAATGATTTCTTATCTTTTCTTTGTCCCAAGACAGCTCCAACAACATAATCACTAGCATCAGTAAAGTCCAATTCGAAGGCTGCATGATTGGAGTAGATGTAAGCATGCTTTTAAACTTAACAAAAGCATTTTCACAAATTTCAGTCCATTCAAAAATAGTGTCTTTTGTTATGAGATTACACAAAGGTTTAGATATTATACTAAAATCTTTGATAAATCTTCTATAAAAACCAGCATGTCCTAAAAATGATCTAACCTCTTCTACAGTCTTTGGTGTTAGTAATTGCTAATTAACTCAATTTTTGATTTGTCAACCTCAATACTTTCTGATGAAATAATGTGTCCAAAAATAATACCAGTTGTTACCATGAAATGACATTTCTCCTAATTGAGCACAAGATTCTTTTCTTCACACCTGATCAAAACCTTTTCTAAATTAAATAAGCAATCATCAAATGAATTACCAAAAATAAAAAAATCATCCATGAAGACTTCAAGAAAACATTCAACCATGTCACTAAAAATACTAAGCATGCATAGTTGGAATATAGCTGGTGCATTACATAATCTAAAAGGCATCATTCGATATGCAAAAGTATCAAAAGGATATGTAAAAGTTGTTTTCTCTTGATCTTTAAGTGTAATTGCAATTTAATTATATACAGAATATCCATTTAAGAAGCAATAAAATTCGTGTCCCACAACTCTTTCTAAAATTTGATCCATGAAAGATAATAGAAAATAATCTTTTCTAGTAACTGAGTTGAGTTTTCTATAGTATGCACATTCGCCAACCAGTAATAGTTATAATTGGAATTAATTTATCATTCTCATTTTTGACTACAGTAACTCCATATTTCTTAGGTACAACTTGAGTAGAACTTACCCATTTGCTATTAGAAATATGATAAATGATTCCATTATCTAAGAGTTTAATGACTTCATTTCTCACTACTTCTTTCATGTTAGGATTTAGCATTTGTTGCATTTCTCTAGAAGGTTTAGCATTTTCCTCTAGATAGATGTTATATGTGCAAATGAAATGATTAATACCTTTAATATTAGCAATGGTGCATCCTAAAACATTCTTATATATTTTTAGAGTTTCGATCAACTTACCTTCTTGAGATGCATCGAGTTTGAAGATATTATTATTGAAAAAGTCTCATTCTCACCCAAGAAAGAGTATTTCAAATCAATGGAAAAAGGTTTCAAATCAACCACGGGAGCTTTAATACTTAATGGAATAGATTTTACTGTTGATGATGAAAGTTCTTCGAACCTTGACTTCCAAAAATATTTTGCTTGTACTTGCAAAAATTTAGAGATAGTATTAGTGTGTGATTTTTTACAAATACTTTCACTTTCGAAACAAGTCTCCAAAGAATATGAAGAGTTAGTGGAAGTAAAGTATTCATGAACAAGTTTCTCAATTGAATCCACTTCTTGTACTTCGACACCTTCTGCAGGTTGCATACAAACATTAAACACATTTAGTTTCAAAGTCATATTTCCAAATGATAAATTCAAAATACCATTCCTACAATTGATCAAAACATTTGAAGTTGTAAGAAAAGGACGACCCAAAATGATAGGAATTTGTGTATGTATTTGTGTAACAGGCTCTGTGTCCAAAATAATGAAATCAATTGGAAAGTAAAACTTATCAATTTGTACCAACACATCTTCTACTATTCTCTTTGGAACTTAAATCGAATGGTCAGCTAGTTGGAGTACAACAGAAGTTATTTTAAATTCTTCTAAAGCTAACTGTTCATAAACTGAGAAAGGTAGAAGATTTATACTAGCACCAAGATCAAGCAAAACATGCTCTATTCTAGTGTTTCCTATGATACATAAAATGGTTGGACAACCTAGATTTTTGTACTTGAGTGGAGTGAATTGTTTTATGATTGAACTAACACTTTTAGTTAAAAATGCCTTCTTTTGTACATGATGTTTTTTTTTTGATTGTACACAAATCTTTCAAAAATTTGGCATAAGGTGGAACTTGCTTGATTGCATCTAACAATGGAATATTAATCTTCACTTGTTTAAAAATTTCAAAAATTTCAGCATTTGAGTTCAATTTCTGAGTTACTTGTAATCTTTGAGGAAATGGTGATGGAGGTAAATATTTTTTTTCATCATTTTCACACTTACCTTCTTCAAACTTACTTTCATTGTCAAGACTATTTCCATTCTTCATTTCTGGATGTGGATTAAAAACTTTCCTCTTGTGATGAATAGTCTTATCAATAATTTTTCCATTCCAAAGAGTTGTAACTGAATTAAACTCATTGACTGAATTTTCATCTGAAGAAGAAATATGACACTGAGTGGAAGGATTATATTGAGGTTGAGTTGAAAATTTACCTTTTTCATGAGTACACAAAGAAGTTGTCAGTGTTGAAAGCGTGCTTCTGATCTCATTGATAGCTTGTGAAGTCTGATTATTGATGTTTGTTTGTTCATGCATAAATTCTTGTAAAGTTTCCTCAAGGGATTTTATATGTGGAGTTGGATAAGAATGAAAGTTTGGTGGTTTTTATGAATGCAGCGGTTGGACACAATTATCATCTCGCCAACTGAAATTAGGATGGTTTTTTCATTTTTTGAATGTGTTCATAAAATTTGCTTGTACTTGAATGTTTGGACATTCATTGGTGGAGTGCTCCAAAAGTTCACAAATACCACAAACTTCTTCCTCTTGCACATATTTGATTTCCTTTACTTTTTTAAGTTCCATGGCTTCAACTTTTCTTGTTAAACTAGAAGCCTAGCATTTAGATCATCTTCTTGGCTAAGGTACTATTTTTATTTATAACCTTTAGAAGAATTAATAATATGCCATGATTGAGAGTTTTCTGCCAAATGATCTACATATTCTAGGGTTTCATCAGGTTTTTTATCAAGAAACTCACCATTACACATTATTTCAATAAATTATTTTGTTTCAAGAGTTAAACCTTCATAAAAGAAACTAATTAAGTACCATTTTTCAAAACCATGATGTGGGTATGAATTCAACAAATCTTTAAATCTTTCCCAACATTGAAAGAAAGCTTCATTAGAATTTTGACAAAATTTTGAATACGTCTTTTCAAAGTTTTAGTTTTATGAGTTGGAACGATTTTTTTTCAAAAATTTAGCTTGCATTTCATGCTAAGTGCCAATCGACCTAGGTTTTAAAGAATTAAGCTAAAATTTTGCTTTATCTTTTAAAGAAAAATAAAATAATTTGAGTTTAACAATCTCATTTGTGCAAGTTTGATCATCAAAAGTGGCACATACTTCATCAAATTCTTTTAAATGCAAGTAAGGGCTTTCAGAGTCTAAACCATGGAAATTAGGAAGTAAAGGGATCATACGTGACTTGAATCGAAAGTTATTTGCATTCATAGGATAAATAAAACAAGAAGGAGAAGAATTTCGAGGAGGTTGCAAGTAATAATGCATGATACGCACTTGTTGATTCTTATTTTCATCCTGAACATTTTTATTTTCAGTCATGGTGGAAGTGTGTGGAGATGATTCAAACAAATTTTCAAATAAAGTTTCATAAGTATTTCTAACTAAACGTCGAGAATTATGACAACGATACCATATAACCATATATCCATAAAGAAAATAAACAAATTATATTTACAAAGGAAAAATATTAACAAACCTAAATACTTACTTTGCCTTTCTCGGCAATGGCGCCAAAAACTTGCTACAACTTTAAGGTTGCAAACGCAAGTGCAGGTTGTATTAAGTAATAAGTTTCTTAAAAGTCCGAGGTCGAATCACAGAAAAGTTGTTTGAAAAATTTAAGTTTATATTTCTAAAAAGATGGAGTTTATGTGAATCAAAATATATGAATAATTAATGTATGTTGTAACTAAAAAAAATCGAAGTAATAAAAGTACTAAGGATTAGGGATTCACTCTTGAGTTTTGGATAGAGAAATAATTATTTATTCTTTTTACCTCTATTAATTGCCACAATTGAAATTCATACATAATGAAGGTTCCAATGGGAAGATATTATAAAATAACTCATGCAATAAGGTAATCATGATATTATCTTACTATTGCAAATTATCTTTTAATGCCAACACTTATTTATAGGATCAAGCATTTATGCATACCTTCGTTAACAATAAATTAAGGTTTCACATTAGCAGTCGGTGGGGTAAAACCGTACAATAAGCTAAATGAACCCAAGTATTTATTGTGTCATTGGAGATACATAAATCAAAAATCACCACAAAACAAGTAGGGTTTAGATAAAAAATAAAAATAATAATACAACATACTTAAATATTTTTTACCCTTATAACCATTCATCTTCCTCCATCAAGAGGAAGACATAATAAAAATAGCAAAGACTAAAAATATAAGAGAAACTAGAGAATGCATTTCTATTACTACTAGAAAACTTACAGTACTAGAAAATATACAAACTAGAAAACTTAGCCTAAAGAAACCCTCTGTCTCTCCCCCTTTCTTACAAGCTTAATACATGACCTATTTATAGTATTTGGAGTAAGCTAGAGGCCAAACAAATAATGGAGAGGTTAATCAAGTGGTATGCTAGTTGCCAAGAGTTGGTAAGTTGTTACACCAAGTTCTCACCCACTGAATTGAATTGCATTGTTCGGTTAGGTATAACCCGATTTTGAAGATGTGTAAAGAATGTCAAAGTCGGTGGTTGGATGAAGGAGGTATAGTCAAATTATCGAGTCATGTCTAAAAGCCATTCTTTAACAACAACAACAAATTGAAGCCTATGTTTTTACTATTTTGACATATTTTCTCATCATCTTGTCTTCCTCAAACTTGTTTATTTATCTTTTGTGTATAACATATCCGAATTTTAGCCCAAAATAAATTTAGGCTCAAGAGATATAACCTAATTGGTAAAATAAGTTGATACTAGGCTGAACTCTGATATGAATTTTAGTGATCCATTTTGTGCAACTACTTGGATGAATTTTCTGCTATAATCAAGACTGAATTGGGCTAAGCTTCCAACAGAAATGTTGTATCCCTATCTCTCGGCTTTCAAGTAAAATAAGTATCAGGTCTATAGGGCTTTTTATTATGAAGTTATGCTCAAATTATAAAACCTGCACAAGTTTGGAAACATGCTTCCATTTATTCCCTAACATAAAACATTAATAAAATAATAATATTAACAAGAAAAAAGCAAGAAAAGTATAAAGGATTTGATACAAAAATATGTCAAAATATGCACTTATCAGTAGTCAATAAATGTGATGAAATATTCATAACCACCGTTAGCTTGTATGGTCATTGGACCACAAACATCAGTATATACAAACTCAAGTGGTTCTTTGACCCTATTGCCCTTTCCAGTGAAAGGTCTTTTAGTTATTTTATCCTCTAGACAAGATTCACAAACAAGAAGAGTGCCAACTTTTAGCTCTCTAAAAGGACCGTCTTTTACTAATCTGTTTATCCTATCTAGACTAATATGTCATAACCTTAGGTGTTAAAGATACGTTTCATCCTCTTGAGAAACTTTTTGCCTCTTAGGCTTAGGATGTTCTACTTTAAACATTTCAACATTAAACAGTAGTTGTTCATTGGGCTTAAGCACATAAAGCCCATTCAGTGGTGATCATGGAATATGCATATATGGCTTTGATCTTAATTTTATTCTGCGTCGGGGATTCATTGAGATATAACATCGATAAGTTCGATAGACTGCACACATGATGTATATTTAAAAGGAGAATGTCTTATTCCATAGACATTGGCCTAGAGACGCTAGTGTATATGTGTGGGTGCTTGTTAGGGAACAAGTACACTGAACGACCTACTGAGAAATTCTCAATTGGAAAGAATTACTTGTTGAATGAGAATTTTCTAGTTAGAATAGTATATTAATTAGTTCTTTGACTTGAGACACCATGGTGGCCTTGTGCACGACATCATACACATTGATGTATTTGCTGATTGCATGACAATCATAAGGGGCTTACGTTGGGTGTATGATTTTCATGTATGGAGATTAATGAGTAGACAATAAATGATCCATCACTTATGTGGTAGAATAGTCTTTGATCTCGAAAACCTTGGTCAAGGCAGGATGAATACTAGATGTAGGGCTTTCTAGTGATTTATCAGAGGATCAATGTGACTTGAAATGAAATTATAGTTAAGTCAAAATAGGATTTCAGCTAATAATCCATGCCTTATATGGTACTTAATTGGGAGATTAGTTGATAGAGGAACCGTATTTATATGGTACTCGTAACAAAAAAAGTTCACTTGCTGTTCACCTAGGATTAGGTAGTCGAGATGCACTACTAGGTGCTTTCCTTAATTTGTGAGGTTCTTGAAATTAAGAGGTTAATTCCAAGTGAATTAATTAATTGAATTAATTAATCATAACATTAAATTTATCCATAAGTTGTAAAGGTAGTAAGCCTACTGCTAGTTTAGTTGTGAACCTAATGGGTCACACACAAATTGAGATAATCCACTTCTATATCTATTTTTATAATCGATAGTGTTGGATTAAGTTGATTAATGGAGATTAATCAACTTGAGTTAGAATTAATTTAAACAGTTAAATTAATTAATTCAAATAAATAATATAATTATTTATTTGAACCTATTTATATGAGAGTGATGAAATAGTTAAATTAATTAATTTAAATAAATAATATAATTATTTATTTGAACCTATTCATATGAGAGTGAATTAATTAATTGATGGAGATCAATTATATTAGCTTGGCTTAAAATTAATTTAAAGAGTTAAATTAATTTAATCAATTAAATTAATAAATTTATTTTAATTTGGTCTAATATGATTAGGTGTCCTATGATGGAATCAACTAGTTAATTGATTGGATCAATTAATTGTATTGGGATTTTTAATTAATTGATGAAAATCAATTAATTGGACTTTAATAAATTAATTAGAGTCCAAGCCCATGGAGTTAGAGGCCCATTATGATTTTTTTAGTTGCTAGAATTAAAGAGTCATAATAAAAATAGAAAGAATTTATCTTGAAATGAAAGAAATAAGAGATAAGGAATGAGAAGGTTTTCTAATTGGATTAGGAGACTAATTAGGATAAGAATTAGAGACCTAATGGGATTAGGTTAAGATTATATTATGTATATAAATACATAATGTAGGGGCCAAAAACTACAAGCAAGAGAGCTAGATTTCGACCCCCTCTCATATTCTCATTCTCGTTTTTTATTTGTGTTCTATTTTCTTCAAAAAAAAAAATTACTCCATCAATAGGTTCCATCCCTTTTTGATTAAAAAGGTTGATTCTTCCATCACTTCAAGAATTAATCTTTACTCTTAAATAGATTTAGAAATAAGAAGTTCAAATTCACTAGCAAAGATTTGAAGCTTGTGAATCTGCTCTAAAGTGTGATTACCACTAGAGGGACTACACTTGGAGTCCTTGGTGGACGTTTTAAGAGGCCATCGAAACTGTTCGAGAGGGGATTGCGGAATCTGAATTCCTTCTTACCCTTCATCAATAGGATTGCTTGAAAGGTATAATCACAAAACTTTAATTGTTTAATTTTATTAAATGAGCAATCAAAAAGCAAACCAAAAATTGCATCAAATCCAGGATATGCATATTTACATATGATGTATGATTTTATTTCAATAGTTAAAATTTTTAAAATTTTTGTTGTACTTGTAATTCCGCAATTATGCGAACCCAACAGTGGTATTAGAGCTTAAGTTTATGCATTCTGATTGTTTTCGCAATGTTTTATATATGAATCGTTCATATGATGAAAAATATATTTAATTGTATTTTTGTTTGAGAATTATAATTATGTAATTTTGTTGCATGATTTTAAAGTGTTAAATTACATGACACAAAAACGAAATAAAAAAAGATCTGGGCTGGACGCATGCTGGCACCGTAATGCCTGACGTGCAATTTTGCTGGACAGCAGATCATCTGGTGCTCGTTTTCCTGAGGAGGCAAAACAAGCAAAGGGGAGGAGAAATAAACAAGTTCAAGTAGAAAATTGTTGCAAGGTGAGCTTAACCTACGGGTTTGGCATGACTTTCAGATTTATTTTGAGGTTTATTAGCTTATTAAGCTTTGAATATTATTTATAAATGTGTTAGAATGTTATTAGATAGGCGTTGGTGCACAAAGAAAGGGTTTTTGGTTGCAAATACTTGATAGAAAATATTTGTGCTAGAAACTGTCACCTTGATGTATTCTTGTATTTTAGGTTTCAAAAGTGTATGGTATGTTGAATAAAACATGTAGGTATCATCATATACATGTTCATGTATGAGTTAAGAGTATTCGAATAAATTTTCATTGGTTAGAAATTACAATGTGGCATGATAATTAAAGAGATGCTCATAACTGTCTCCATCAAATTTCAGATTCTGTCCTATGTGAAGGGACTGGTTTTACAGCATTAAATCCATTAGTTTTGGCAAGAATATGACCTGGTTGTCTCTTTGTATATTTCATCTAAGTGTGGTGAAAATTTGGGAGTTATTGAATATACTTAAGGGTGCTAAAACCATTAATGTCATGAAGTGCACAAAACTGTCATGGTAGGAAAAATCTGTTTCATATACTGTGAAGGGAGCTGAACTTGGGAAGCTATATCCATGTGTTTTAGCCATTATATGATGTGGTTACATTTTTTTGATGTTATCTAAGTGTGATAAAAATTGGAGAGTGAATGACTATGTCTAAGGGTATCAAAATCATCATGCAAATTAAAGTGGTAACAAGAAAATGTGAAGTTGTGAATCTGTCCCATTTGGTTCATTAACATGTTCCAGCATAGATGTGGTGCATTTGATGCCTAACATTTAGGGAAATGTTATAAGAGTTATAATACATCAATTAAGTGAGGTTAATATACATTTAAGATGTGGAACAAAGGTTCGTAAAAGGTTATATTCGGTTATAGTTTCTAAGTGGTATAGTTGTTTATTTAAATTGAGATTCAAGAACTTTATACTATATTAGGTATAATGAACTTGTTAATTGAGTATGGTAATTGATATCTTATATTTTTACAGATTGTTTCACATCTAGGGTTGGAGAGTAATACTTAAGAAACCTAGAAGTAATACATAACTGATCAAAGGTAAGTGAAAATTTATTTGCAACTACAAATGCATGAACATAGTATCTCATGCATTATCTATATTAAAGGTGATCCTCGTGTCTTGATGGGTGTATTGTCAGTATTATACATAACTTATAGTGCATATGTTGCTTGGATGATGAGACATAGGATCTATTGTGTCATTAGACATGCCATTCATCAGCATTTACATGTCCATGCATAACACGTGCTCACGGTTGAGGTTTTTGGCATGCATGACATTATTTTCAGAAAGAAAATATTTTGGTTGGCCACTACTAGTGTACCGAGGCCTGTGTGGCTTATTTATATAATATTTGAGGTGCCACGCTTAAAATTAAATGTTAATTTTAAAATTCTAAAAATTATTTTTATGAAAACCATGAATTAATTCTCAAACTAGAAAAACGTGACTTTTAACAACTTGGTAAATTTACATGCTTTGAATTTTTATCATGTGATGATTAAATTAAGCATGAATGAGATGAATGATCATGGAGCCTGTACCATTTATTTTCTATGTATGGTTTTATGATTTGGTTTTTAATTAAAATGAGGTCGGCGAGTCTCGTCTTTTCTCTATTTTTGACTATGAATGTAAATTTTATCTCCCTCCAATGTACCTCCCATTGGAAAAAATTCCAAGGTTTCTTGTTAGATTAAACAATTGTAATAAGAGCAGTATTAGGATGGTAAGGTCTTCTTTTGTTTTTAGTGGACAAGAAGAATGAGCAATGTGGAGAAAAACAAGGATTCAAGGCCAATTAATATATGTGTGATACATTCATGTAATAGATAAGATTTATCATCATTTTGATTAATTACTCTTAGATTGACCTTAAGATCCACTTTGACTCGAGTGGATCACATAGTAAAAGACTCAGGATCATCATATTATGCATGTATTGTAGATGCATGCATATGTTTATTTAATGTTTTTCTTTGATTATGCTTGCAATTTTAGGATAGTGTAACATTAAATAAACAACACGAAATAAAATGATGTGGTCTTGGTAAAATTGAAACCTTCACTTAGAAATGTTCCAAGTTTAAGAATTTATTAATTCTATATCAAGTATTAATGGGCAATATTGGGCGGGGCCCAGACATCCAAGCCTTCCATCAAAAGTAGGTGGCATGTGAAATGCTGCGACACTTAGTCCGTTGGCCACAAGTCGTGGGATGTGCTAAGTAGAGGCAATAGTTGTAACCACTACTTGTATATAGATGCCCGTGGGTAGGAGGGCTAAAGATATTGTCCATGAGTCATGAGACATACTTTAGTTGTCCTATTCACATGGATGTTAGATCAAACACGCTTGACACTTAGTACCATATGGGCTCATAAAATTAGGGTGTATGGGAAGCAGTGATGCAAAATAGCTTGAAGGTTGCATGAGATGCAATTGCTAATGTGTTAGCTACCTTTTGGTTTTATCATATGCGGTCATATAAATGGGGTTTATGATAAGATTAATTGGACTTCAAGCCCACTAGGAAATATAATTTCACGAATATCCATCTTAAGAGTGATGGAATTTGAAGAAAATAGAAAGAGACATTTATAATTAAAGATCTTATTATAAATGATTAAACTGTTAAATGTATGCTTATTTTCTGCCTCGTGTTTTGTAGATATCTGATTTACATTATGGCTAAAAATTCACTTGCATCAATTCTTGACACCAACAAACTCACTAGTCCTAATTATGTTGACTGGTTAAGAAACCTTCGGATAGTTCTCCAATCCAAAAAGAGGGTGTATGTCTTTGACATGGAAATAATAGCTTTGCCTGAGGGGGCCACAGAGGAAGAGCAAGTAGAATACTGTCAACATGTTGAGGATGATCAGCAGGCTCGGTGCTATATGATAGCATCTATGTCAAATGAGCTGCAAAGACAACATTAGGGTATGGCACATGCTGTTGATATCCATCTTCATCTGAAGGAATTGTGTGGTGAGCATACAAGGTAAGCTAGATACCAAGTATCTAGGGAGCTCTTTCAATGCCGTATGATGGAAGGCTTTTCGGTTCATGATCATGGACTGAAGATGATACCTTGATCAAGAGACTCGAGTCCCTTGGAGTCGTTATGAACAACAAACTCTATGTGGATCTCGTGTTGTAGTCTTTGCTGCCCTCATTTGACTTCTGTGTGGTCAACTTCAACATGCACAAAATGGAGACTAGCCTTACTGAGCTGGTCAACATGTTGAAGACTACCGAGTGCACTATGAAAATGAGAAGCCTGTCCTACTTGTTGGCTCTTCGTCCTAATCTAAGACTAAAAGGTCGAAGAAAAGGAAGAAGAAAAAATCTTCTAAGAAGGCCAAGGGTATGAAGGCCTCAGGTGGAGTAAAGAAAGGTTCCAAACCAGATGATAAGTGTCACTACTGTGGCAAGTTGGGGCATTGGAAGAGGAACTACAAGGAGTATCTTGCAAATCGCTAGAAGAGTTCTGGTATGTTCTTTGTTGAAGTTAACCTTTTGGTTAATGATGTTTCTTAGGTATTAGATACCGATTGTGGTACTCATCTATGCAATGATTTGCAAGTGATGACAAGAAGCAGAGAGCTGAGTAGAGGAGAACGGATCTTGAGGCTTGGAATTGGAGTAAAAGTTGATGCATTAGCCAAAAATGAATTCCTATGGATTGAATTCAATTTTTGTGAGTATGAGAGTGTAGAAATTTGGGAGAAACTTAGGAGAATAAGGGCTGGTATTTTTTGAGGTGCTTCCATAAGAAATATGGATGAAAATGATTTCTTTGATCTTTCAAAGAGAGGTAAGTGGAGAGTGATGATTGGTTGCATCATACTTGGTATCTTCTCATGCCAAAAGCCACGTTCATGGGCTAAGAAGATGACAAAAATTGATGCTTTGGTGTTATAATCAAGTGCAATGCGGTTTAGAATGGTTTTATGCAACCTAGTCAACCAACCAATCAAATTGCACCATTTTGCATACTTTTAGTTCTTAGCCAAATGTAACATATTTCAAGTAAATATTTAGGCAATTAATCACTTTAGCATATAACTAGTATGGAGCAATGCAAATAATTTGTTTCATGGTCATTCAACACATCAATCTTCCTTAATCGAGATACCGAGCTTTTCACTACAAAAAGGCACTTAAAGAATATGTTAAATCAAGAAACAAAAGTTTGACCTCATATTTCATGTACTAATGCATGTTAAAGCATAAATAGAGCATATAATAACAATTATTAATGTTCGTACAATCATGCTATTTGTATGCCATAATTCAATAATACAAATTGATTAGATGCATATTCATTCAAGATGCTTATTATTGGTTATGTAGGAGAGAATTGGGCATTACATATATCAAAGTGTTGCAGGATGCACAAAGGCTACCATCGTGCCTCAAGTCTGAGGACTAGTCATGTACTATCGCAACACAGAAATTCTTGTTTCGACGGGTAAAGCCTCCAACTAAGAATTTTTTGCAGGCCATATTCAATGTACTTGTTCCCTAACAAGCACCCACATACATGCACTTACGTCTCTATGCTAATGCCAATGGAATGCTATATCCTCGTCTCGTGAGCATGCATCATATGTGCGAGTCTTATTGAGCTATTTGATATCCCATCTCAAAAAGCTCTCGACTCGGAACTTATTTAAGACCAAAACCTTAGAGGCATGTTCGATGATCACCATCACATGCGCGATCATGCCCCGTAGCTAAATTTGGTCTAAGGACTTTATCTAATGTGCATAAATAAAATATGTAAGACATAAGATAAAAAAAATGCCTTTTTATTAATATGATTCCCAATAAGATTGTCTTTACTAAAGCAAAAGAGTATAATACACTTAATCTAATTGTGGCGTTGGGCATCCTACTCTAACACTTCTTACAGAGCAAGAGTTTGCAAAACTGAATTCAAGAGATGTATGGAAACAAAACTGTTGAGATGCTGTCATTTGGACTAGTGACCCTGCACAGTGTTTGCATGGGGTCTTGCTAACTGATCAGTCAGCGAGCTGGAGGGTAAGGGGGCAGCGCACCCCTGCAGAGCTCGAGAGTGGAGTCTCTAAGGCATACAATTTTTAGGTATATTGGTTATTTATGGGTTTTTGTAGATTTTGTGAGTCAGAGTGTATATGTAAAACTCCATCCTTGTTAGGGTTAAAGTTTGAGAATATCTGTTTATTCTATGTTTAGGAGACAACTGCATCCCTCTTTTTCTTAATGATCAGTTCTAAAACTTCAGCATAACTCCTTGCCCAACAAGTGCGTTTGTGCTAACTTTAGGGTATTCAATCATTAAAAACTGCTCTTTGGATACTTTATACGAAGTCTAAGCTCGAAGTTCCAAAGGTGAATGATTGTTATGTTAGGTGAATGATAGTTATGATATGGTAGTGCCTCAAGATTCAATAAGATTGCTTGCTTTTATATTCTTCTAATAAATATTTTTTTTTCAATCAATATCGTGAGACATTTATTTAAATTTATTTATTTTTGTAAAATTTAGATGAAGTCATCAAATCATATAATAACGATCATAAAAAATACTCTATGACTTTAATTTTAAATAGTTTCAAGTCAAGAATTATTAAGACCAGATATTAATAATTCAATAAAACTTGCACATATAATGCATACTTTCAAGAAAAATGTTTCACTTCATGGATATTGCTATACGGACACTAGTGCATGTATGTGAGTATTTGTTAGGGAACAAGTACACGAACAACCCCACTTAGAAATTCTTAACTGGAAAAAAATATTATTGAATATGGAATTTTTACATTACGGTAGCGCAAGATTAATCCTTGATTTGAATTACCAAGGTAATCTTATGCATAGTTGGTTGTACTTTGATTTATTCTTCGATTACATATTAATACAAAAAAAATTACATATGGAGGTTAATAAATAGTCAACAAACGATCTATCACCTATTTGAATGAATATGAGGATCTTTTATGTTTCCATGGTTCTTGGCTTGGAAATTTGGATGAAAGTTAGAAAAAAATATCTAATTTCTTCATTAAATCAAGTAACTAAGAATTTTATTTTTTATTTTTTATTTTTTTAAAAAAAGGATAGTGTCTAGTTCCCCAACTCCCCTTTAGGTGATTCGAATCCATGACCAACAAAGTCATAGGTGTAAGGAGCTCACCAACAGGCTACCTTGGCTCGTTTGAAGTAACTAAGAATGAACACATAGTTATTGGGTTATTTGAGTTTCGATTAATAATCCATACTCTAAGCCCAATCGAAAATTAGTTGATGGAAAGACCATACATTTTGGTATTCATAATTAAAAATATTCATTTCTCATCTATATCTAAATTTTCATGGCGTGTTGCTAGAGACTAATAATGATTTGTGAGTGTTGAGTTTGCATAATGACAAGACGTTACGCATTGAAAATTTTAAAATTTAAACATGCATAAAATGCATAAAATAATTAAATACAAGCAATCTCAAATTCGCAGCGATTATTTAGTTGTGTTCTGATTACCCACTTAATTGAATTAAACAGAAATTTTTGATATACCTATAAATTAGCACTTCAGTTGATGAAGCTAATTAAATGATCCAAAATGTGTCCAGATTAGCCACAGAAATCTACGCATCTTCCCTCATATGGTATCCACACCTGAGACAAGTCCACGAATCAGAAAGCTTGCTAGAGAGAATCTTGATCTTTTATTTCTAATATAGAATATGGGAATGCAACTTTGATTCTTGAATTAACTAGTGATTAGAAGAATAAAATTGATATCAAAAGGTAGAACCTTTTTAAAGGAAGAAAATGTGAGAGAATATAAAGAGAGGCCCATGTATTGCTTGAGCAAGGGGGCGGCCGAGAATTTTCGGCCCTTGTCCAATTAGGTCTCTAAACTTTTTCCTATTTCATTTCAATCTTGTTTCCATCTCAATAAATGTCTTTGATTTGTTTTCGTCTAAAATGAGGAGTCTTTAATTCTCCAATTAAAGACTCTTAATGGGTTTCTTCTACGAGCTCATTAAGTTTGGACTTGGACTTTAATTGATCTTTGATAATTAATCAAGTCTGACTTAATTAATTGATCCATTAATTAATTGGTTCCACAACACCACCTAATTAAATTAGGCCCAATATAAACAATCATATTATCTAAATTGGTTAATTTAATTTAAACCTTTAAATTAAATTTGGGTTCATTAATTAATTGATCCAATCAATTAATTAATTCACTCTCCTAAGCCCCTAATATTAATTAAATCTAATTAAATAATATGATTATTTAATTAGATGAATTAATTTAACTTCTTAAATTAATTCTAGTTCAAATTAGCTAATCTCTATTAATTAACTTATTCCAACTTCTTGAATATCTAGAAGTGGACTACCCTAACTTACGTGTGACCTATTTAGTTTCCAATAAGCTAGTAGTGGGCTTGTAACTTTTGTAACTTAAGTGAATATATAATATTATGATCAATTAATCTGACTAATTTTTCATCTTAAAATTAACTTCTTAATTCTAAAAACCTCACAAGTCATGAGAAACACCTAGTGTTACAACTTTAAGGTTGCAAACTCAAGTGCAGGTTGTGTCAAGTAATAATTTTTTGTGAGTTCGAGGTCTATTCACATGGAAGTTATTTGAAGATTTTAGGATTATATTTCTCAAAAAAAGATAGACATTATGTGGTTTATAATATATAAAAAAATAATAATACCATTACTAAAAAAAGCGAAGTAATAAAAATACTGAAAATTAGGGATCCGTTCTTGATTTTTAGATAGAGGAATGATTTTTTTTTTTACATCTTTTAATTGCTACTATTGAATCCATACATAATGAAGGTTCCAATTGGAAGATGTTATCAGATAGCTCATACAATAAGGTAATCATGATATTGTTTTGCTATTTGCAAAGTATCTCTTAACACCAACACTTATTTATGGGATCAAGTATTTATGCTCACCTTTGTTTATAATAAATCGAGCTTTCACGTTAGTGGTTGGTGTAGTAAAACCAAATGTCTAGCTAAATGAACCCAATATATAAAACAAGAATCACCACAAAACAAGAAGGATTTAGATCAAAAATTAAAATAATAATATCACACACTTAAATATTTTCTACTTTTATAATCGTTCACCTTCCTCCATCAAGAAGGTCACCTTTTTTTCTCAGCAAAATGAAATTTAGAAAGATATAGTAAAAGTAGAAAAGACTAAAAATAGAAGAGAAACTAGAGAATACAATTCTATTACTATTAGAAAATTTACATTACTACTAAAAAAACTTAGTATAAAGAGAGACAACAATAAAACTTTCTTTTCTCCTCTACCCCCTACTCTTACAAGTTTAATACATGACCTAATTATAGTGCTTGGAGTATGTTAGAGGCCAAACATATAATAGAGGAGTTAAACAATCAAATGGTATGCTAGTTGTCAAGAGTTGTTACACCAAATCTTCTAAATTTTCACCTACTCGATTGAATTAAATTTTCAAGCCGAATACAACCAAAATTTGATGATGGATAAAAAATAAAAGTTGTAGATCTTTCTTTGCTAATATATTTGTATATGTGTCAAATTTGTCTGCAGGATGAGGGAGATATGGTCAAATTACCAGATTATGTTCAAGAGTCATCCTTCAATATCAATAGCACATTGCAACATGTTTATTAATTATTTTGACATATTTTCTCACCATCTTATTTTTAGCAAACTTGGTTATCTACCTATTGTGTATAATATATCCAAAGTTTAGCCCAAAATCAATTTTGATTTAAGAGATATAACCCAATTGGTAAAATAGATCACGACTGGTCTTAACTCTGATGCCAATTTTTTGTGATCCATTTTGTATAGCCACTTGTAATCTAATTTCTTTAATCCTTACATGTTTAATATGGAATCCAAGGTCTATATGAACTTTTAAATGAATGATTTATCAATCCATAACCTTAAGAATGAACCTAAAATAATTTTGGAATCAAAAGTTATGCTAGTTTCTCTAAAACCTGCACAAAAAAAGAAAGATGAAACTTTTAAATCTCATTTTTTTATGTTGATTTCTCATTTTATTCTTAAAATACAAAAATGCTTTAATTGGGAATTCTATGACAATTTCAAAGTAAAAATAATTTTATAAATCCTAATTAATTGTACACTTCTAAATATTCATCACCTAGCAATGCATCATGACTAATGAGTCTAAGGTAAAATAACAATTTGAACATATTTCTTATTACGAGTATTATGCAAGTTTAGTCTTTCTATCAACTAATCTACCGATTAAGTTTAGGACATGAACTATTAGTCGAAACTTATTTGATTTAATTTCTAATCTCATTGATTCTTGATGAATTAATAAAAAACCCTCGTCTAACATAAATTTTGCTTTAGCCAGAGACTTACAAGTTAAGAACCATGAAATGTATAAGAGATTCACCTATTCTACCAGATAGGTGACGAATCCTTTATTGGTCACTTATTAACCTCCATACACGATGATGTTATACCTAACATACTCCCCTTGTGATTGTCAAGGAATTGGGGCATACATCAAAGTGCAACATGCGTGCACAAGATTACCACAGTGCCTAAAGTCCAATGACTAATTCATGTATTATCATAACTAGAAAATTTTCATTTGACGAACATGGAGTATGTTCCCCAATGAGCACCCGCATACATGCACTAGCATCTCCATGTCGATGCCCATGGAGTAAGACATTCTATTTTTGAGCATGCATTATCTCAGCGAGTCTTACGGGTTTATCGATGTCGCATCTCTTGAACCTCGACTCGAAACTAATTTAATACTAAAGCTATATATATATTTTATGATCACCATCATATGCACGACTATGTCTCATAGCTTAGTATGGTCTGGGGACATTACCTAATGGTCTAAATATATCTAAAGATAAAAAATGCCTATTTTATTAATACATTTTGAATAACATTATTTTTACAAGATATAGTGAAGCCACTAATTAGCACACCAGACACTACTCTAACATCTCCCACTTGCCCAAGTGCTACTTATTGATGTACCTTAAGCCCATCTTCTCATGATGTCATTCGAATACACTTTATGCTAGGGGTTTGGTTAGTAGATCTGCTATATTTTCTATCGAGAAAATTCTCTCCACTTTGATTTCGCCTCTACTAATGATCTCTCGAATTAGATAGTATCACCCCATGATGTGATTAGATCTTTGATGATATCTTGGCTCATTTTCTTATGCAATCACCCTATTTGTATCACAGTACAGAGGTTTGGATCAACAACAGGTAGAATAATGCCCAATGCTTGGACGAAATTTTTCATCCAAGCAGCTTTTTTCATAGCATTATATGTAGCGATAAGTACCCGCTTGAAAATTTTGCAGCTGACTTCCCTATTGTTTATGGTGAATATGAATCCAGACATGAACTTTGAATTGTCTACATCGGACTAAAAGCTAGAATTTATAAAGCCTTCTAGCTTCCACTCTCCATTGTCATAAACCAAGAAAGTGTCCTTAGTCCTTCGTAAGTACTTAAGGATCACCTTTACGGCTTTCCAGTGTTGTTCGCCTGGATTGGATTGATATCTGTCCGTGACACTCAGAGCATGTGCAATATCAAGCTTAGTACATAGCATAATGTAAATTATGCTTCCAATGGTGGAGGCATAAAACACATAAGTCATCCTCTCTTGTTTCTCAAGAGTCTTTAGGGATATAGACGTAGAGAAAGGAATACATTGACTCATCAATAGAAATCTCCTCTTGGATTCCTCCATGCTAAATCTCTTCAGCATCTTATCTATGCACATGGATGGGGATAGTGTTATCATCCTCTTAGATTTATCTTAATAGATCTAAATCCCCAATGTGTAGGATGTTTCTGCCAAATCTTTCATGGAGAATTGAGTAGACAACCAAGCATTTGTTGAGTACAACATCTTTATAGCATTCCCAATGAGTAGGATCCTGCCAACATAGACATAATAAATATCACCGCTCTCCCACTAATCTTCTTGTACAAACAAGGTTTATCTAGATTCTTGAGAAAATTGAAAGACTTGATTGTCTCATGAAATTAGATGTTCTAGCCTCAAGAAGCCTATTTGAATCCATAAATAGATCTCTAAAGCATGTAATTTTTTTGCCCATTTTCTTTATATATGAAACCCTCAGGCTGCTTCATGTAGATCTCTTCCTTGATATTGCCATTGAGAAAGATAATCTTCACATTCATTTATTATATCCTGTAGCCAAAATATGCTGATATGGCCAGTAAGATTCGAATAGATTTAAGCATCACCACTAATGAGAATGTTTCCTCATAGTTAAGTATAACCTATTTATCTTTGAGTGTAACATGTCACAACCAGCCATGCTTTATAGGTATCTACTCCAAACTTCTGATTGTAGACCTATTCGTAGGCAATGGTAATAATATCCAAAGGCATTGGGGTACATGGAGTCCATCTCGGATTGCATGGGATCCTGCAATCTTCCCTGAGTCGATGTTAGATTCACTTCTCATTAGTTCCTTGGACCACTATCCAAGGGCAACCCCTCCTTGTTGTTCTTTAACAAAAAATCGTACCTATCAGTTTGCTTCGAGATCCTTTTAGATCTCCTAGAATGGTGTGTGTTCAAAGTGTTAGTTATTGGTGATTTTATCACTACTATCTCTTATGAGATTTGTTGTGGGTCTTGAATTTCTTTAAGTTCTACAACCTCCTTATTTCTGTGTATTAAAAATGTCTCCTCATGGAATGTAGTCCTCAAAATAATTACCTTTTGTTTCGAGGGGTTGTAGAAGTGGTATCTGATGGATTTTTTTGGATACCCAATGAACTTGTATATGGTGGATCTCATATCCAACTTATCTCCCACTTGCTACTTCACATAAGTAGAGAAACATCATACCTTAAAGCATTTGTAACAAGGAGTCTTGCGACACCACATCTCATATGGTGTTTTAGACACCGACTTTAATAGCACTCTATTTAATATATATGCCACTATTTCTAGAACATAGCCCCAGCATAAAAGAGGAAGCCTAGTGACACTCATCATGGACCAAACCATGCCTAACAACATTCTGTTCATATGCTCAGCTACTCCATTAAATTGTAGAGTCCACTATGAGAGAATCTCATTCTCTCTTAGATATTCAAAAAGCTCTGAGCTCAGGTATTCACTTCCTCGATCAGATTGAAGAGTCTTTATACTTCATATGGTTTATTTCTCCACTTCATGCCTAAAGTCTGTGAAATTTTCAAAGTCTTCACACTTATCTTAAAAGATATGCATACTCATACCTAGAGAAATCATCATGAGGTAATGAAGTAGTGGTAGTTTTTCTCGAGCACTAACACTTAATGGTCCCCATACATTTAATGGATCAAATCTAATGAATTTGCAACACACTCCACTTGCTAATAAATGGTAACTTTGTTATCTTTCCCTTGAGGCAAGATTCACATATTGACATTTCTTGCTCATCCTTGAGGTCAAGCAATTGTGCCATCTTGTGAACTTCCTTCTTAGAGATATAATCTAATCTAGTATGTCATAAGTATGTGGAACTATGACTATCTAATTTTCATTTATTTTATTAAATATACAAGATGGGGTTTTGGGGTGTGATAGTTTATAAATCATTTGTTAATACTTCAGTATGAATAAATGAATAACCTCAAAAAATGGAACAACTTACATTAGATATAGAAAAACTTAACCTTCTCTATCCAAAACATGAATAGAGATGATGTTTTTTTTTTTAATTTGGGAATGTAAAGATAATTATTTAAATCTATCCTAACTCTACCACCTAAAGCTAAGTGGGCTATCCCTATGACTAATGCAACAACTCTTGTTGTATCCCCACCTCAGGGTTGTCTCTCCTCTACTTAACTTTCTTTTTCTTATCATCGCCTGCAAGCTATTCCAAAGATGAGAACTATTATAAGTGAAGGAGAATATCTATAGCATGTTGTGTTGCCTCTGCAACTTATTGGATATCAATGTTAACATATAGCACCGAACTTACAAATCATCCTCAATTTGTAATTTTCTTGCAAGGTTCTGCAAGCTTTTCCTTAATGGAGTCTGTCGGTGATTAAGGATATAAGCAATCTTTTTGGACTGGAGAATAATTTGAAGGCTCCTTAGCCAGTTGACATAATTGGGACCAATGAGTTTATTAGTATCCAGAATTGATGCAAGCAGATATTTTTAGCCATTTTGAGATCTAATTTACAAAATACGCAAGGTAGAAAAATGAGCATACATTCGACAATATATTCATCTATAATATGACCTTTAATTATGAATATCTTCCACTATTTTATTCAAATCCTATCATTCTCTAGATGGAGATTTAAAAAATCTATTTTCTAGTGGGCTTGAGGCCTAATTAATATTATATATGCCCAGTTTTATGAGTACATATAAAATACCAAAAGGTAGCCAACTTCATTAGCAATTACATCACCATACAACCCTAAAGATATTTTGTCTCACCTCTTCCTATACGTCCCAATTTGATGACCACTATGGTACTAAGTGTCAAGTATTACCCATCAAACCTCTACGTAGATAAAGCATAACATCCCACGATGATAAAGATAAGTCCGCCCTATGGCCAGTCCCATGCTTAGTAGTGATCATAGTTTTCCATTATTGAGACATCCTATGACTCATGGACGATGTTCTGAATGTGGTAGCATCGTCATGTCAACTACTTTTGATGGAAGACATAGACGATTGAATCGAACCTAATTTAGCCCATGTTTGTTTGATATGGAATGTAATTAAAAATTTCTAAACTTGATTTTCAGGTGAGGTTGGATTTTATAATTTCGAGACCTCATCCTAAGTTTGTTTATTTAATATTATATTATCCTAGTAATTGTAAGCATAATCATTAAATAAACTATACATACATATATAAAAAGGATGATTATGGGACACATTCTAAGTGATCCAGTCGAGCTAAAGTGGATTAAGGGGTAGCAATTAAAATTAACAAATAGATCTTATCTATTATATAATATACTACCCATATATTCATGGGCCTTCTTTGATTTTCTCCATATTGCTCTTCCTTCTTATATTATCCATCATAACACAAAAAGAAAACTCACCAATCTAAAACTACTCTTTTTATTTACTATATCTAACAAGAAACATTGGAATTTCTTCCAAGAGAAGGCACATAGGAGGGAGATAGAATTTACATTCAAAGTAAAATAGAGATAACATGATATACACAGGTCTCATTTTAATTAAAACTCAAAGCAATAAATTCATATATAGAATATCCAAATAAATAGTTTAGGCTCCATGATCACCCTCACATATATGTTTGATTTATTCATCATATGATATAAATTCAAAGCATGTAAATCTACCAATTCACAATTTTTCAAGAAAAACTCTTTTTTTATAATTTAAAAATTAACAATTAATTTTTATAAGTTTTGAAAAATCAGTTGTTGCATGCAACATGACACGATGGGCAGCATCACACTGCTTTCCCCACACACAGCATCATACATCGTTCACAGAAGGGGCACATTAGGTTGTCGCCTAACATATGATATTAGGTGCCCAGTACACTCATCGTTCGTGCATGAGCCTAGCTCTCGTGCGCTCGTTGTCTTTTCCTTGCACATGACTTCTCGCACGGCGATAGGCTATTTCTATAGCCCATCGCCCGCCTTGCAAAATCCTACATCAAGTGCGATTGCTTGATGACTGGGCATGCATTGAGTGATTGTGCCCCCATTTAACGGTTGACACTGGGATGATCCCAACATCACGCGCACGGGTGTGCTTCCTCCAAGAACCAGTTTCTTATAAAGCTCACATCATTTCTTGGGGCTGTCTTTAGCAACCTCACCGTGTGCAAGTGAATGTGGCATCCAAGTGCAGGCAGTGGGTGGCATTGAAGTGCATGTTACCCGCCTGGCCAGTCATCAAGCTAATCGCACGCATGGATGGATGGAACGATTTCACCCACCGCATGGCTAATCCTTATGACCAATCTACCACCGCATCACACGGGGCGGGTGGTGGTTTTCATTATATTTTCTTTCCATGTTTATGTGTTCTCGTTTATAATTCAGCAATTATATCACATGCAAAAATATAAGATTTAATTTCCCAAACAAAAAATGTGCAATTAAATACATAATATTCAATTATTCATCATATGAAATTTAAGCTCTTTATCACTAAAGTAATTAAGAATATAGAAGTAAGGCTCTGGTACCACTATTATGTTTGCATAATCATGGGATGTTATGCAATGAGAAATTAAAAATTTAAACATGCATAAAATAATTAAATATATGCAGTTCTGGATTCGCAATAATTATTTGGTTGCATTCTAATTACCCACTTAATTGAATTGCGATATAGCACTCTAGTTGACGAAGCTAATTGAATGATTCAAATAATGTCTAGATTAGTAATTAATTCACTGCAGGAATCTATGCATTTTCTGACTAATAGTATCCACACCTCAGACAAGTCCACGGATCAAAAAACTTGCTAGAAACTTTTGATTTTTTTTATTTCTAATCTAGAATATGGAAGTGCAACATTACAGAGTCTTTATTTGATATCAATTTACAAAAATTCAAAAAATTGCAAGCTTTCCTCTTGCCCAAATTAATCTGTATGCTGAAATTGACAAATTGAAAAGCTTTCCTTAATCACATGGATAGCCAATGATCTTATTTTGCACCCAACTTAATTTGCAACATATTAGAATAAAGCCGAATCTAATGAATCACACCGTTATGGGCATGTTTATATCTTTTAGCCCTTACCCTTATTATTAGTCCAACAAGAACATGCAATGGATCCTTTAATGATGCTCCATTATTCTCATCATTCACAATGAAAAATGAGACCCGAATATCTTTAAGGGTATTTTTTCTGGGATCGTTTTGACTCAGATTCACAATCTTGCAAGAATAATGACATTAACCCATTATCTATTAAAAGATAAGAAACAAAGGTAACAGAAACTTGGGTAGACACCACACTCAAGATAGATGAGAAATATTGTGAGTGATAGGTCAATGATGAACGCCACAAGAAGAATCTTAACAATAAGAAAATACTTCTTTGAAGAACCGAGGAAGAAAACTCTCAAAATTATTTCAATCTTGAATCATTTTCTATGACAATTACTTTATTTTACATAGCCGAATTACTAAATAACTTAAAAATAAAATAAAATTTTTCAATAAAGGATGGAAACTACCCATTTACTTTGGTTATTCTTTAGTTCACGTTGGGACTTTGACAAATGATTTATATACTGTCAAACCTAATAAATCCATCTTACATATTCAACAAAGTAACAAATGTAAAATAGATTATCATAGTTCTACATACTTGTGGTATGCTCGAGTAGGTCATATTTCTAACAAAAGAATCGACAAGTTAGCTAACTTGCTTGACCTTATGGAATTGCAAGAAATGCTAACTTGTAAATCTTGCCTTAAGAGAAAGATGACCAAGTCACCATTTGTTGGACAAGTGGAGCGGGCTGCAAACCTTTTGGATTTGATCCATACAGATATATGCGAACATAAGTATTAGTGCCCGAGTAAACTACCACTATTTCTTTACCTTTATCGATGATTATTCTAGATATGGGTATGTGTATCTTTTAAGATACAAGTTTGAAGCCTTTAAAGCTTCAAAGATTTTATGCATGAAGTGAAGAAACAAACTGGGAGAAGTATTAAAACTCTTCGATCTGATCTAGGAGGTGAATACTTAGGTTTGGAGTTTCTTGATTATCTAAAAGAGAATGAGATTCTCACGCAGTGGGCTCCGCCAGCAACTCCACAACTAAATGGGATTACAGAGCGTAGGAACTGAACCCTGTTGGACATGGTTCGATCTATGACGAGCTTTACTGGGATTCCTCTTTCATTCTAGGGCTATACTATAAAAACGACGACATTTTTTATAAACAGAGTGCTAAGTAAGCCAGTGCCCAAAATACCACATAAAATGTGGTGTGGCAAAACCCTTCATACAAGTACTTTAGGTTATGGGGGTGCCTTGCTTACGTAAAAAAACTAGTGGAGAGATAAATTGGATGCTAGATCCACCTTATGTAAATTTGTGGGGTAACCAAAGGAATTCGTTTGATACTCTTTCTATGACCCTTCCGAACAAAAAGAGTTTGTTTCGAGAAATGACAACTTCTTAAATAAGGAGTTTCTATTGGATAGATAAGGTGAGGTTATAGAGCTTGAAGAAATTCAAGAACCAAAAGTGTTCCACAAAAGACAGTAGCGACAAAACCACCCAAAACTAACATTCCTATCACAAAGTCTCCTAGGATATCTGAAAGGATCTTGAGACCACCTCAGAGGTATGATCTTTTGTTGGAGAACAATAAGGAGGAGCATCATATAGATAATGATCCAAGAAATTATGGAGAAGCGAAGTCGGACTTTAATGGGCCCACTATAGGGTATAGTACCTATCGGCTACAAATGGGTCTACAAGCGGAAGGATTTGGGAAAAGCATCCTATATTTTTGGGATTAGGATCTATAGAGATAGATCCGAAAGGATGGTCGGATTGTGCCAATTCATGCATATAAACAAAGTGCTAAAGAGGTTTAACATGGAAGAATCCAAAAAAGGATTCTTACCCATGAGTCGTGGGTTTTTTCTTTCGAAGTCAATGTCCCCAAAGACTCTAGAGAAAAGAGAAAAAATAACCCGCATACCATATGCATCCACAATTGAAGCATTATGTATGTAATGTTATGTACAAGGCCTAATGTCTCATATGCTCTGAGTGTCACGAGCAGATATCAGTCCAATCCAGGCGAGGAGCACTGGAAAGCCATAAAGACGATCTTTAAGTACTTGCAAAGGCCTAAGGATGTCTTCTTGGTTTACAACAATGGAGAACTAAAACTAAAAGGCTTTACTAATTCTAGCTTTCAGTTTGATGTAGATGATTTGAAGTCAACGTTAGGATTTTGTATTCATGCTAAACTGTGGAGCGGTCAGATGGAAGAGTTCCAAGCAAGAGACGACTGCGGATTCCATCACCAAAGTTGAATATATCGCAGTATCTGATGCAGCGAAAGAAGATGTTTGGATGAGAAAATTCATCAAGAGTTGGGTGTGTCTCTTCCATTATTGATCCAGTTTTGATCTATTGTGATAATAACGAGGCAGTTGCACAAGCAAATAAGCTAAGATCTCAACAAAAATCCAAGCACATTATGAGGTGATACCATCTGATCCAAGAGATCATTGGTAGAGGAGACGTTCGAGTGTAGCAAGTGTCCTCGACATAAAATATAGTAGATCTACTGATAAAATCCTTAGCTCGAAGAGTATTTGAAGGACATTTTGAGAAAATAGGTCTCAGATACATGGACAATTGGCTCTAAGGCAAATGGAAGATTGTTAGAGTAGTGCCCGACGAGCCAATTAGTAGCGATCTTTTATACTCTTGTAAAAATAATCTTATTCATAATGTTTAAATAAATAAAAGGTATTTTTTTATCTTTAATTATTTTTACGGCCCCCTCTCCTCTTCTCATTCTCGCTTTTTTTGTGTTCTATTTTCTTATTTCAAGAAAAATTATTCATTAAAAGATTCCATCCCTTTTTGATTAAAAAGTTAATTCTTCCATCACTAGCAATGATTTGAAGCTTGTGGATCTGCTCGAAAGTGTAGATACCATTAGAGGAACTATACTTAGAGTCCTTAGTGAACGTTTTGAGAGGCTATCAAATTGTTCAAGAGGAGTTTGAGAAATTTGAATTTCTTCTTACCCTTCATCAACCAGATTACTTGAAAGGTATAATCGTGAAACTTTTAGTTGTTTATTTTTATTAAACGAGACAATCAGAAGTGCAAATCAAAAATCGCATCAAATTCGAGATATGAATATTTACATATGATGTATGATTTTATTTCAATTATTGAAAAATTTTAAATTTCTACTATGCTTGCAAACCCGTGATTAGGCGAACCCAACATAGCTTGTAGAGACTCCATTATTTCAAAAGCAACCTCCATCTTTTCGTGCTTCAATCTATGCACATCAGACATGTCGGCTAACAAGTAGGCATGGGCCTTATTATTGGTTGTAATCTATTTTTCATAGCTCCTCGTATATTATCTCGTACATTACGAGGAGCATTAGTAGCAGGTTCTTAAGGATATTTTTCCATAAGGATAAATTTGAAATATTCACACACAAGTAGGATATTCATGTTACTGTTCCACTTAACAAAATTTTCTCTATCAACTTTTCATTAGCAAGAAATGAAAGAATAGGATTTGAACCAAACATGATTGCTAAAATTAATAAACTGATAACATTCAATACTTGCATGAATATCGAATTAAAAATTTCAAATAGTAAACGTGATGCATGATGTATGAATATATAATCATTTACTAATTCCATGATAATTCAATCTCACAATTAATATGCCGTCGTAGGATATATCATACTAAAAACGATTGAATCAAGACCATCTCAATCAAAATATCTCATATTTTCATTCATTTATTAATTACCATTTAAATCAGCCAAGATACAGTTAAACTAACTTAAATTACATCTTTATGAATGTGACCAACTATTTCGGATTTCACCAACTCAAATTTGCCATCGTAGTGTAGGTCAATTTGAAAATACATCAAAAAATCCTATCATCTAGAAACCAACCTTGCTATTGATTTAAATAGACACCTACCATAGGAAGGACAAAATCAAAGCATAACGAGGCACCATTTAAATCTCACAATACTGTGTTAATAGTGGAGACAGTGGAATATATTTTCATATACCTCTCCCCCACTCATTATTTTATAATTATGTTATCCAAACATCTAATGTTTCTAATTAATACATCTTCATATATTAATTTATTCTAGTTAAGTCCAATACAATTGGACTGGCCTAATTATCAAATTTTTCTAAAAAACCTAAGTTCATTATTTAGAATAACCTAAGCTAACAATTATTAACTCTTTAATAATTAAAGCCTAAATAAAATAGTGATTTTATCAAATTTAACTATTAAACCAAAATTACAATTTTAATCAATTATTCCAATCTCAACTCCTATCCTATAGGATATTACATATTAAACTATTTAATATGATGACAAGTATGCATGACATTTCTAATAATTTACGAGTGGGTATTATGAATGACATACAATTATGCATGGCAATTTGTATCTCATACATTCATCAAATAAATAAATAAAAATTAAATAAATGATGTTTTTAATCGGGTTCCTTAAGATAATAAAATTACAACCCAAAAAAAATAATAATAGAAAAATAAAAAAATTACAAAAAATCTACGATTTTTCTGATTTCTTCTCCTTCATCTTCCTATGATCTCCATTATGCGAGGTATAGGGATTGGGCAAAATTTGCAGATATCCTATACCCATAAATTTAGGGTTTATAATTTTTGTTCTAATAAAAAATAATTACATCAACTATGCAATCCTAGGGAACAAAATAATAAAGACCAAACAACATCACCATACATCCATCAATTGATATAATCATTCATAATATTCAAAAAATGCATTCAATAATGCAAATACCCACTCATGCATACTTAAGATTAAAATTACAATATTCATACAAATTGGCTCTGATACCAGTTGTTAGAAATTAATTCTTATCCTATAAAAATAATTTTGATTTGTTTCTCGATCAAATCGGGTGCAACAAAAAGTCACAGTATCAAATACTAAAAAATTTCACTAAATTAATGCAGTTGCATGAATATGTAATTTTAATCAGTTCTATAAATTATAACAATTATATTCAAGAGAGTTTCAAAAAACATAACATGATAGAAAAAGATAATTCTATTTCTAATTATGCTTTTATAATTTCAACCCTTCCTCACCAAGCTTCAATCTGATTAAATCATACATCAAGGTTTCCAATCTAAGGCTTCACACCAATGGGAACGCGTGAGTATTTTCTGTATAATTTATCTTGTGATATTTTCAACTCTTAAAATCTCAAGACTGGGCTCAAGAGAGGGAAAGGAAAATATTCAACAAAAGTCTAGAGAATTCTTTTCTAGAAAAGAATGTGTCTCTTAGGAGAGATAAAGAGAGAGATTCTCTTTTATCTCTCTTGGTGTTAAAAATGTATAGTACATGAGAGAGGGGCAGAGATTCCCATTTATACTTGCTGAATCACTAGTTTTCTAATCTTCCTCTAACTCTAATTAATAAGATACCCGTATCTAATAGAAAAGTTATCATTAACTTTCTTTTGTAATTATCTAGAATTCATAATTTAAAATAATAATTATAAATATCAAAATAAATATATCATACTTATTTATTATCCAAAAATATCATATATTCCCAGTAATCTTTGATATTTATAATTTACACCCATTTTAGAAAGTAATTTCCTACAATTATAAGTATAATTAAATTTATTGCATAAAATCCATTTCAGTATTTATGAAGATGGATTGAGGACCTATGGACCTATAATTGCAAGCTCCCACAAATTCGGATAATTAATTAAACTATTTAATTAATTCATCCAATTTGTTAATTCTAAGGTTATTCCACTAAATTTCTGAAATTGCACTCTTATAATTATAGAATAATTTACTGAGTAGTCCATCAATATAATCATTACTTATGGTTTGACTCTTCATAGACGATTCATAATTAGAGCTAGGTTTTCCATTAACCTATCTAATTATCTTTTATTCCTTGTCTACCATTAATTTACTAGTGAACAGTTAATTTACAATCAAGTTATAAATTTGAGCGTACTACTGCTCAGTTCCAGAATTAACTAATCAAGGGAACCGTCTTTTTACTTCTTTCGAGAAGGTATGGATTTCATATTTGTAAGTTACATTTTCAGCTACCTATCCCAAAATGCAAGTGTTTAGGAACGTTGACTAACAAACCTTTAACGAGCAACTTAAAAATCATGTTGAAATAAATAGAAGTCTACAAACATTTAAAATTAAGATCAACCCATATATGATCATCTATTGATATTATTTGAATTTTTTGAAATTTTCGAAAACAATGAAATTTATATGAAATTTTAAATTACATTTAGTCCAATACTATATAATCATATTATATAATGTGCCTCCATTATGATGTTACTACATCAATAGTTTGGATAAGACCATTACATTCTTAATGTTAATGGATGCACTAATAATAATTTAATTAAAAATTCCAACTTTAATTAATTTCATTATGGACTAATTTAGTTTATTTTCCATAATCTTAATCTTCTTGTATATAATACTTATATACTAAGATTATGGTTACATAAATAAATAGAGATTTTATAATATTCACTAGCATACCAATATGTATAAAAATAAGTATTAAATATTATTTTATTAATTCGACAATTGATATACTAATACATATTTTAAGGGCACTGTCCCTAACAGAAGTAGTTGGGGTAATAACATTTTTCTTACCCTTAAACTAGTCATCTCGTAGTAATTGGGCTCCAAACTCCAAACTTTTAAATGCATTAATTTTATATTTTTAAATTTTTTAATATGTACTGAATATAATATTTATAATCAAATTCATTTACCTAAAAAGTAAATACATGCATCTACCTCCCTTGCGGTTTTGGTTTCTTGCATTTAATTTCCCATGAGATTTGAATTTATGACAAATATCTAATCTCCAACATTATTTTATCAAATATTCTATTGAATTTTATTGAAAAACAAAAAACCACATCCATATACTTATGTAAAAAGACACGACTTTTAAAACTAGTTGATAGTTATATTTCATAATGCATAGGTTTTCTTAAAAAAAGAAAAGAAACTAAATTTTAAATTTTAAAGTCTCTTGTATTAAATAAAAAATATTTACAAATTCAAATTTCTATATGCCAAAAACAATCATAATTTTCATGATTATAAATGGTTAATATTTTTCTTTCAGTGGAAAGTGAGACATCTAGGTTTATTTATAAATGGTATATTTTACAATATAGTCTACAATATTATAATTTTCAAAAAATAAATTAAATGAGAGTCAATTTCACGTTTATTGTATTTCATAATTAAGTACAAATATATGTTGTTCAATTTATGGAAAAAGACATCATAATTTAAATTATGGTCTCACAATTTCTTAGAATTTTGTGTTTTGTAAGTATCTCCCGCTTAATAATTCCAAAGTTATGCAGTTATTTTAAACTCATAAAAGTTAATTCTTGTTCCTTGTTTTAGTACATATTTCTTTTACTTCTATTACTTATAACAAAAAAATATGAATAATGAAAATAACTACCAATTAATTTTTTAATATTCTTTTTCATAAGTATGGAGATTGGAGTATTATTTTCTTATGAAAATTTCATTTGAATGTTTGATCAATTGCACTTTGACATTATACATCTAAACATTATTTATAATTATGAAAATATGAATTTCAGTACATATAAAAACTAGCATTAATGCATAACAAGTTAAAGTTTAAAATTTGATTTCACTCATTTTATTTTATTTTTAAAAAAATAATACAATATGAAAAATAACTACCAATTACTTTTACAATTACTTTTACAAATATTGTGCAATTTTTTCATAAGTATAGGAATAGGAATATTTTGGTCTTTTAATAAGATTTTATTAAAATCTTTGTTCATATAATGTTTGGGTGTGATATTTACCAAAAAATTAAACCTTAAGAAAAGTGGATGCAAAAGGAGATGGAGTTGAAAGTGCCCTTTCTTTTGACGAGTCAATTAAATTAACTGTTTAACACTCTTTATGAAGACAATATTTTTCATTAATATTATTAATAAAGGCAATTTTCGATCTATATTTTCATTTGTATTAATTAAGATAAAATTCTGAATATAAAGTTATGAAACATGGTCGCATATAGAATAGCGATCGTGGAATATGACTTTTGTTTAAAACATTTCAAGTTGATGATGATTGAGATAAAACATGGTCGCATATAGAATAGCGATCGTGGAATATGACTTTGGTCTAAAACATTTCAAGTTGATGATGACTGAGATAAAATATCAAAGATTCAATAAAAATTATAGTATTACTTTAGTTTTAAAACGTTTCAAGTCAATGATGATTGAGATGAGATATCAAAGATCCAGTAAGAATTACAAATTTGAGACAGCCTCATTCGAATCAAATTGAGAATTCAATTCTTAAAATTGATAGAAATGAAGAGTTTTGATTGGATAAAAACTCAATCCAATAGGGAGAAGGATAGGACAGAATTGGGATGGAATCTGGGGGCTAGTAAAAACCCCCAAGGGACGGTCATGAAGGCTGAAAAAATCAGACTTCATACACGAAATTTTCAGCATTAACTCAAGAAAATCATAAAAAAAATAAAAAATATTCTGTTCTTGAAGCCAAAAACCGTCCACTAGTTGCTTCATTCCATTTTGATTTTAATTCTCCTTTCACAAGTTGGATTGAGAATAAAAATCATGTACCTAAATACACAAAGTGTTATGTTCATTGTTTCAAATTTTACAAACCTAATTTAGAATTATCGAATCGATAACTACTAGTATATGATTAGATAGCGACTTAACATACTTATTGGGAAAATAGGCAGATTTCTAAGCGAATAAATCCATAACTTGGGTTTGAAAATCAATACCATGGACTAGACGAATGCAGAGAGACAATGATTTGAATTGTTTCAAATCATTGCCTTCAATAGGAAGCGAATAAGGTATAACTTCTCATACACTAGTATTAAATATCGCATATCTTATCCAATCGTCGGACTAATAGGATACGTAGGTTTTTCACATAATGTATGTGTAGTTTCAAAAAAGCTTAAATTTTTATTATGCCAGTATCCGAAGCTATTCGAACCAAGCATTTTTTGGTACTCATTAATAAATTAAATATCAAAGTGATACAATTAACAATATGAGGTCCAAAATAATATAAAATAATTAGTTTAAGTGTTTTTTTTTTTTCCACTGGGATAGTAGTTTGGCTTAGTGACTGAACAAAGAAAATTGTAATATAAGAGTACATAAAATATGGTGTTAATTTTGGTAACTTTTTATAATTTGATTTCATAAAAATACTAAAGAAAACTCATAGTCACAAATTTGACTCTATCTAAATGCACTTCTATCCCAAATTTATCACTCTCACTTTTTTTTTTAGGCATCCTAAAATAAAACTTCATTTTTTAAAATAATTTTTTTTCCAAAACTATTTTTTCAATTAAAGTAATAATGTGATACTATTAACTTTCAACCATTACTTTTAAGGTCAATAGTATAAAAATACACAATTTTTTTTTTTTATCTAAAACTCTATACCAAATTAAATTAAACCCAATTTTTTTAGGACAGAGAAAGTAGTAAATATTCATAGTCAATTCTATCTACAAAAAACTTGCTAATTCTGTGAACTTTGTCCATTCGAGAATCAACGCTTCTTCTATTACCATTTTCTCCCAAGACGGTTCGTCTTTTTGGGAGGTTAAAATTACTCTTTTGTTATAAATAGAGTATTATTCAAGTGAATTTTTTTTTATAGAACAGCTTTTCCATTCATTTTTATGTCATTTCAGGCTCATTACAATAACATTTGCTGCTAAATTTCAAACAAAATATACTAATGCGTATAGAACACAATTGATGACTTGATGTGGTAATTTACCACAGCTTAACTATGAACAATTGCATTGTTACATATAATGGAAAAGATATGTTTAGTATCATTTATAATGATTATTAAATATTTAGCGATTATTCATGATAATTAATAGTAAAATTGATTTATTAAATACAAGTTATCATTTTTTAAATTGTAATCTAAATATAAAATTCAATTTTGTCATTTTAAAGTTGGTCTAATTTAATTTAGTTTCTTTCCATTATCAAGGTTAGACAACAAATATTTTCTCAAGTATTTATAAAGAGAAGTAAACCTGAAAAACAAATTAAATTTTTTTTCAGTTGGAGGGGCAAAAGTGCATATTTCCATAGTTTAGAAGGAGCAAAATGATACCAGGCACAAAGTTTATGGGGCAAATTGTTATTCTTTATCAAGAGGAATTCAACTGATTAAACAAACGTTTCCCTTTCTTGCTATCACTCTAAAATGGTGTATTTTTTGAAAGTTATGAGTCGTAATTAGGGAAGCAAACACACGAATGTCCTAATACGTGTATTAGTAAAATGAAAATGTGCTGGGTATCTCATTCTCCACCCTATTCTAAGTGTGAATATTCTTTAAGGTGGTGGCCCTAATATGATCAAGCAATAACTTTATTGTGGGAAACCACTTAGTACAATTATTTTGCCTATTTATACCTAACCTCTTTTTCCTGGAAAATGACACCTTATAGTTTAAAGTCAAATGTGCTGAATATTTTTGCATAATTGAGAAATAATATTATCTAGGGACCCGGGGGTGGGGGGGGGGGGGGGGGGGGGGAGTTTGGGATGGACATCTGCTCCTCAAGTTTATATATACCTATATATCACATATAAATTTATTAAAATTTAAATTTTTGTTCATCTGAAAAATGAGAAAATTATCTTTTCTATGGTTGAAAATATCTTTTTGTAAAGTTCAAAATTTTAATTTTATCCCTAATTAATCCATGAGAACATGTAGTATAATACGCTTATATATCTCAAAATTCATTAATTTTCAAATCTATGTTGAATTCGAGATAATCACATATGTTTTAGTCTTTTTCCTTTCACATTATTGATATTGAAAAAGTGGGGAAGGACGGATAATAAGTTATTATCATTCACTAAATCCTTTAGGGGTTATCTCTGGTATCTAGAAAAATTGGTTTTACAGGTATCAAAGCCACCATTTTGATTGAAAGCGGTCTTTTTTTTTTTCCTTTTTTAAAAAAATTATTACACACATATATAGTATGGATGAATTTTTTTATCAATTCATTAAGAAGTGGTTAATGAATTTAAATAAGTTGAAGACTGCTTCCAACCCATTTATCCCCTAATATTTAAACTCACGTGATAAATGGATGAATTTCAGTATTTGCCTTTTTGTCTTATCACCTAACCATTTAAACTTATTTGACAAAGGGATGAATATTACTATGTGCCTCTTTTCGCGTTACCCAATTAGACCATCACCACCATTACAATTGAGCTTGATCTTCATCCCTTTCTAATATATGAGTCCAAAAGCTGGAAATTATTGGAGAGCATATATTGGTGTAACATATTGAAATGCTACAAAAATTATAGTGTATGTTCAAAGTATTGTGATTACTACATCAAAAGGTCTTAAGTTATGTTTGGTTTCATTTTTATTTTTTATATTTATTTTTATTTTCTTAAAATAAAATCAAATATTATTATACATTCTCTAATACATTTCTCTTTAGATAAAATTTCAAAACATCCTCATACAAATAATGTCGTAATATATAGAGACAATGTCATAATTGTGATAATGTTTGTCCATACAAATAATTTAAATATCCGAACCACATAATTTCTAATGTTCCATTGTATATATTTTCTCTTTCACCTTTCTCCTTATATATCCTATTTAACATGGTATTAGAGTTAGCCTCTTTGGGGCTGCTATAGTTTAGCTTCCACATGTTTAAAATGCACGATGTTCATTTCTGAAATTATTGTCATTTTTTAGAGTTGATTTTTGAATTAATATCCTTATTTTTTTTTTATTGCTATATAGAGTAGTGCAACTGTCAAAACTTCTTATCAACATTTTAGTTTAAGATGTGAATTGGATGCTACAAATACAGTTTGGATCTTCTATTATAATTTTATATTGCATTTTATATTTCATATCACATATTTAAATTATGTGGTATTTAAAAAAAAATTACGTGTTGCACAATACACTATGAAATATAAAATGATATTATAAGATCCAAATTCAAATCCAAATCCACATTCTATGGATGAATGTTGAGAACAAAAAATTAAATCTATATTGATTGAATTATATAGGAAATGCACCGTGATTGGAATAGTACAGCATTGGATATTTTCTAAATGATCGAAGTGATTTTCTCCATCTATGTAATTATAACATCCATTTACTTGCATTTAGAGATGATATCATACTTGTGATGATAAAAGAAAAATGATAGAATTATAGCCCTTTGGGGCAAGTTGTTTATGGAAGTAGACTAAACGGAAATACCACGCAATTTCTTGTGTTCTACATGTTTTGTCTTCACTTTGCTCATTACAAGTATAAGTTTTAAAATTGAGTACACCCATTATAGGTTGTATGATTGAGTGGGTACGAAGAGTTTTCAATCAAAGGCACAAAGAACTCAGTAAACTGAGATGAATACACAAAGTGATTTATGAATATAGTAGGTTAGACATATAAAATAGATGTTAGTTTTAGTGTATAATTTTTTCTCATTGTGATATAAATGATTCAAAAGAAACTCAACTCAAGAATACAGAACTTACAAATACATTAATTTTTAAGGTCACACTCCCTAATAATGTAAAGCAAGAAAACTGATAAAAGAAGGGTATCAAATACTTTTAAGAATTTTCTGATAGAGGCATCACTTCGTCCCAAAGATATCTTAATTCGTAAAAACACATTTTGGAAGAAAACATAATGCTTTGTTAACCAAACAAAAAATTTCACCATTAAAGCAATTATCATACTAACAAGCTAATTACTAGTTGAGGCTGACTATTCTCAGCAAGCAACTGACTTGTCTTATTGTTCAAACTGTGTTGCTGGATAGTTTGGGGTTGATAATGGGGATTAGCTTCATCGTTCAGAGGAAAACAGCCTGGATAATCAGCTGCCCCCGAATGATCACTCACTGATAAAGGAGGTTTCTCCTCTTTTTTGGTTTACATTTAGGTTTAATTACCTTCAAATAGTTATTATCAACTCCTCGTCTCCTCTAATAATTAAAAACCTCTCCACTAAGTATGTTCCTTTAGAAAACTCAAATTGAATTTATGAATTGACCATTTTGTTGAAAAGGAAAGTCAATTGTACAATTAGTTTTATACCATATTTATTTTAGGCTAATTACCCATTTTACGTTTTTCCTTATTTATTATGCATGATTTGTGGGTCTGATTGCTTATGATGTGTGTGTATATATATATATATATATATATGATCAAGTTCTTAATTGTAAATATATACTGAAAACATTTCTAATGAAAGCAAAAAAACCTTTTCCTTATTCTCCTTTTTGTTATGGTATTAGAGCCACGATTTTCTGTCGCCTGAATTACTCGCTCATTCAGGAGATTTTCTTTTATTGTTTGTTCAAAACAACAAACACAAATCTCTTTTCATTTATCATCATTCCATGGCAGATAACATAAACCTTTTTCTCCTCATGAAGATTCGTATAACCCGCTATTTCTTCATCACTCTGATCATCCAGAAGAGGCGCTTGTTTTTCAGCAACTAACAGAAGAAAACTATAATACTTGGAGTCGTTCAATGATGATGGCTTTAAGTGCAAAGAACAACACTGGTTTCATTGATGGAACTATCTCAAAACCTAATGGAACCATCTCAAAACCAGCTTTATTAGATACAAATTTCCAGCAATGGACACGTTGCAATGATACGGTAAAATCATGGCTGCTTAACTCTTTATCAAAAGACATTTCTCATAGCGTTATTTATTGTGATTTAGCACATGAGATGTGGACAGATTTGAAAGAAAGGTGTTAATGTCAGAAAAGATTGACATTTATGGAAATTAATATTTTGTACAGAATCAGGTAGTACAAGAAATGTTGTGAAGAGATATACAACACTAACGGAACATAATTTATTTAATTAATTATAATTATTTTGCGCAGATTTTCATAATTCAAGAATTTTTGAAATATTTATTTTTAAGTATTTTGTAAAGTCACGTGTGATAAATGCGCTGAAGTTAAAAATATTTTTGATTTATCTTGATAAGGTAAGAGAAGATTTGTAGAAACTTATGGATGAGCCAACAAATCAAGAGATTAATATCTTTCTTATATGCAGCAATCAAAGACCTGATTTCACGGATATTTGGACTGGATTAAACAATTGCATATATACCAAGTCGCCACATTGAAGAAATTATGTGGATGAACTGAATAGTGCCACAAAAGTGATTCAAGGGTAAGATAATTTTACTCTCATATATTCTTTGGGAGAAAAAGGTGAAAGGTCTTCGGGAGATGACTATATCAGCCATCTGAAGAAGTTCAGAGTTTGAGGGAGTCTAACAGTACTGATTACTAATATAAATTCTTTGGGAGAAGAAAATGAAGGTTTTTGAGAAGACTGTATCAGCTATCTGAAGGAGTTTAGATACGGAGGGAGTCCAACATTGCTGATTAAAGTCGAGAGGAGCTCATAGGAACAACTAATTAGTGGAATGTAGAGGATAGTCTTCATATAAAGAGGGAGTCTTTAAATTGATCTAATTCATTGAATTGTGTTTTGTAAACTATTATTAATTAGTGGATTGTTTCTTTCTTTGGGCATGACCTCGTGCATATAGAGTACGTTGTTCTTGAAGCACGTAAAAAATTCTAGTGTTATCTTTTTATTTCTGTTGTATGTTCTATCTAGATGTTACAATACTTTTCACAACACTTAGGATTTTAAGAAAAAACTGGGTAACAGATCTTTTCAAAAGGTTTGCATAAGTGAATGGTCCACACTTCTATCAGATTAAGTGTGAAATACACAATTTGGTTCAAGACACCATATCTGTTGCAACCTATTTAACCAGATTGAAAGGGTTATAGGATGAATGTAGTTCACTTTGTTCAACACCAAATGTGGTGCAACAAAAGAAATTCATCAATATTAGCAAAATCAAAGAACAATTAAGTTTCTGATGGGTCTCAATGAATCTTACTAGGTAATACGTGGGTAAATCCTATTAATAGACCTATTGCCAACAATGAACAAAGCATACTCTCTTGTTCTCCAAGAATAGCGACAACGAGCTCTATATTTGGACAAAATTGCTACTCCTGAAGCAGCAACCCTTACAGCAAAAAGGAATCTGAATACTGAAAATGGTCGGGAGCTCTAGAACATGAGAAATAAAAAGGAGCATCCTAAGTGTGAGCATTGTGGCTGGACTGGCCACACTATTGAGCGGTGTTATCATATTCATGGCTTTCCTTCCAATTATTGGGGACATGAGCCTGAATTGAAAGGTAGTGTCAATCATGTTTCTTTGGAGAGAAAAGAGCAAACAAACAGTCTTCCTTTCACCTATGAGCAGTGTCAACTACTCTTGAGCCTCCTGAATAATGATACTAAGCAACCTGTCATGGAAAATTATGTCGGTAACACATCTACAATGTCAAATTTATCAGGTAAAGCTTTATGTATTTTGACATCTCTTAAAAATTCCCAATGGATTCTTGATAGTGGAGTTACCGAGCATATGGTTTGTTCACCATCTTTTTTAATGTCCTTTGTCAAAGTGCAAGGGCAAACTATAAAACTACCCGATGGATCTTTAGTGCATGTAACCACATTGGTTCTATTATTTTTCTCCATACTTGATATTCACCAATGTCCCTTATGTCCATTCATTTCATTTCAACTTAATATCAATTAGTAAACTATCAAAACACTCACACTGCTTGATAACTTTTTTTTTCTATTTTTTGTGTTATCCAAGACCAACACATAAAGATGATGATTGGGAAGCAAATTGAGAAGGACAGTCTATACAACTCTATTAGACCTCAAGAATCATTGTGTCAATCTGCCAAGCTATCATCCTCCCAATTGTGGCATCATCATTTAGGTCACCTTTCCAATAAAGTTTTGCAAATACTTTCTAGTAATGTCTCTAATGTAAAAACTTTAAATATTGAGATTTGTTTAGTTTGTCCTTTGGCTAAACAAAAAGGCAAAGTTTCCTTTAAGTTATATATCTTCTATTGTTCATTTTCAGTTAATACATGTTGATATTTGGGGAGGATGTAGAACACCCTTTTTAAATGGAGCACATTATTTTCTCACTATTGTAGATGATTATACAAGATGTACTTAGGTTTATCTGATGTGCCACAAATCAAAAACTTATCACTTATTGAAATCTTTCAACCAACTTGTTGAAACATAATTTTCTTTAAAAGTTAAAGCCATAAAAGTTACAACAATCGAGATTTTGATTTGCCCACTTATTATTCATAAAAAAGGGATTATTCACCAAACAAGTTGTATTAATACTCCACAACAGAACAGAGGGGTAGAAAGAAATATGGGCATATTCTTAATGTTGCACATGCCATTCTTTTTCAAGCCAACTTACCTAAACACTTTAGGGGGATGCCATTTTGACAACCACTTATTTGATAAATAGAATTCCAACTCTACTTTTATTTGGGAGATGCAATGCAGGCCGAAATTAATGCACTTGAGCCGAACAATACATGTACATTTACTTCTCTTCCATTTGGAAAGAAACCCATTGGTTGTAAATGGGTTTACAAGATCAAATATAATTCTGAAGGTTCAATTGAATGATATAAAACTTGTCTAGTCACTAAAGGCTATAGTCAAATTGAAGGACTAGACTAAAAAAAGACATTTGCTCCCATTGTAAAGCTAGTCACTGTTCAATTTATTTTAGCTCTTATAGCAATAAAAAATTAGCATATTCACCAGCTAGATGTCAACAATGCATTCCTACATGGTGATCTTGATGAAGATGTATACATGTAGCTTCCTCCCAGCTATAGATTAAAGGGGGAGACACGGTTATGTAAACTTAACAAATCTTTATATGGCTTAAATCAAGCTTCCATATAATGATTTGTTAATTTTTTTTCTACTTTTGAAGAAGTTTATTACAAATAATCTAAAGCAGATTACTCATTATTCATCTAATCCAAAAAAGAAAGTTTTGTTGCTGCTTCAGTGTGTGTGGATGATATAATCTTGGTAGAAAATGACTTGAAGAGAAGTCAATAACTTAAAGAATTTCTAAAAGGTCATTTTATGCTAAATGAGCTTGGAGATTTAATATATTTTTCAGAAATTGCGTTGCTCATTCAAACCATGAATTTACTTCTCATAGAGGAAGTATGCAGTTGAAATTATAGAAGATATGAGATTTTTAGGTGTAAAACCATCAAATTTTCCCATGGAGCAAAATCTGAAACTTGATGAAATGAAAGGTGAACTGTTGACAGATCCTTCTTTGTATCGTAGACTAGTTGGAAGGCTAATTTATTTGACCAGCACAAAACTAGATTTGGTGTACTCTATACATGTGTTAAGTCAAATTTTGTATAAACCTCGAAAGCCTCACTTACAAGCAGCTCATAGAGTGTTGAGATACATTAAACAAGCACCGGGTCAAGGTATCTTCTTCTTAGCTTGTAGTCTGATAAGTTGGTTTTATACCAATAATTCATATGCTTTTTGATTAATATTTGATTTTATTTTCAAGTGTTCATATTACTTTTTATGTATTTAGTTTAAAATCTTGTAGGTAATGGCAAAATGAGAAGAAAATGAAAAGAAACAAAAACTTGGTTAAAATTTTGAAAGAACCCATATTTTGGTGTTACTGATGGTAATGTTTGTATTTCAATCATAAGTCTTTGCTCCAATATCATACTGACTTAATTATTAATCCATTGAAAATCCAAGGGATATATCCAATCTAAGAGTCAGCATTGGACTAAAACTTTTTGATATGTCATATCTTGGTATTGTAGGCATGAATCTCTCCACAAATGTGATTTGATCTGATTCATGAATATATAGAAAGCTAAGAGACAAGGTTACAATTCTTATGAAGAAAAAAGGCAATTTGGCCTACAAAGTGGTGAAAAATCAGTTGAGAGAACCTTCAGGTACTGGAGAAACTGGTTTTGAATAGAATGAATAGTGCGTAGGCACCACCACATTGATAAAATGGGTAAAATGGGCTTTTTTTCTCCTCTTTAGGGCATCTCCCATTTGATTTTAAGGATTCTAAAGAGCCTCCAAAGGCATTCTTGGAGATGAGAAGGTATTCTAGATAGAAGGAGGTATGTTGGACAGAAGGAGCTATTCTTGGTAAAGAAAAGAGCCATTCTTGAAGACAAAGAAGCCATTCTTGGAGACAAGAAGAGCTTCAACTATTCTTCTCGCTTCACAAATTGGTAAACAATTTTCATATTCTTTCCTATATATTTTTTGAAGTTATATTCATACATGATGAACTAAACTTTTCTTTCTAAAGAATGATGTATCCTTATTTGATACTAAGTCTAGAATTCCAAACAATATTAGTTCAAGTTATTCATCTTGTTTGTCTTATCTTGCTTAGTTTGCATCTTGATTATTTGGTCATTAATTGATATTGTTGATGTATGAGATTCGATGCTCGAGAGAGGAAAGATTATACATGATCATAAAGATAACACAACCTACAAATCATAGAGTTGATAAACTTATGAAACCTTTGAAGTTTTGATGAAGAATACATTGAACTATTGTAGAGTTTTATTCTTGAGTTTTTATAAGAAATATTGAAATTTATATTCGAACTCATAATCAATTCAATACTTGAGAGAGGGATTGATGAGCATAAGAATTCTTAACTTACATGTGTTGTTAACTTGAATTGGTATGTTTTAGAAGGAAGAACATAAGTGATAATTAGGTGAGTCATTCCTCTAAATTTTTTGGCCCATAAGATGTTTGTTGTACTGCTTTTAAGAACTCCACTCTTGTTTTTGTATTTTTTATCTTATTCTACTTTATTTACCAATCATCACTTAATTTTCTAGATAAGATTGAAATTATTTAAACTATGGTACTTGATGCAAATTTTGATTACAATCATTTTGGATACAATACTCAACTTACAATTGTATTAAAACTTGACACGGTGTAATTGTGGTTTGCAAAATATTTACGAATAAGTTTTTGGCGTTATTGTCGGGGATTGTTTTATCTTAATTGCATTAATATGGTTATGACTTAGTTTTGATTTTAGTTTAGATTATTTTTACTTTCTTCCCATATTTTGATGTTTTCTTACCTTGCATTAGATTATACATATTTGTATGTGTAAGACTAGGTGTATTGACTTAGGTTATTTTGATCCAAAAATTGAGCAGACTCTTCAAGCTATTAGAGTAGCAAAAGAGTTCACAATCAAGCCATGGCGGATAATATAAACAATGCTAATGTGAATGTCAATTTTCCATTGCAACAACGACCACTACAACGAGCTATTCAGGACTATTTTCAACCAACAATGAACCAAAACTACTTTGGGATAGCTCGACAACTGATCAATGCCAACAATTTGCAACTTAAACCAGCTCTCAATAGCATGGTGCAACAAAATCAATTTGGAGAAAGCACGTTGGAGGATCCTAATGCACGCTTTAGCCATGTTTTTTGAGATTTGTGATACCATCAAAATGAATGAAGTGCCCGATGATGCCATTAGACTTTATTTATTTCCATTCTCACTCCATGACAAAGCTACACTATGGTTACAATATTTTGCACCACATAGTATACCAAGTTGGAATGACTTGACACAAAGATTCATTGCTAAGTAATTTCCACCAAGCAAGACACTTCAACTCAAGAGTGAGATAACTCAATTCCGTTAACAAGATTTTGAGTCACTATATGAAGCTTGGGAGAGGTTTAAAGTTTGTATAAGAAGGTGTCCTCAACATGGTTATGAGGATTAGCAGCAGGTACAATACTTCTACAGTGGTTTGAACGAGCAAACTCGAACCATGATAGATGCTACCGCAGGTGGTACTTTGATGTCTAAGACCACAGATGAAGCCTACATTTTTCTTGAAGAGATGGCTACTAATAGCTATCATTGGCCTTTAGAGAGGTTTTCCATTAAAAAGATTGTCAAGGTTCTTGAGGTAGATTTATTTACACAATTAGCTACACAAGTTTCTGCTCTTTCTAACCAATTTGCAGCTTGGACTTCTAATGGAGTTTCTCAACAAATGGATTCTATGGCATCCACTGGTACTTTATTTATGGAAACCAAAGGTAATGAGTAGGTAAACTTTGTCAATAACCGTTGTTTCAATTTCAAGGGAAATAATTATCTACTCACTACCATACGGGGTTTAGAAATCATGAGAATTATTTCTATGCCAACAATCGAAATGTGCTTCAACCCCTATCGGGTTACAACAATCCACTAAATCCTAACCCTCAAGTAGGTGAGAAAAAAAAGTATCTTTAGAGAATTTGCTAAGTACATTCATTAGCGAGACAAGAGCCCAATTAAATAAGGATGAAGTACATTGAAACTCAATGGGGCAGCTAGTTTCAAATTTATGACCTCAAATAAAATCAATAGAGACTCAAATTGGACAGCTTGTTACTGAATTTAATGCTCAAAAATATAAAAGAAACTTTCCAAGTGATACGGAATAATCCAAGGGAACATTGCAAAGTCATCCAACTTCGAAGTGGAACCAAAATCAAGGGCCCAAAAATAAAAAAGTTCTAACATTGATGAGGTAAGTACTTGGAGTTAAAGTCCTATAGAAGAATAACCAAAGGAAGAAGAAAGACAATCAAATAAACAAACATGGGCTGACAAGCTAAAATCAACTTCTAACTTTGAAACTTCTAAATTTAATGTTCCTATTCCTTTTCCTCAAAGATTTCAAAAGAAAAAAATTGATTCACAATTTGTAAAATTTCTAGAAAATTCTTATTAATATTCTTTTTGCAAATGCTCTTGATCAAATGTTCAACTACACTAAGTTCATGAAAGATGTGATGTCAAGAAAAAAGGCAATTGGTGGAGTTTGAAACTGTAAATCTCACAAAGGAGTGTAGTGTCATTTTACAGAAAAAGCTTCCTCAAAAATTGAAGAATCCAGGGAGTTTTACTATTCCTTGTACCATAGGAGGATTTTTCTTTGACAAAGAATTATGTGATCTTGGAGCAAGCATTAATTTGATGCCACTTATGATTTTTAAGAAATTAGGAATTGGAGAAGTCAAGCCATCTACTATCACCATACAATTGGTGGATAGGTCTCTTACCTATCCAAGAGGAGTTGTTGAAGATGTATTGGTAAAAGTAGATAAATTCATATTTCCTACAGATTTTATGGTGTTAGATATGGAGAAAGACCAAGAAATTCCTTTAATTTTTGGTCGATCATTCCTTGCTACCGGGCATGTTTTGATTGATGTGTAATGCTATCAATTAACTCTAAGAGTTAATGAGGATAAAATTATGTTTAACATTTATCATGCATTGAAGTTTCAGGAGGAACCACATACTTGTAATATGATTGAAATGTTAGAAACATGCTTGCATGATCATTTTCTCAAACAAATACCTACTGAACCTTTAGAGCAATGCATTGTTCATTCTATAATACAAGGTAATCACATGATATTGATAATGAGGATTTAATAAATTATTTGTTTTTTCTTGAATAAAAAAAGGTGGAATTGAAGAAGGATAAATTCAAGGAAACAATAGTAGATACCACAATCAAGGAACAAACAATATCACCAGAGTTGAAAGCACTTCTCGAGCATTTGTAGTGTGAATTTCTAGGTGCTAACAATATTTATCTAGTAATTATTTCAGTATCCCTATCTCCTTTAGAGATTGAGAAGTTATTTCGTATTTTAAGAGAGCATAAATATACTATTAGTTGGTAAATTTAGGATTTAAAAGGTATTAGTCCTTCAATTGTCACGCATAAAATTTAATGGAAGAATCTTACAAACCATCTATTGAACATCAACGTAGACTAAATCCTACAATGAAAGAGATTGTAAGAGATGAAGTTTTGAAATGGTTGAGTGCTGGAATTATTTATGAAATTTTTTACAGTTCTTGGGTGAGTTCGGTTCAAGTAGTTCTAAAAAAAATATGGCATGACCATAATTTAAAATGAGAACAATGAACTAATACCAACAAGAATGGTCACAGATTGACTAGTATGTATTGATTATAGAAAACACAACAAAGCTACTCATAAGAACCATTTTTCCCTCGCATTTATTGATCAAATGTTAGACTGACTTGCAGAGTATCAATACTATTATTTATTTTATGGTTATTCGGGGTATAAAATGATGTTGAGAAGGGAATTTCAACCCAAAAAACTTGTGTTTTTTTTCAATTCTAAATTAAAATATTTTCTGGAAAAATTAAAATCTAGATGGTCTGGTCCCTTCATTGTTAACAAGACTTTTCATTTGGGACGATTGAGCTCAAAGGATGACACATTATTTCATGTCAATGGACAAAGGTTGAAAAATTATTACGAAAATAAAATTTGGAAGATGTCTAATCTTCCACTTGGAGAACCAAGTATTTGGTTTTAGTCTAACTAAAGACTTTAAACAAAACATTTCTTGTAAGGCAACCCAAGCTCTTTTTTCTTATTTTTATGTGTGTTTCTTTTTTTCTCGTTATTCTTGTGTTATTTCATATTATGATAATTATTCCTTGATATTTTACTCGTTTTTGCAAGCTAAAGGTTAAAAGTACAAAAAATCAAAATCAAAATCAAAATAAAAAAAAAAGAGAAGCATGCCGTGGTATGCGTTTAGTCCTTATGGTTTTAATTATGAAAGAACACTACCCATTTTTAGGAAAGTTCTCTTGTTTTACAATTCTCTCAATCATTGAGGACAATACTTATATTAAGTTTGGGGGAAAGTCCAGGAGTTTAGGATATTTGTTTGTTTGCTTGAGAAGTTTAATACTTGTTTGTAGCTTATTATGTCTAATTCATTAACTTGTTTAGTTTATTGATTATCAAGTTTAGTGATGACTATGTGCATGTTTGAATAAAAAAAGTAAATATTAGAATATGTACATCTGTTTACGTATCTAAACATAAAAAATTAATTTTATTTACTTTATAAGGTCTTGTGAATCTTGATGGATTAAGTAGTTTGTTAAGTTATATTTAATTATTTAGAGACAGTTTATATGGTTTAATTATTTTTTAAATGATCCCACTAACCTCTAGAACTTGTTTGTTCACTAGTCGATGCGAAATCCTAGATGACATAATATTAAGGAGATGATTTAGTCCATTTTTGGACCGTTTGAGCCTTTAAAGCTAACATATACTTGAATTATTCTTCAGTGTCCCCTCTTGAGTTTATTGAAATAATTTTTTGGACACCCCACACACATTATCAGCTTTATGACAAATTCTAATTTTTGACTATTTTTCTTTTTATTTACACAATCATTCTTGAATGAATTATTGTATTCAAGTTAAAAAAAATAATAAATAAAAATAAAGAGAAGAAAAGATTGAAAAATGATAAAAACGAAGAGATTATGAATTGAGGTGTATGATTTGAACTCCCTAAAATAAATAAACCCCTATTACATATAACAAAAGAAATAATTTTGGGGGTAATCCAAAATAAAAAAGAAGTAAAATGGAATGTTCAATAAAGAAAATGAAGGGATTGATGAAGAAGTTGGTGCTCATTCATAAATGTTCTAGTATGATTGTGTAAAATAAGTAATTTTTAGCTACAATTTTTCATATTTTCCCCACTATTATCCAAGCCTCACAATACAAGTTTTGAAAACCATTTTGATATATAATACTGTGATCTACCTACATTAGTGGAGACTAGTGTAAAAAACAAACCTATAAAGTTTGGTAAGCACTTCAAAAATAGATCAAATATGAGTAGTTGGCTTTATGAACCTATCCGGATGATAAATAAAAATTGATAAACTATTATTTTCACACTCACTCACATAAGACCAAGAAGTTAAGTGAAACCAATATGCATGTTAACATATAAACTTGGTATATTTTTCTAATGTTTTAAGATGAGATATTAGAAAAATCTTTCTTAACTTTGGTTCCGTGATTCATAAAGGGGTTGTTCTTGAGAATTTATTTTTGATGCTTGAGGACAAGCAAATTTTCAAGTTGGGGGATATTTGATAAGTTGGCTTTATACCAACAATTTATATGCCTTTTGATTAACATTTGATTTTGTTTTAAAGTGTTTATATTACTTTTTATGCATTTAATTTTAAATTTTGTAGGAAATAGCAAAATAATAAGAAAATAGAAAAAAATAAAAACTTGGTTTGAATTTTAAAATAACCTGCATCGTGGTGCTACTGATGGCAGTGTTTGTATTTTAATCATAAGTTTTTTCTGCAATATTATATTGAAGGAGATAAATCTACAACTTTTATGTTTACTACAAAATCCAGTTTCTTTGATTTCAATGAGAAACATTGGATTAAAAAATCAGCATTGGACTAAAACTCTTTGGTATGACACATCTTGGTATTGTAGGCATAACTTTCTCAACAGATGTGACATTGAGCTGATTTATGAAGTTATGGAAATATAAGATAGGGCTACAGTTCTTATAAAAATACCAAAATCCAGTTTGGCCTAAAAAGTGATGAAAATTGGTTGAAAAAGGTTGTAGGCGCTGCAGAAAAGGAGAAATATGGACTTTTTATCCTCTTTAGGGCATTTTCCATCTAATTTTAAGGATTCCAAAGAGCCTCCATAGGCATTCTTGGAGAGGAGAAGGTATTCTAGAGAGAATGAGCTATTTTTGGTGAGAAAAAGTGTCATTCTTGAAGACAAAAAAACCATTCTTGGAGACAAGGAGAGCTTCAACCATTCTTTCCACTTCACAAATTAGTGAACAATTTTCATGTTCTTTGTTATGTATTTTTTGAAGTTATTTTCATACATGATGAACTAAACTTTTCTTTCTAGAGGATGATGTAACCTTATTAGATCTTATGTTTTGAATTCCAAACAATATTAGTTTAAGTTATTCATCTTATTTGTGTTATCTTGCTTAAAATTGCATCTTGATTATTTAGCCATTAATTAAGATTGTTGATGTATGAGATTTTACACTTAAGAGAGGGAAGATTATACATGATCATAAGGATAACACAATCTAGGAATCATAGAGTTGAAAAGGTTATGAAACATTTGAAGTTTTGACGAAGAATTCATTAAATTTTCGTAGAGTTCTATTCTTGAATTTTTATATAAGATATTGAATTTCATGTTGGAACTCATAGTCTATTCGACACTCGAGAAAGAGAATTAATGAGCTTAGGAATTATTAATTTACATGTGTTGTTGACTTGAATTGATATATTTTGGAAGAAAAAACATAAGTGATAATTAGGTGAGTCATTCCTATAGAATTTTTGGCTCATAAGGTGTTTGTTGTATTGTTTCTAAGAACTCCACTCTTATCTTTGTATTTTTTATCTTTTTTTACTTCCTTTACCAATCATCACTTAATTTTCTAAATAAAATTGAAACTATTTAAACTACGATACTTGATGCAATTTTTTATTATAATCCTTGTGAATACGATATTCAATTCACCATTGTATTAAAATTTAATACCGTGCAATTGCAGATTGCAAAATATTTACAAACACAGTCTAATTCAATTAATGGCTTTTTACGATGCAGATTGGGCAAGATCTAGAATAGTCGATGCTCAATTACTGGATATTGCATATTGCTTGGTGATTCCCTAATTTTTTGGAGGACCAAAAAGTAAATGATAGTCTCACGTTCTTCTACAGAGGTAAAGTATAGGTCTATGGCATCAACTTGTTGTGAGATTATATGGTTAAGATACCTTTCGAAGGTTTTGAACATTTAACAACCATATGCTGCATTCCTTTACTGTGACAATCAAGAAGCCATTCATATTGCATCAAATCCTATTTTCCATGAAAGAACAAAATACATAGAGATTGATGGAATTATTCAAGCAAGATACTTGAATACTGTTGAACAACTTGCAGATCTTTTCACCAAATCTCTTCGATCAACTAAGTTTCACCACCTTCTTGGAAAGTTGGGTGTCAAGAATATACACTCCAACTTGAGCGGCAGTGTTAAAAAGGCACGCCAATTGTAATTAGTTCTATACCATAGTTATTTTAGGTTAATTACCCATTTTACGTTTATCCTTGTTTATCATGCATGATTTGTGGGTTTGATTGTTTCTGATGTACATATATATATATATATATATTAACAAGTTCTTAGTTGTAAATATATACATAAAACATTTGTAAATGAAAGCAAAAAACCTTTTCCATATTCTCATTTTTGTTATATTTTGCCCTTGACTTAAAAAACTAAAAAAATAATTAGATTGCCAATTTGTAAAATGATCGATCATTCTTTCTGGGTGTATGGTAATGGTTATATATTGGGAAGGGCTATATTGGAAAGGGTTGCATTGGTTATATTTTTATAGTTGAACGATGCTTTTGTAATATATTCATAGTTAACTTCATTATCCTAAACATTCAAAATATTTTAGATACAAATATCATTTTGGGCCCACAATTTTATAGAGTGTGTTTGAATCTTAAAATTAAGCTCTTAAAGTATATTCAATTAAGAATTTTGTAGTTTCCACTCAATTTAAAGAGGACAATCACCGTAAATCAACTCTCTTCTTCCCCAACCACCCCCTCCCAACCTCATCAATCACCGCACCTCTCTCTCCCACCTCTCTCTCTCTCTCTCTCTCTTCCCCTCACATTATCACTACCTTCTCTTTCTCCCTTCCTCCCCATAATCACTTATCCCAATCTCTCTCTCATTCTCTTTCTCTATCTATTGTCGCCTTACTCTCTCTTTTTCATGTTATATTCTGCCTCCCTTCTTTGCCTCCCTTCTTTGCCTCCTTTCTCTCCCACCTCTCCACCACTCCACCACTCCCCTCTTCTCTCTCCCCTGTTTTGGCCAATTGTTCCTTCCTACTGCCTCCCCCATCTTCAACTTTCTCTCCCATCTATTATTCACCTCATCTCTCTCCCCATTGCCACCCTTAGAAGAGAAAAAAAGTAATGCCAAAAAAAAAAGGAAAAAAAATTGAGAGAAAGTAAATTGTAAAGAAAAGTACAAATGAGAGGAAAGAAAAGAAAAAATAGAGAGAATTTTTTATTTATCTTTATCCAAAATTAAGTCTAGCTATTTTTTAATTATAAAACTTAAAGAAGTACTCAAGTAAATCCCTTTTCTTTCACAAATGCAAGAAACAACCATCAACGACTAATTTCTTGTCCTCAAATGACTAATTTTCCCATCTATTGCTTATATTTTGGAACAGTGTTTCATTATATTTTTTTTCTTTTATGTATATTATTATTATTACATTTACACCCTTTAAGTTTTGAATCTTCCAAGGGTATTTTACTCAACAAAATATAAGGACAGTTAAGTGAGTAGCAAAATAGGAAGTTTACTAGAATTATTTGTTGCATGGGAAGTTTGGTAATCATGGTAAACCTTAGGTGAGGTTTTTCTAATTAAGAAAGTGGGATGAAAGAGTTGGTAATTTAGCTATTTGCAAACCACAGGTAAGTGCAATTAACTTTTTAAATTTTTTATTATATATATTTTATATAATATATATTAAATTTTAAATGTTGAAGCTTTTGTTAGTCTTCCTCCATTATATTGATTGAGAAACTCCAAAAGAAGTTGATTTACGTTCCCAAGTCTTCACTAATTGAACATGGTGTGGTTAAACGACGATGAATAGCATATAGAAAAGATAGAAAATCAATTGGACTAAGTGAGGGGATAATTCTTCTTAGAAAGAAAGCATTAATGGTACGTTATTGGCTTGGCTCCACTATGGTCCCTATGTGCTGATAGGCCTTCTAAAAGCTTTGCCATATTTCAAAAGACATACAACATATAGATCCTTATAAGTTTCAAAACTCAAATCATAAATTGCTTGGACATAATTTAAATTCTGGAATTCGATCCAACTCTATTTAACTTGGCTCAGCTGTAATATAAGTTCGTCCAACAGGCTAGCTTCAAATCTGCTTGCTCAATCATCAGTGGTAATAAGTACACGAATGTCAATCATTTTCGCGCGGACTTGTTTCATTTTGCATACATGTATGTAGTAAATGGATCACAAGTCACAACACGAAAGAAGTTGTGACAATAGAATAATTTTTAAGTATTCAACATGAAAAGAGGGGAATAGGTAAAAAACTTGACACAAGCAAGAGCTTAAGAGACTAACTTGAGTTGTTGAGTTCAACTTAAGTCATGGACAAGGATGGAACTAGGGGGCTCACAGCAGCCACCCTCTTAACTTTATAAAAATTTTAAAATTAGTATAAGTTTTATATGTAAAGTTATTAAATTTTAAAATTTTATCTTCTTAAAAAATTAACCATACATCTTTATCTATTATTTTTAAAAAAAATAAAAGTTCTCTCCCATTCTTCATTTTGTGGCTCCTCCCTATTTACAACGGTGTTGATTTGTGTTTGTTAACAGCCATAATGAAAAGGCCTATGGATCCATTTGCTTCTTTTTGAATAAAAAAGTAATAGATTTATTACTTGTCAGCACTTAGCAAATTCTAGTGTGTATGCATTAAAGATGAAGGTCCCGTACAGTAACAATAACAGAAATTGGAGTGATACTTGAGACTTCCTAATTTTTCTTACATAGTGGGTTGCAAATCCTATGAATCTTCTAGTATCTGCTAATGATTCAATTTAGCGTCTTGTTTTATTAGGGGTGTTTGCAATAGCTAGAGATAAAAAATGAGTCTCAGTTTTTAACTTAAAAAAAAATTAGGTATAGAGTGTTCCGTACATCTGCTTCAATTTTTACTTGACTTTTAAAAAAGTTAAAATGGACAAAAACTTGAAGCACTTCCAATGACACCTTTATCAAATTTTGATATTTTAGTAATTATCTTTAAATTATTTTTGACAATTATACGCTTATGAATCTTTCAAAAACCATTTTTGCTCCTCATTTCATCCTGTCTTACTCTTCACCTACTCCAACCTTTACTCCACCGTCACCATCATCATTCCTTATACCATTTCCACCTCCAAATCTAAGGACTGCAACATCTGGATATAGTCTCGAAGAATATTGATGGGCCATAATTCGTTTAGCCCAATGTGTTAAATTCAAAAGGTTTAACCAGATTGTGGGCCGATCTCGAATATATTTAATAGGCCGAGTTCAAGAACTTTATGAATTATTGAGGCAAATGGGATTTACTATAAAAATTAAGCTCGCCAATGATCACTAGAGTCATTAGGTCCAAGCCGCTCAAAGACTCATGTATCAACACTATAAATATCTCTAGTTTTTATTATTAAAAGGTACGCAATTTATTAAATATTTATCTACTCTCAAATTCTATTAATTTTCTCTATTGCAGATCTGACTTGAGGGTCGGAAAGTTTTCACTGAGCAAACCCCCGACACCCTTATTGCTGGTTTGTGATGTAGGCAACAACCCATCTAGCAGTTCAATCTCATTAGAATACTACCCATCGAAGTGATACCACATCATTTTGGTGCAATCTATGAAAAATTTGCCTTCAATCGTCATTTGAGAATGTTGATCAGATCTAGAGCAACATGAGAAGCCAGCATGCATGACAACACGCCAGCGGGGGGCATTTTTGATAATGGAGATGACCTCCCTATCAAAGGTGCTTGTAATAACGGGATAAATTAGCAGCAGTGCCCAGTGCCACTATGAGCTCCATCTCCACCTTATCCAGGTGATCCCCTCTAGTCGATGATGGTGCATATAACACAGGAAGCATTAAGAAAGTTGATCGAGGATGTCTTGGGTCATGCAACAGCTGAAACATTCACCAATTTCATAGCCAACCAACGTAAGGAAAAGCTTGGCCGGCATATGAGGTGTTTCAATAGTGTGAGGAGGAGCCTCGTCAGCACGTTGAAGCATTTCCCGACACGAGAAGTCATGCTTGTCGCCTAGTGATAATCAAGCTTAGTCACTTACAGTTGATTGAACGAGGCAGCGGCACAGAGTGTTGCGACAAAGAGCTATGAAAGCTCACAAGAGTGAGAGCAACCGTGCATCACCACTCGTAGTTCGCACGAGACCTCGGGGAGAAATTGTGGGAGCACACACTAGAGTGCCTATGATTTTGATACCATAGTAGAGGATTTTCTTCCACTGGCTATGGCTCCCCCACGACATAGTCTATTTTGCACTGCTATCATGGCCGAGTCATTACCAGCAAGAGTCAAGATAGCTAACCTGACTGAATTTGACGGGATTAGTGACCCGCAAGAGCACCTTGACAAGTTTTATGCAAAGGCAGACTTGAACGATTTGAACGATACATTATATTGCAAAATATTCCATACCACCTTGTCTAAGCGGGCGTTGATGTAGTTCAACCTGTTACCTATCGGGAACATTATCAATTTGGAGTAGCTGACCCAGAGGTTCTTACACTAGTTCTCTATCAATCGCAAGTATCCAAAGATAACTGCATACCTATTTGCTATCGTACATAATGATGGAGAGCCACTCTGGGAGTACGTTTGGCGCTTTGTGGAAGCAATTCACGAAGTCCCTTATGTGAACCATGAGTTGCTCACCGACATCATGCAGCAGAACCTTCATCACGGAAGGTTCAAGGAATCCATTACAAGCAAACCTCCTCTCACTTTAGATAAATTATTGGCTCGGGCCGAGAAATACAGAGGAGTCGAAGAGACGATCAGTCTTGGAGCCCGAGCAAAAAAAAAAAACAAAGGAAGGAGGAACGCCCTCAAGAGAGAAAGAATGAGGAGAGGAAGCACATACCCCCATATAGGTTCACGCACTTCGTGCTACAATCTTAAGTTTACAAACTCAAGTGCAAGTTGTGTTAAGCAATAAATTTCTCGGGAGTCTTAGGTCATCTATATGGAAGTTGTTTGAAGTTTTTAAGATTATATTCCTTAAAGGATGGGCTTTATGTGGCTTAGAATATAATGAAAAATTTATGCTATAACTAAGAAATCAAAATAATAAAAGTATTGATGATTAGAGATCTTCTCTTGAGTTTTGGATAGAGGAACAATTATTTATTATTTTTACCTCTTTTAAATACCACTATTGGAATCCATACATAATGAAGATTCCAATGAAAATATATTATCAAATAGGTCAAGTAATAAGATGATCATGATATTATCTTGCTATTTGTAAATTATCTCTTAACACCACTATTTTGTTATGGGATCAAGTATTTATGCACACATTTATCTACAACAAATTAAGATTTTACGTTAGCATTTAGTGGAGTAGAACCGTACAAGAAGCTAAATAAACCCAAGTATTTGTTGTGCTATTGGTGACACAAAAATCAAGAATTTATTTATGGGATTAAGTATTTATGAACACCTTTGTTTACAACAGATAGAGTGATGAATGCATATATATTATTTAACATGTTAGACATTCTGTCCTAAATATGCGACACTTTTAGCTTATATCTAATGGTTATACCTGTGATAGTTTGTACTGTTAAAGGTTTTGGAATAACTCATAAAATTTTGACTCCTCCTACGTGAGCAAAAGTAGCAATACTTTCCATTAACCCCAAACTGCCTCCCTTATATACTAAATAATTTTTTCTTTCTGCTAAAGTTTTACCAAAGTTATTGGCTGCCCCTATAAACTTACCATTTTTTTCTAGATTGGTTCCACAAAAGATATAAATACTGTTGAACTTGCGAGTGGAATACCCTTTCATTTTCTTTCTTTCTTTTTTTTTTTTTTAAAAGTGAGTTGTGCAAAAATAGAGTAAGTACAGTACTATTTATTGAGGTGTGAATAAGGAATGCATTTATTGCATGTCCTTTTTTTTTGTCAAAAAGGTTGAAAATAAGGATAAAGAGTTTGAAACAATTAACTACTACACATGAATGTACATGTAGTTGTAACTATGGCTCGCATCTTCATTTGGTTTTACATCCAGTAATAGCTTAAACGCCATCTATGGGTCGAGAATATATTTCCCATCCAGTTTTCTTATAAACTGGCAAGTAGGGTCTTTTACTGTCAGATTCCCAGCATTATAACACTCACATTCATCCCGAAAGCCACTAATGAATTGAATTTATCTTCTCAATAATGAAGTGAATTTTATCTTCTCGATTTTTATTCAGTCTATCCATAATGAATTGAATTTATCTTCTCAATTTTTAGAAATCATTCCTAAGAAAAGCCACTTTGTGTTACAAGTCCATCAAGTACATTTGTGATAAACTTGCATTTTTTTACCTTTGTTTTTTTGAATATATGCTTTTACCAAAACTAGACATGTATCTAGTAAGCAATTTTAAAAACTCATATAAAAACTTACCTGTTACTCTTATCTTTACTTCAATTATCCATCATATGTCCGTTGAGATGCCCTTGTGCATAAGTGTCCTTAATCTTTCAATGCTGATTTTATAATTTTTTAAAATTTTTAAAAATGCATTTTTAGAAAGAAAAGAAAATCGCTTATTGAGAGTTAGAAAAATATCTTCCATTTTGAAAGAACAAGAAAAAAGAATAAGAAAAAAAAGAAACTTTGTACAAATATTTTAGTTATTTGGGAAACTGATAAATCCGACTTCAATAGCCATAGAGTACCATTATTCACAACTTAATCGGAAAATAATTCTAATTTTTTATAATTTTTATAACTTTTGAAAAAAGTGCAAGTATTTTTGAAAAGTGTGAGTTAATAAAATCCACACTCTAAAATCTTTGCAGTGGTTTTTTTTATTGAAAAGTGACTATCATGTGCTCATATATGATAAAATTTTTAAAAATACTACCTACCACATTGTCAGCATGTATTTTTGATTATGACAAAATAAAATAGAAAAAAGTAAAAAAAAATTAAATGGATAAAAAAAGAGAATGAGAGTTAGAGAAAACAAATTTGTGATTATCGACTCTCATAGTCTTCTTTTTCATCTATTGGGTTGCCTTCCATCAAGTGCTTGGTTTAATATCCTCAGCCCGATATTGCCTTTTTTCTCACTCATCAACATATGCTGCCAAATCCATCGTCTATCCAATCACCATCTTATAATTTTGAAGTATCCAAATAAGTTTGTCTACTTATACTTGAGTGAGGTCTTTAGCGATGTTGACTAATGGTATTTCTTTCTCACTCAAATAGACATATTTAAAATGATTTCAGATTGGTTTAAGCTCTATTGTAGGTGTTTATACCACAAAAAGTAGGAGCCTCTCATTGGATATTGACAATTCAATGTAAGATACATCATACCTTTTTTTTTTGGTACTGAATCCAGCTTTGTTACATCATTTTCCACATCCCCCAACATTTGCATATCCAACTTCTTTTCTTTCAAATCCTCCATAAGGAGATGTTTTTGTAAAATAACCTCCAATCTATCTTTGCAGTGAACTCAATCATTTGTTGTGACTTGGGATTAATATTGTCAACTATAGAAACAACATTAACGTTAGTAGGATATCCAGTAGCTTCAAAATTATTATATTTTATAACCTCTCCATCAAACTCCATAGTAAAAATGTCATCATGAACATCAATCTTAGCTTAGGCTGTCTTCATGAATAGTCTTCCCAATAGAATATATGTAGGGTTAGGGCATGTATGATCTTTCATCTCAAGAACATAAAAATCAATAGGGAAAACTAATTCATTCACCTACACAAGAACATCTTCACAACCTCTATTGGATATGCATTAGATCTATCAGCCAATTATATGATAACATCAATTTCTTTTAAAGGTCGTAGATTTAGAGAAGTATAAATAGAATATGTCATAACATTAATTGATGCTCCCAAATCTAACATATATTTTTCAAATATGGTCTTATCAATGTACAAGGGATGGTAAAAGTGCCAGGATCCTTACACTTTGGATGGAGTTTTCTTTGAAGATTCATCAAAATATTCTCCCCCATACTTATTTTTTCATCCCCTCTCAACTTTCATTTGTTAGTATATATCTCTTTGAGGAACTTAGCATATCAAGGCACCTTCTTGATTGCATCAAGCAAAGAGATGTTTACCTCCACTTTTTGAAAAGTCTCAAGGATCTCTTTTTATTGTTCATTTTTTTAGAATTTGCTAACCTGCTAGGAAAAGGTAGAGGTGATACATAAGTATGAGAGAGACCTTTAGGAGTGCTTACCAACTTTGGATTCTCCTTAAGATGAATAGTCTTACCAACAACTTTTCATTTTGAAGAGTTGTGATCAAATTAGCCTTCTTGATTGAATTTTCACCTGAAGAAGAAATATGACACTGAATAGAAGGATTAGGTTGAGGTTAAGCCATAAATTTACCTTTTTCATGAGTACGCAAAGAGGTTGTTAATGTCGAAAGTGTACTTTTGATCTCATTGATGTATTGCGAAGTCTGGTTATTGATGTTTGTTTATGCATGAATAAATTTTTGCAAAGATTTCTCAAGAAATTTTGTATATGGAGATAGATAAGAAGGAAAGTTTGGTAGTTTATGTGAATGTAGTGTTGGGCACGGTTCTTATCTCGCCAACTAAAATTAAAATAATTTCTCCATTGTGGATTGTAACTTTCAGAATTTGGAGAATACAAAGGCTTCTTGAATGTGTTCATGACATTTACTTATATTGGAATATTTGGGCATTCATTGGTGGAGTGTCCCACAAGTTCACAAATTCTACAAACTTCTTCATCTTACAAAAATCTGATTTTCTTTACTTTTTTAAGTTCTATGCCCTCAACTTTTCTTGTTAAACTAGCAGTCTTAGCATTTAGATCATTTTCTTGACTAAGGTAATATTTTTATTTATTGCTATTAGCAACATTAGGTCTAATAGAATCTTTGAAAGAATTAACACTATGCCATGATTGAACGTTTTATACCAAATTATCTAGATATTCTAGGGCTTTATCAGGTTCTTTATCACAAAATTCACCATTACACATTGTTTTAAAAAATTATATTGTTTCGGGAGATAAATCTTCACATAAAAAACTAATTAAGCATTATTTTTTAAAACCATGATATGGGCTTGCATTCAACAAATCTTTTAATCTTTATCAACATTGAAAAGAAGTTTCATTGGATTTGTCTTTTCAAAACTTTAGTTTTATGAGTTGGAAATAATTTTTTTAAAAATTCAGCTTGTATTTCTTGCAAAGTGCCAACTAACCTAGGTTTTAAAGAGTTAAACCAAGTTTTTATTTTATTTTTTAAAGAAAAATAAAATAATCTGAACTTAACGATTTTATTTGTACAAGTTTAATTTTTAAAAGTGGCACATAGTTCATCAAATTCTATCAAATGCAAATAAGGATTTTCAGAGTATAAACTACGAAAATTAGGATGTCTTGAATCAAAAGTTATTTGCATTGAGAGGAAAAATAAAATAAGAATGAGAAGAATTTTGAGGAGGCTGCAAGTAATAATGCATAGTATGCACCTATTGATTCTCATTTTTTTCCTAAACACTTTTATTTTTAGTCATGGTTGAAGTGTGCGGCGGTGACTCAAATAAATTTTTAAATAAAATTTTAGAATTATTTCTAACTAAACGATGAGAATTATGACTACAATACCATATGTTCATATAATCATAAAAAAAACAAACACACAATTTTTAGAAATGAAAAATATTTACAAACCTGAATACTTACCTTGCCTTCTCCTGCAACGACGCTAAAAACTTGCTACAACTTTAAGGTTGCAAACTCAAGTACAGGTTATGTCAAGTAATAAATTTTTTGGGAGTTCGAGATCGATCCATAGGGAAGTTGTTTGAAGTTTTCAGGATTATATTTTTTAAAAAAATTGGCTTTATGTGATTTAGACTATAAAGAAAAAATTATGCTATAACTAATAAATTAAAATAATAAAAGTGCTGAGGAAGGGATCCGCTCTTGAGTTTTGGATAGAGGAATGATTATTTATTATTTTTACCTATTTTAAATGACATTATTGGAATCTATACATAATGAATATTCTAATGGGAAAATGTTATCAAATACCTCATGCATTAAGATAATCATGATATTGTCTTACTATTTGTAAATTATCTCTCGACACCGATACTTGTATATAGGATTAAATATTTATGCACACCTTTGTCTACAATGAATCAAGATGTCACGTTAGTAGTCGGTGGGGTAGAACTATACAATAAGTTAAATGAATTTAAATATTTGTTGTGCAATTAGTGATACAAAAATAAAAAATTACCACTAAACAAGAAGGGTTTTAACGCCAACATTTATTTATGGGATTAAATATTTATGCACATATTTGTCTATAACAAATCAAGGTTTTACGTTAATAGTCGGTAAGTAGAATTGTACAATAAGCTAAATGAATCCAAATATGTGTCGTGCCATTGGCGATACATAAATCAATAATCACCACAAAACTAGGAGGGTTTCAATCAAAAATTAAAATAATAATACAATACACTTAAATATTATACACTTTTATAACTATTCATCTTCATCCATCAAGAGGGTCACCCTTTCTTCTCTCCTAAATAAAGTTTAAAAATACATAATGAATGTAAAAAAGACTAAAAATAGAAGAAAAACTAGAAAATATATTTCTATTACTACTAAAAAACTTAGCCTAAAGAAAGACAACATTAAACCTTTCTTTCCCCCTCTAATGATTTTTGTATGTCTTGAATGACATCCAAGAGCTCCTACTTATAGTAGAAGAATTTCTAAATTAGTATCTCCAAATTCACTCCAAATGTAATCCATTAATTTCAAATATGCTCTAAATTCACATGTTTTTTTCACATCTGATTATTGTCACATATTTTTCTCCATAAAATTAGCTAAGTTCGTAAACATGGTCAACGTAAAAACTGTAGATTTTTATGTTATCTTCATTTTTTAACTTGAACTACCTAATCCTAACAATTAAGGAGAAAGTTATGCTTGATTCAAGGAAATATGTCAACATAAATAGATCCTTTCAAATCCACACATTTGAACGAATTTTCTGCTTTGATCAAGGCTAAATTAGGATGAGTTTCCAACAATAAAATTGTAATTCTATGTCTTGTACTTTAAATAAAGTAAGATTTAGGTCTATAGGGCTTTTGGGCATAAAGTTCTGCCCAAAATAAAAAAACTGCACAAATTTGGAAATATGCTTATTTTAAATTTAATGCAAGCTCAACAATCACTTGGAAAGTGTAAGTGATTTTTTACATATATTTTGATCTACATATGATGAACTTAGGCAAAATTATTATTTTTCTTCTAATTTGATGCTTCTTTGATCCAATAAAATATTATCTCCCAACTTGCTCACGAAACGTGTTGTCTTCTTTGGATTCATTTTGACTATTTTTGTTTATTGATTCCCTAACACAAAATATTAATAAAGCTATAATATTAATATGAATACAACAAAGAAAGTATAAAGAATTTGAAACAAATATATATCAAAATATGCACTTATCATTTCGCTCCCCTAAAAGCTAGACTGTCCAAGATTATGGTGGTAGCAGAGCAGTAGGGTTTGCTCCGACCCACAAGGCAGATGCGAGAGAATCCTAAGTGGATCAAATTGGACAAGTATTTTTGCTACCATAGGGGCAAGAGGCACACCATGGAGGAATGCCATCACTTTAAACATAAAATTGAAAAGCTAATTCGTAATGGCCATCTAGCTGAGTACATTGCTAAGTCAAAAGATAATCGTAGAAAATAAAAACAGCCTGACCCTCCCAAAGCTTTTGATGCTGCAAAAGAGCGGGGGAATGAAGCAAGAGAAAAGGATATAACGATGATAACCTGCCTATCACAGGAGTTATCTTAGTTATCTCAGGGGGACATGCTAATGGAGACTTACAAAGTGCTAGAAAGGCACTTGTACGAGCTGCCAACAGGATGCAATCCACCTCTAGTGGCCCCATGAAGCAAGTATTGCACCTATAAATTTAAGGGAAGAGCTATCCTTTAGTGACTTGAACATAGACAAACCGACAGAAGTGCACAACGACACCTTAGTCATCTTGGCTATAGTGTCAAACTTTTGAGTAAAGAAGATCTTAGTGGACAGCGGGAGCTTCGTGGACATCATATTCCATGATGCATTCGTGTAGCTTGGCATAGAAAATGCCCAACTCACGCCAGTCAACACCCCGCTAATAGGGTTCAGTAGAGAGGTGGTGGAGGCGCTAGAAGAAGTCACTCTCCCAATGTCCTTGGCCTCCTATCCGAAGAGAGCTACAAGAATGGTGAAGTTTTTGGTGGTTAAGTCCCCCTACACTTACAACAAGATCCTAGAAAGACCAAGCATGAACTTATTTCGAGTTGTGGCTTCAACTTATCACATGAAGTTGAAGTTTCCCACTTCTAAGGGAGTAGGAGAAGCCGTTGGTGACAAGAGAATGGAAAGAGAGTGTTACGCAAATACTTTGCATAGAACTCAAAACATCTTGAAGAGCCAAGAAGGCAGCAGTGTAGTCAAGAACAAGGGTAAGTAAAAGTTGGTGGCCATGGTCAAAGAAAAGCTCGAGGTAGAGAGATGCCCAAGTTGAGAAAGAGAAAACTTGACAAAGCTAGATTAGAGGCCGTTGAAGAACTTAAGATCATTGAAGTACTCCCAAGAGACCCATCTAAGATGATGAAGATTGGGACCAGCTATTGTGGAAAGTTTGATAGCTTGTATTAGACAGAATGCAGATGTTCTTGCATGGGAGATGGAAAACCTGTGTGGCACCCTCCTTGAGTTGGAAATTAACCGACTCAATGTCGACCAGACATACAAGCCAGTGAAATAAAGAAAGAGAACATTTGGCTTTGAGAGATCACAACACATCAAGGAAAAAGTCGATAAGCTATTCACAACAACGTATATCCGCCCAGTCCATTATCCAAAATAGTTGGCTAACGTGGTCGTGGTGCTAGTGCCCAAGTCCGAGGGCAAGTGGCATTTGTGCATTGTTTTTATGGATCTCAACAAGCCTTGCCCCAAAGATCCATTCTCTTTACCTCGTATAGAATTGCTGGTGGATTCTACTTCGGGATTTGAAGTGCTAAACTTCCTCGAAGCATACCAAGGGTACAATCAAATCCGCCTTACACCTAAAGATCGAGAAAAGACTAGCTTTGTCACCAACCAATGGATCTTTTATTTATGAAATGATGCCCTAGAGGTTTAAAAACACAAGCGCAACCTACCAACAACTTGCTAACCAGATCTTCAAGCACTTGATAGGTCGCAACATAGAAGTGTTCATCAATGACATACTGGTCAAGAGTGGTTGCACTCCCGACCACATGCGTGATTTGGAGGAGTGCTTCACCATGATAAGAGCCTACCGTATGAAGCTCAACCCGTCTAAGTGCACATTCGGAGTAAGCAGATAGAAGTTCTTGGAGTACCTGATTTCGCAGAGGGGGATAGAAGCCAACCCCGATAAAATAGATATTATAATAAACATGTCTACCATCTCCCTACACTATCAGACACATCCAATAGTTTACTGGATGTTTAGCTACCTTAAACTATTTTATCTCAAAGTTTTAGGATAAAAGGCTTCTCTTCTTCAAAGTTCTTAGAGAAGTGGGGGATTTGTGCCAACAAGCATTCTAAAACTTGAAAAGGTACTTAGTTACTCCATATTTGCTTACAAAACCTAAAGTAGGGGAGACATTATTTCTTTACTTGGCGGTGACGAATGAGGCGGTCAACATGGTGCTAGTCTGCCAGGAAAGGAGAGAATACCACTTAATCTACTACATCTATCGTATCTTGCAAGGGACAGAGTAGAGATATCTGAGCATAGAGAAGCTCATCCTCACTCTAGTCATTGTAGGGAGAAAACTTTACCCGTATCATCCAGTAGTAGTCCTGAGCAACCACCCCCAAGCAGGTGTTGATGAATCCTAAAACTTTAGAAGGATAGTGAAGTAGGTTGTGGAGCTTAGTCAATCTAGCATCGAATTTTGCTCCTAACCCGCCATAAAGGCACAGATCTTAGTTGACTTCCTCATCGAGATAGTCTTAGATAGAGTAGGCAACTCGCTCCCCACCTGGACCCTATATATGGTGGAGCTAGAATAGTGCTCGAAAGTCTAGAGGAAGAAATTTTTGAATACGCATTGAGGTTTCAATTCTCCATATCCAATAATGAAGTGGAGTATGAAGCGCTCCTGTCTGGTGGCAAGTTAGCCTTCACAGTAGGGGCAAAGAAATTATGATCTACAGCGATTCTCACTTGGTAGTTAACCAGGTGGGAGGCTAAAGATGAGAAAATAGCTAAGTATTTGGAGTTGGTGAAAGACTTACTATCTAGATTCGAGAGATGTGAAGTAAAGCAAATTCTACAAGCTACCAACTCAGCAACAGATCTACTCGCCAAGCTTGTTAGCTCCATAACCAGTATCAAAAGTCAAAAAATCAACTTCTTCACTTCTATCTAGCCTGAGATAGAAGGAGAAGGGTTGCAAATCTTAAGTGTAGATGCCAAAGAGCTGAGATAGAAAGACGACATTATCAAATACTTGATAATGGAAAGATGTGCCCCAAACCTCGATGAGGCCCGCAAGTTGAGGGCGCGCGCCTTACATTTCACACTCATTAATGGTAAGCTATAGAAGAGAGGTTTTCTCGTACCATACTTGAAATGCCTTTTTCCAACTAAGGCTAATTATGTCATTTGGGAGATTCATTAGTGGATTTGCGGTAACTACATCAACGGGAAGGCCCTCGTTGCTAAAGCTTTGAGACAAGGCTATTTTTAGCCCACCATGTTGAGTGACTCTAAGGAGTTGGTCCTAAGCCACCGTGTATGCTAAGAACACGCCAATATCTCACACCAGAGTACTACACCCCTGCAACCCTTGAAAGCCCATGCCCCTTCGCCCAGTGAAGAATGGATCTCGTTGGACCATTTTCTCAAGCTACGAGACAAAGAAAGTTTCTCATAGTAGCGATTGACTACTTCACCAAGTGGATAGAAGCTGAATCATTGGCCAGGATTTTGGAGAAGGAGGTGATCAAGTTTTTGTGTTATTTTGAAATACCTTGAGCATTAGTGTCAGACAACAGAATATAATTTCAAGGTTCAAAATTTTGGGAGTGGTGTTATGGCCTTTCCATCAAATAGTTCTTCACCTCCGTCACCAATCCCTAGGCTAATAGCCAAACTGAAGTGACTAATCACATTATTCTGCAACACCTTAAGATGCACCTTAGAGCGACAAAAGGGGCTTAGGTGGATGAGTTTCAAATCATCTTATGGGCATACCGCACTACCCCATGAGTGTCATCTGGAGAGTCCCCGTTTAATCTTACCTACAGCATGGAAGCTATTGCCCCCATGGAGATTGGAGAACCTTCATAGAGGGTGACGCTATACTCCTCTAAGTATAATGATGAAGCGTTGTGAGTGAACCTCGACCTGATAGCCAAACTAAGAGAGAAAGCATCAACTCGGGCAGAGATATATCGTGCAAGAATGGCAAGAGCTTACAACCAAAATATGTATGTGATCCTTCCAAGTAGAGGACTTGGTGATGAGGAAAGCAGAGGTCTCGTGCCTGCTTGGCATGCTTGATCCGAAGTGGGAAGGCCCGTACAAGGTCACAGAGATAGTGAATGTTAGAGCATATTAACTCTAACATTTGAATGAGAAGGATGTACCACACACTTGAAACATAGCCAACCTAAAGAAGTTCTACCAATGACGTGAAAACAAATTACTTAAACTTTTTTTAGCTTTTCTTCTCCTGCAAGAGAACAATTGTTTCCATTCTTAGTTTGTTTACATTTTTGGTTATAGGGCACCCTACGGACTCTAGCTCTATTCATTGTTACAATTGATGAATTTATCAATAAAATTATCTTTTGCCTATATAATCGTGCAAACATTTAACACATGTCGCCCACTTATCTACATCGTCACCGACCCTGGAAGATTAAGTCATGACTACCTAATAGAACTAAAAATTCGGATCTAGCAAGGTCTCAAACAATCCCATTCCCCTACACTGCAGTTGAATGTTATAATGAACTTCACTAAGGCGAATCCTCATGGGCATACTACTCCACACTATGGGGACTCCCCAGCCCCTATCTTTGATATAAAAGAATCGCTCTTTCCAATGCCCTCGAGAGAAAGGACACCCCCTTAAGAACTTAAATCTAACTCGGGGATGCAAGTAAAAGTAAGGCTCATGGGCACCATCCACGTCGTGAAAAGAGCGTAAAAACTATCTAAGTTAATAGGGAGTCTGTGTGATACCCAAACCTCTCACTAATCACCTGTTCAAATATGATTCATGCATTACATGTTAACTACGTGCTATTTGCATTTATATTGACATCATATAATTTATTTTATTTTATACAACATTCTTAATCATTAACCTTAATTTTGAAGCTCTTGCACGGTATTGATTATCAAATCCCCTAACCTACATGGTCAATTCTACATTGGGATAAGAAAAAAATTAGGTATCAATATGATGAATATTACTAGGTTATACGTTATAAGTTTTAGAAGTGTTAAAGGTGTCACTAATAAGTTTATACGGTTTAATTTAATTTGAACATTTTATTTCAAAAGTATATATTTGTAAATTAACATACTTGGGATATTGGAAATGATATAATATGATTTAAGTGTCATATTACAAGGTCAGTATGTGCATATGATTTTAAAAATGCAAACAAGACAATCATTTAAGAATTGAATGTCAATCGGTTTAGAGATCGAATGAATGGTTAAGAAATTATGGTAGAATATATTATCCGATCGTACAAAAATTAAAATAGGTTGTAAATAGATAAATCAATAATGAGAAACACTAGATTATAGTTGTATAAGATGTATGTAACATCAAATTTGAACCACCAACTTGACACCTCAAGCTTTGCCAACTCAAGCTACCACCTAACCTTTCTTCATTTCTATCCTTGAACCATGACCAAAAATTATTTTCTGAGCTATTTCATCTCCAAAACCTCCATATTAAACTTTAGAAGTTGCTCTCAAGTGATTCCAAGTAAAGAAAAAACTGGAGGGAGCAAAGGAAAGTAAGGAGGAGCAAGTAGAAGTTTAAATTTGTGCATAGGTGAGTTTAACTCATATTTTTTATTTCAGTTCCTGAATTGTTTGAGAGTTTATGATTTTTAAAGATTCTATAATTATTTATAATCATGTTAGGATGTTATCTATGGTCTTATAATTCACAAAAGAGGGATTTTTAGTTGCAAAATCGCAATAGAAATCAATAAGAACATAAACTGTATACTTGTTAGTTTTTTATTTTTAAAGATTTATATATGTATAATAACTTGATTAAAACCTATCGATTTTATGATGTATGTGTTTATATGTGATTTTAGTGATGTATGTAAGTTTGGAGACATTATAACTTGAAATATGGATTGATATTTAAAGAGACACTCAAAATTATCATGATAGAACTTACAGTTTTTGTGCTGTGAACATTAGGCTAGTTTTACTAAGGTAAATCAGTGATATTAGGCAATTATAAAATATGGTTACATTTATCTACATGTTATCTAAGTGTATTAAAAATTTGGGAGTGATTGGATATGTTTAAGGATGTCAAAGTTAGCATGCAACTAAATTGGATAGAACGAAAATATGAAAAATGTGAATCTGTTTCATTTGATAATTTAGCATGTTTCAATCTAAACATGTTGCTATTGAGTTCTAACAATTAGGTACATGCTATTAGAGCGATGATACTTCAATTAAATGATGTTTTTATGTATCTAAGATGAGAAATTAAGGTATTTGAGGGACTATATTGGGTTCTAGTTTATGAAAGTTTGATTGTTATTTAGATAGTTTGGTGTTTAAGGTCTTAGTATGAGATTTTGTGCTTTCAACTTGCCAAAGTGAGAATAGTGCTTAATGTTGGGTAATATTACAAGCTATTTTACATCTAACGTTGGATAGGAATACTAAACAAATCTAGACTAAGCCACCAACCAAGTGAAAGGTAAGTAAAGATTCATTTGTAACTACAATGCATAGACATAGTAAATGTGTGATTTATATGTAATATCATAGATCATATGTGCATAGCAGAGGGCACACATTACTGTTATTCATGTCCATTGAGCATGCATACATGGGCATTGGCACGTGCATGCATTATATACGAGTATAGTGATAAATTTTGCATTGTACGGCATGATTTTGAAAAGGAAAATATTTTGCTGACCACTACTAGTGCACCAAAGCATGCATAGATTTGCATGGTTGTATGCATGGATTTGCAGATTCGCGTGCGTGGATTTGCATGTTTATGAGTATGAATGCATTTGCAGGCTTATATCATTATTGGCTATTGAATTATGGCAGTATGCAGAGCTCTTTTTCGGTACATAGGATAGTAGCATTGGTCAAGGCCCAAGAAAGAAATGAGTTTGAGAGAAATATTTTGATGCATGGAATTATATTGTGGGCATAGCATTTTGAGATGTATGATTTGATATTATGGATTATTCTTTGACATGCATAATCTTTATTTGATGAGCATTAGCTCATATAGTTTATGCATTGTAGATGAACACGATAATGCTTGAAGCATCTTTTGCTAGCTGGGTGGCTGTTGGAGCTCCTGCAGGTGTCTAAAGAAGTGTGTATATGGATGACGACCTGTTAGGTAATTTTGTTGGCTTATTATATTCTGAGTCTGTTGTATTATATTATTAGACTGACACTATATTTATTTTTAAAACTTTACTGTAAACAAGTATGTAAATATTGTGGTCGTTGTGGGTGTTGTGTTTTTATATAAATATTGATCCTGCTATATACAAGACATATATGAGAAAGTATTTTATACAAGATTGTGCGTGTAAAAAGTGATTTATCTTTTTTTAAAGTAGTAAACACACACAAATAAAATATCGCACATACATACAAGTTCTATCATGTCAAATTTATATATAGTTGTTGAGTTGTGGGTGTTACAACCGAGCCCCTCTAACTGATGGCAGAAGCCTGTAGAGGAAAATAAGGCATTAGGAGTAAGTTGGCTGAGACTAATACCTAGACTCTGGATAATGTTGACAAGAAGATAAGGGAGAGGAATTATGAACCCACTCATGAGATATACGACATAAATGGTGAAATGACCATTCAGAGACCTACTGTAGGAAGGACTAGCTTGTAACAAGAGGATAACATGAGTTTTTTGCGTAACACTTTAAGATTCCCCTGCTATTAAATAGGTGCCAAACACATCGACATCCACGGTTCTACTACGTTGGGTAACTACGGGGGGCTCCTCAGATCCGCTCTTCGACTCAACCTCTCCGCGTTCCCCCGACTCTCCGTGAGATGACTCTCCAAACTCTAATGAATCGTTACTCCAACTAGACTCTCTAGACTCTTCTTCCTCCCAGGACTCCCTATCACACTCAGGCAAATTAGTTATGGCTTCAATAGTTTTGGGTGGAAAACCTTCTACCTACCTAGGGTCAATTCGCCTACTACCCGGATAACTAAGGGGAACAATGAAAAACATGGAAGGAAGTAAAACGGTGTCATGGGAAGAGGAAAGGGGTAATAGGACAAAGTCACGGCACCTCTCGAAGGGACGAATGTCCCTAAAGGGTGACCTCGAGGTCGAGCCATAGGTGGCTCAACCTGTGCTGCCACCTACGGCAACAATGAAGTTCGTGGTGTCGTTAGTAGAAATCGATAACAGGCACGTAGGTTGTTACTAGTAGTGGCAGAAATAAACAAGTCCTAGCCTCTATTTCCTCAACTCTCTCTTTGTTTTTGAAGCTCTCAAACTTACAACTAAGGGCCCTTAAGGAGTTGGGTAGAGGTGAAGACTAAATGTTTGATAAAATGTCTAAGTGAAAGTATTATGGGGACGAGAAGAGAGAGAGAGAGAGAGAGAGGAGAGAGAGAGAGAGAGAGAAGGAGATTAGCAAAACAAAGAAGTAGAAAAAGCAAAGTGTGGTGCTCACCTTGTGACCCCATGTGGAGATGCTTTAAAGAGAGAAAATTTGCAATGTACCATAAGGATAAAATCTTTTGCTTTCCTAACCAAAAATGAGAGCTACCAAAAGGGTTTTTCAAATAAGAGGATTTTTATTCAAGAACTTACTTCAAAGATGATTACTTGATGCTACATACTCTTGATTTGCCCTCCCTACGTGAGGTCAATTTGAGAGTAAGGGGTTTATGAGTCGATCCCAGATGTATTCAGCAGGCCGAGTCCAAGAAATTTATAAATTATTGAGATAAATGGACATTAATATATAAGTTAAGCCCGCCAACGATCACTAGAGTCATCAAGCCCAAACCTAGGAAGACACATGCATTAGTACTATAAATATCCCCAACCTTCATTATTAAAAGGTATGTAATTTATTAAGCATTTATCTGCTCTTAAGTTCTCTGAAATTTTTCTGTTTTAGAACTGACTTGAGTATTGGAGAATTTTCGCCTGGTAAATTCTGGCGTCCCTAATGCTTATTTATAATACATACAACAATCCACCTATCGGTTCAATCTATCAGAAGTACTATCCATTGGAATGATACCACATCAAATATAAAAATAGAGATTTAGTATAAATGGTGTTAAATATCAAATTCCCTCAACCACGTCCTATTCTCACCACCACCACCAGTCCACCCTCGCCTGTATATCTTTCTCTCTCTTATCTTCTTTGCCGCCATCTCTCATCTCCGAAACCATTTCTCTTTTTACACGGAAATGATTCATTTGTAAAATTGTCAAGGCTTCTAAAAATGATGATGACAACTGCCCGCCTAAAAAATATTGCGAAGGGCTTAATTCATAGACATAGATATTTATTTTGTTCTACCCTTATATCATAATTTCTCCAGTCGTCCTATTAAATATAGAGGTGATGTATTTTTCGTGGCCCTCAATTTTTTTATACGGCGAGCCAAATCACAATGGGAAATATGAGATAAGAGACTGGTCTTATTAGTTACATTATTATATTTTTATATATTTCATACTAATATTTATTTGTTATAACTCTACCGCCATTGTAGTCTTTTCCCCCATAAGCTCAAGCACAAGAAATTTTACTACTAAACATTCACTCACTTCCCATCTTTTAACAACTTATCAAATTAATTTCCTAACATTATTAGCTACTTCCCCAAAAATCTCTGAATTTTTACACGTTTGAAAAACTAACCAGTTGCAAACACCCCATAGTCTTCATTCTTTACTTTCAAATAGGGTTTCAGTTGTAATCCTAGTGGTTAGGCAAACCAGCATTTTCGTTTCACCACCAGAGAGAGAATTTCCTCAAGTAGGTTTTGATTCAGTCAAACTCCACCACCGAGTACTTGTTATAATTAGCTTTTTCATTTAGGCAATGTCATATCACTTGTCTATAAGGTGATAGGTGGATGGATAGACAAGATGACAAGGCCATGAAAGAATGAAAAGAACATTAAATACTCCAAGGAGACGTTTCATATTGAAATTTTTCTCCAAAGAGGAATAAATTCGTATAGATTTCTCATCAAGTGATTTTGGTTACTTGGAAGTTAGAAGAAGCTCCCAAATCATGAGGGTGGTGGGGTCTTTTCTTTTCCTTATCTTTGAATCCCATCAAAAGTTAGTGGACTTTTTTATATCCCATTAATGTGCTTCCAAAAGGGTACTTAGATGACTATACATAGAAATATGCAATTCATTGCTACAACTCATTGTATGCTCTATCTTATGATGTTTCCCTATTTTCGGGAATTGAGTATTCCTTGGTCATTCCATTTTGAATTGGCAATACTTCAGCAGCTATAAATAATATATATGCATATATAGTATATATGTATATATATTTTATTAGAATCATATGCATTGCTCATCTCACTTTGATGTCACATATATAAAATTGTGAGTAGAGATAATAATAGAACAGGTTTTACCAAATTTAAGATTTTTCTTGCCAAAGATTTTTATGACCAGGACCCGCCCCATATTTGGACTTGGCTAATTACTCCCATTAGATTTATTTTATTATTTTAATAAAATTATATTAATATATATAATAAATTTAAGAAAATAAAAAAAATTAAATAAGGTAGGTCAAGGTAGTGCAAGTTTGAAAACAAAAATTCAAAATCCCTCTCAAATCCGAACCCACCCCATTATCCTCTCTAATTATAAAATATTAAACTTAGATGTGATTCACATAAATATTATCTCAATAAAATTATTAACTATTAGATTTGGACATGAAAGTATAGTTTTTTTGTTTTTACCATACGCAGTCTTCGCCACCTCTTTGCATCTACACACCAGACTTTCAGAATTAACTATGATGCTCTCAAAATTTTAAGTTCGTTATTGCTGTTGGTCAGTTAACTGGACTATTTTTTCATGGGTAATAACAAATAATTTAGTCAACTTATTGAATCTAATGGAATAATACTAAATAATCTATTGAATATTAGTATTTAAATGGTGAAATATTAACATTGCAAAATATTATGATAATAAGTTAGTTGAAAAATTGGGAGTTGATATTCCTGTTGTGTTTGCATATATGCCTCGGGATATGTGGCATAACAAATTTAAAATTTTATAAAATTATAAACAATAGTATTATTTAATCCATGCATGTCATTGCTATTATGATTTTATTGATTATGTTAAAGTTTAATTTTTTATCTAAAACGGGAATTCCCGGTTGATGAAGTGAACAGAATTCACGAATAAATTCACTTCCACACATTACTTGAAATAATCCAAACCAAAAACCCTTTTAGTTCCTTAATTAGTTCACCCAAGAACTCCAAATATATCTATTCTAAAGTTGATCTACTTAGATGTTCATATGATATTAAGTTTATGTTAGTAAACTTGATTCTATGATCCTAACTAGAGTGTACAGAAATTTTAGAGCAATAACACAAACACTTTGTATATGATTATTTTATTTTTGAGTACTTTTATAGAGAAGGTAGAATTAACGGGAAAAAAACACGCAAGAAGAAAAGGGAAAGGGGATAGTGTTCTACTGCCAGGGGCCGAAAATTTGCTGCTATTTTCTTCATATTTTCGGCCACTCATAGGGAGTATTTATGTTCCATCCTTCCCATCTCAATGAACCAATCCATGTTGGATGTCATTTCCATAAGGTAGTTTTCTAGTATATGTAGAAATTTATGGATACTATCCTATACTCATCCAACTATTTTGTTTTTTTTTTTAATCTAGATTTAGATGTTGAAATTAATTTCCTAATATGGACTTACATATTTAAACAACAATTATATTATAGGTTATCTAATTTGATAGGGTCAAATAAGTGATCTACCATACGAGACTCTAGAAATATCTTTAGGGTATGGACTTTGTAATGTATAGAGACCTAATACTAGTCAAATTCAGGATTGATGGGATTCTCTTTGACCTAATATATAAAGAACATTATGGGTTATGGTCCCCAAGTCATATCATACAATATTACTCTTCTTCTCTTCTCCATCTTAGAGAGAGACCCATTGAGTATTCTAAGTTGATTTGACTGTGGAAGACGTATACCCCGATTGCTTTCATTTGGCTTTTAAGGCCTTACCTTAGTTGGACAACCCCAAATATATTGCATATCCATAATCCATAAGGAGTTTTAGTTACCACTTTGATTGAATCATTTTTCATCACTCTTATGTCAACCTCATATTCATGGAGAAAGACGATATAATAACCATAATCGTTGTTCTCATTTCTCAAGTAGATTTCTTAATTGCATTTCCTATTGAGATTGTTGAGTTTGCTCTTTAAAAAATAATTTTCTTTATTTTGAAGAGAGAACTCCTCAACATTGTCTTGATAGTCCGAATTTGTATCTTGAACAATGTCAGAAATAGAAGCCTAAATATTATCAATATTGACACTAGGAAGAGAAATGAATTCGGACTATCAAGACAATGTTGAGGAATTCTCTCTTCAAAATAAAGAAAATTATTTTTTAAAGAGCAAACTCAACAATCTCAAGAGGAAATGCAATTAAGAAATCCACTTGAGAAAGGAGAACAATGATTCTGGTTATTATATCGTCTTTCTCCATGAATATGAGGTTGACATAAGAGTGATGAAAAATGATTCAATCAACTTTCATCAAACCAATAAAGTTTTAGTTTTCAAAAGTGGATTGGTGCCATGAAAGATAAGATGAAATCCATAAGAGACAATGACATTTGGGATCTCATCAAATTGCCTAAAGGTGTGAAATACATTGGTTGCAAATGGATATTTAAGACTAATAAGGATTAAAAAGGCAATGTTGAGAGATATAAAGTATGTTTAGCCGTCATCGCTCAAAATGAATACATTGATTATAAAGAGACTTTCATTTTGGTTTAATTGAAAGACTCTTTAGAATCACTTTGGCAGTTGTAGCTCATTTTGATTTGGAGCTGGCTTCCCGTTAACGGTATCATAAATTTCATCAAGTCGTTATCTCGTTTAGGTTTGAGATAAATAAGGTTGATGATTGTGTATACCACAAGTTCAGTGGGAGTAAATACATCTTCCTGGTGTTATATATCGATGACATACTGTTAGTCAGTAGCGATATAGGCTTATTGCATGAAACCAAGAGATTTCTGATTAAGAACTTTGAGATTAAAGATCTTGGGGACGTCTCTTTTGTCTTAGGCATTCAGATATATTGAGATCTCTCTGAGGTATCCTTGGGTTATCACAAAAGAGCTATATCGAAAGAGTTTTCAGTAGATTTGACATGAAAGATTGCACATCGGGAGATACTCTTATTGCTAAGGGAGACAAGTTTAATCTCAATTAGTGCCCCAAGAATAACTTTAAAGTAAAAGAAATGCAAAAGATTCCTCATGCGTCAGCTGTAGGAAGCCTTATGTATGCTAAAGTTTGTATTCATCTAGATATAGCATGCATAGAAGGAATATTAGGCAGATATTTATATAACCCTAGAATGGATCATTGAGAAGCAGCCAAAAGGATTATACGGTGTTTATACATAATAAAAGATTATATGCTCACTTATCAAAAATCAGATCTTCAGGAGATCATTCGGTATTCTGATTTCGATTTTATTGGATGCCTATACAGTCAGAGATCCACTTTGGGCTATACTTAATTGCTAACTAGAAGAGCTATTTCTAGGAAGAGTGCTAAGCAAACACTCATAGCTTCTTTCACTATGGTAGTTGAATTCATAGCATGTTATGAGGCATCTAATCCTGGGATATGGCTGCGTAACTTTGTCACTATGCTGCATATTAAGGATGGTATTAAATACCACTAAAGATATATTGTGACAATAAATCGACTTTACCATATTCCATTAACAACAGAAGCTCTTTGAAGTCGATGCACATAGAAATCAAGTTTCTTGTTGTTAAATAAAGAAAGAATTCAGAGTTATCAAGGGTCTATAGAACATATTCGGACAAACTCCATGATTGCGGATCCACTCACCAAGGGTTTACCACCAAGGTGTTTCATGAGCACACTGCTCATAGGGTGTTGTATTCTTTGATATGTGCACTTCAGTGGGAGTTTGTAATTTTGATATTCTTTTGGTTTAGACACAATTTATGTTTATTATTTGCAGAATAAAGAAGATGGTTTATTTTCATACTCTGAATTATTTGTAGTTTAGCATGATCTTATAAAGAATAAAGAATGACTAGTTGGAAATAGGCATGTTTGAGATCACATTGCATGTAATTTCCATGCTATACATCCATACTCGATCTATGTCATTGAATATGTTAGCGTGGTGACCATTGATGGGTCTAGTTACGAATAAATGCAATGAAGGTCGCTTTGATCCCATGCTGATATAGGAGATGTACCAGATTGTAACTCAGAAGATATTTCAAAGATAGATAGCATTTTGTGCGCACTCAAGATTTATAATATAATTGTTTATGGTATTATATGTAGTCCAAGTGGGAGATTGTTGGAATTAATTTCCTAATATGGACTTACATATTTAAACAACAATTATATTATAGGTTATCTAATTTGATAGAGTCAAATAAGTGATCTACCATACGAGACTCTAGGAATATCTTTAGGGTATGGACTTTATAATGTATGAGTCAAATTCAAGATTGATGGGATTCTCTTTGACCTAGTATATAAAGAACATTATGGGTTATGGTCCCCAAGTCATATCATACAATATTACTCTTCTCCTCTTCCCCATCTTAGAGAAAGACCCATTGAGTATTCTAAGTTGATTTGACTGTGGAAGACGCATACCCCGATTGCTTTCATTGTCATGGATTCAGGTACGCTTTCGATTTAGAATTAAAGTATTTCTTGATAATTTACATGATTCTGGATTATGATTATTGAATCATATTATATTAAATTCTAACATTAGAATTTTCCATCTTCTAATTCCTAATGGGACTTGATCATATTAAACCTATACCCATTGAACCTAGGCTTAAAATCAATTAAGTCAATTAATTGATCCCATTAATTAATTTAATTAATCAATTATAGAAATTAATTTAGGTCCATTTAATTAGTTACTTCAATTGGGCTTCCCTAATCTCACAAGATCCATTTAATTGATCTCATCAATTAATAAAATTAGTCAAATACTTAAATTAATTGAAACCCAATAATTAATCAATCCAATTAACTGAACAATTGAATTATTTCTTTTAGCAATAAATTGACGTATTTGTGACCCTTTAGTTTACCAATAAACTAGTAGTGGTTCATAACTTGTAATATAATTGTTTAATTAATTCTTTTAAAATTTACCCTCCTAATTATAGGAACACACCAATCATGGTTACCATTTAGCAACACATCATAAAGATCTAGATATAGTTGAAGTAACAAACTTTTTCAATTACGATACCATTCACGTACAATTCTTCTATAAATTAATCTTCCAATTTGGCAAAGGGCATGAATTATTAGTCGTAACTCAAATAACTCAATAAGTATGTATTTTTTCCCAGTTACTTGATGCTACAACTTTAAAGTTGCAAATTCAAGTACAAGTTATGTTAAATAATAAATTTCTTGTAAGTCCGAAATCGATTCACAGAGAAATTGTTTAAAATTTTTAGGATTATATTTCTTAAAAATGGGCTTTATGTGCTTTAAAATAAAGAAGAATTTTTGCTATAACTTAGAAATCAAAGTTGTCCCCGTGGGCATGGCACAACGGTAAGACATGAAGGGGAAAATATGAGCATCGTAGGTTCGAATCTCTTTGGTGGTAGGAGCATAGCGTGCATGTATCTGCCCCTCTGGGGGTCCCTTGTCGTGCTGTAGGTGGGTCCATTGGAAGGACAACTAAAGCGAAAGTTCGATCCAAGTATGTATAGATTGTGTCACCGTATTTACCTAAATAGCGAACTAGGGGGAAAAGTCATCATCTCCCACAATTAGTCAAGTGAAGCCTGAAACATGGGTCATAAAAAAAATCAAAGTAATAAAACTACTGAGTATTAAGGATCCGCTCTAGAGTTTTGAACAGAGGAACGATTATTTATTATTTGTTTTACTTCTTTAAATGTCACTATTGGAATTCATACACAATAAAGGTTTCAATGGGAATATGTTATCAAATAACTCATACATTAATGTAATCATGATATTGTCTTACTATTTACAAATTATCTCTTAACACCAATACTTATTTATGGGATCAAGTATTTATGCACACTTTTGTTTACAATAAATTAAGGTTTCACATTAATACTCGGTATAGTAGAACCATATAATAAGTTAAATGAACCCCAAGTATTTGTTGTGTCATTTGTGATACAAAAATCAAGAACAACCACTAAACAAGAAGGGTTTTAACGCCAACACTTATTTATGAAAATAAGTATTTATGCACACCATTGTTTATAATAAATCAAGATTTTACATTAGCAATCGGTGGAGTAGAATTGTACAATAAACTAAATGAACCAAAGTATTTATTATATCATTGGTGATACATAAATTAAGAATCACCATAAAATAATGAGGATTTTAACACCATCACTTATTCGTGGGATTAAGTATTTATTCACACATTTGTCTACAACAAATTAAAGTTTCACATTAGCAGTTGGTGGAGTAGAACCGCACAATAAGCTAAATGAACCCAAATATTTGTTGTGCCATTTGTAATATATAAATTAAAAATCACCATAAAAAATGAGGGTTTTAACCAAAAATTAAAATAATAATACAACACACCTGAACATTATACACTTTTATAACTATTTCTCTTCCTCCATCAAGAAGTTCTCCATTTCTCCTCAACTAAATGAAATTTAGAAAGATATAATAAAAGTAGAAAATACTAAAATTAGAAAAGAAACTAGAGAATACACTTCTATTACTACTAGAAAACTTACATTACTACTAGAAAATTTAGTATAAATAAAGACAACAATAAAACTTTCTTTCCTCTTCTAGGGATTTTTGTACTAAGAGCCCTTATTTATAGTAGAAGAGTGTCTAAATTTACATCTTTAAATTCACTCCAAATGCAATCTAAATTAATTTCATACGTACTCTAAATTCACATGTCATTTTCAAATTTAATTTTTTCACACATTTTTCTTCATAAAATCAGCTGATTTTGGAAAAATAATCAATATGAAAGCTGTATATTTGTCTATTAGCTACATTTTTCAACTTGAACCACCTAATTCCAACTATTAGGGAGAAAGTTAATCTTGATTTAAGGAAATATGTTAGCACAGATAGATTATTTTCAATATACACAATTGAATGAATTATCTGCTATAATCAAGGTTGAATTGGGTTGACCTTCCAACAGCAAAGTTGTAGTTCTGTCTTTTGGCTTTCAAATGAAGTAATATTAAGATCCAGAGGGCTTTTGGATATGAAGTTATGCCCAAAATACCAAAACTGCACAAGATTAGAAATATGCTTATTTTGAATTTAATGCAAGTCCAACAATCATTTGCAAAGTTTAAGTGATTTATTGCATATATTTTGATCTATACATAATGGACTTAGGCAAAAATGATTATTTTCTTCTAATTGCGATGCTTTTTTGATCCAATAAAATATTATCTCTCAACTTGCTCATGAAACGTGTTGTCTTCTTTGGTTTCATTTTGACTCTTTTTGATCTCTTTTTATTTATTGATTTACTAACATAAAACACTAATAAAACTATAATATTAACAAGAATAAAGCAAAGAAAGTATAAAAAATTTGATACAAAAATATATTAAAATATACACTTATCACTTAACTCAATGATTAAATTAGTAAACTTATTTTTTGACTCTTATCCAACCTTAGCCAAGAATTTTCAAGTCAATAATTATAGAAAATATAGGAGATTCTTCTATTCATCTAAATAAGTAATAGATTTTTTGTTAGACACTCATTAACCTTCATGCATAATAAAATTACACCAAAATTATTCTCCTTTTGATTATCTATGTAACCAATGAATAAATCAAAGTATAATCGATTATGCACAAGATTACCATAGTACCTCAAATTTAAAGGTTAATCTTGCACTATTATAACGGAGAAACTTCATATTTGATAATATTTCATTTTCAATTAGAAAATTCTAGGCAGGGTTGTTCAACTTACTAATTCTCTAACAAGCATCCACGTTCATATACTAGTGTCTATACACTAATATTCATGAAACAAAACATTCTTCTTGTGAGCGGGCATGGTATGTGGAATTCATCCTAAATTATTGATGTCCTGTCTTAATAATTTTTTACTTAGAATGATTTAAGATCAATACCCCATAACTATATATGATTTAGGAGTTTCACCTAAATTTAATTAAAACAAATAAAGATGAAAAAATATCAAATTTATTAATATTGAATAAATAAAAAAGTTAATTACAAGAATCTAAAAGCGGCCAATACAGTTAACTCACCGAACAGTACCCTAATAATTTGCACTTCAAAAAATGATATCCACATTCGGCTTCTACTTTACCTGTAAGTAAATTACAGTTTTTTCATTATTTTAAGAGAGAATGTAGTTGTAATTTTTTTGGCAAATATACCTTCAATTCTCTTAAGTAATAGACTAAATGCCTAATAATTTTGGGGAGATCAATTTTGTATATTTTTTACTACAAAAGATATTATTTTGCTATTAATTCATTCATTCTAATTAAATATCCTCAAATATAAGTCACGGATCATGTGGCCAAATGAAATTGAATTCTATCCTGTAGAGTTGTTTAATCAATTGTCTTATATAACAATAAAAAAAAAAAATATCTTTCATTCGTAATGAAATAATTTACTCTAAGTGTAATATTGCTAAATAATATTTAAAGCAAATTGTGATATTGTTCGTAGTTAACGCGTCATTTGCTCCATTTCAAAATAATATTTATCTAACAAGAAAAGGAGATAAAAAGTGCATGCTCTAAATGTTAAATTAGGAACTAATTTGTAAAAGTAAATCACCTTAACAACATGCTATCAAATTGAGTAAATTAAAAGGTAAATATAGAAGATAAAAATCAAATAATTTTGTCTAAAAAATGAAACACCAAATTAATAATGATATGCTTAGTGAAGGTGAAGTTCAATTGGAAGTTCTCAATAAGTTCTTCATTTTCAGTTGCATAATTTGCATTGTGTCATCTACATTATACACAATTATAAAAAAAAAAATAATGTCGAATAAAAAGGTTTAAAAAAGAAAAAGAAAAGAATAGATAATTTGTTGATGTCCTAACTTCAATTCGTAGAATAACCAAAGGGAAATCATATAATGTTAACTCACCGGTCATTAATTTAATAAGAAACACATAATTGAGACAACATAGATGAAAAATATATTAGACAAATGATTAAGGAAATTAAAAATGAGGTAAAGACAAAAAGATTTTAGCATTTGATTGACTGTGTTGTACCTTATAAAAATTCAATATTCCATCACAATTGAAAATAAGATAATTAAGGGTATATTAGTCATGAAAACATTTAACTGTATACTCCATTATATTAATTAATAGACAATTTTGTCCACTATTAAGGAATAAAGTTATAACGAAGTGCGGGTAAAAAAATTTAGTGTGTGAATATTAACTTGCTTTTAGTTAATAAATGAAACTATAATTTTTGGACCACTTTTGAAAAGAGGCCTCATAGTCTTTTTCTAAAGTCATAAAGTTGATCCCAGAAGATATCACTCTTTTTATTTCAAATGCACCATTGAAAACGACTGTTGCAATAATTGTTTCTCTTGTTCAATAGCACACTCCTTCTTCTTTTGCTGCCTTTTTCCTTCTTGTTTCGCTCAATTTTGGGGACCCTTTCTTTTACTGCCTTTTAAAGGGCCTTCTCTTTCTTATGAGAAGATGATTGGATGGTTGTTGTTTCAGACGACTTATATATGCCATTATTTAACATCACCTTACTATTAAACAGTAAATAGTTGCACCTAAATTTTAATAATTAATTTTGCACACAAAATTGAACATTTGCAACAAGTCCATACTAATTATAATGGTCAGCAATTTTGACACTCTCTAAAATATAATATAAATAAACATTATGAACCCAACTTTCAGTATCTCAAGCCCAAAAAAGTTCTCTTTCTTTTTTAAGGTAGTGAAATATTAATAGTATACCATTAATCACCATATCAAATAATAGGGAATCAAGTTAAAAACTTCGTCATCATTTAATTGAAAATTTAGGATTTTAAATTATACAAGTTCATCTCTAGAATTGGTTAACTGTTGACTATTATGAGTAGAGTTTTTACTACACTAAATATAAGTCTCTCTAATTCCACATTAAACTTTTGTACACATTTCTACTAGATTATTCATTGTATTTAATTAATTTTTGATTGATATCTAAATAAAATTATATTGTATAAGTTGTATTGTTTTCACTTTTGGTCCTCTATATCCATTTAGTGATTCTAGTCCTGCAATTTTTTACTCAACAACAAATTAGTCCCTTTAGCCGAAAAATTTAAAATTTCCATTGAGAAAAACTTAAAGTAGACGAGAAAGCACATGCCGTAGAAATTGGGAATCATTTATCAAAATGAAGGGGAAATTGGCTTAAATGGTGACTTGGCAAACATTTTGAAGGGAAAATAAATGACATGGCTTGCCAACGGGATAAAATAGAATAATTTCATCCAAAATTATAGTTGACGTGACTTGGCAACATTTTGGAGGAAAATTTGATGGCATGGCTTGCCAACTGAATAAAGTAGAATAATTTCATGCACTCTGAGATCTAAATCTGCATCAGTTGTAATATATGCTACACCAGTAAATTATCAATTGGATAATTGACAAATGTCTTATTTTTTATAAAATAAAATATTTATTAATTATCCACACACTTTGTGTATTATTTATCGGCTATATCATATCAAGAACCTATGGATGAAGTAAAAAATATCTCATTAACCACTAGAACATATCAACAACTTCTTTACTTTTTCTTGAATTTAATTACTTAAATTATTGTTTCAACATATGGCTTAGTTATATATGATATGTTACTACTGTTCTGCAATATTAATATTATTTCAACATATTTACATAGAATAGATTATTTTAAAACATTAAGTTAAGCATGACTATTTGGTGTGTTTACAACTGAACTCAAATCTTTAGTTGTACTTAGGCAGTATGCATTTGTTTTTTGTTTTTTTTAATTTTTTTATGACCTAGTTTTATAGGCTTTCACCTGACTAATTTTGGAAGAGGATAATCTTTCTTTCTGATTCATCATTCGAGTAAATACGGTGACACATCTTATACACACTTGAGTTAGACTTTCGTTTTAGTTACTCTCCCAATAGATCCACCTATAGCGCGGCAAGTGACTTTCGGAAAGGTGAATACAGGGATATGAACTCACGATACTTCATATTTTTTTCATCATGTCTTATCGCTGCGCCATGATTGCGGAACGGCAGTATGCATTTTTGGATATACATAGGTTGATGAGAAGAGGATATTGAGCTAAAGTCTATGTTTCTAGATATGAATATGGCAACAGGGATATAAGATACCGTAATTATCAAAAGATATAGAATAGATATTGTTAGACTACATTTAACAAAAAACACAAAATTAAATCTACGTTTAAATATATTTTTTTAGCAATTCAGCCAGTGAAATTAGAAAAAAGAAAAAAAAGTATGATCTTAGATGAGCAGTTAATGTATACCACATTACCTTAATAATGTTTAACTTAAATATGATATAAAAATGGTTCATTTTAATTGCAATATGATATGAAATAAATAATTTAATCATTAAATTCACAATATTTTTTTTCAATGTATTTTACGTACTTCAAGTGTCATATTATGTTATTAATCCATGTCGGACACAATTATTACACATGCCAAAAGTATTGAATACGTACTAGCGCTATTTTTTATTTTAATAATATTTTCAACACATTTTTAAATGTTGGACATTTCAAAAATGTATACAAACTTGATAGTTCACTAGTCGGATACTAAAGCTATGATTGATTGCGATTTGGCGAAATATATTTTTTGAGACAAAATTATATTTGCTTTTTTATTTTTTCAAAATAAATTTATTCTTTCCCTAAAATAAAATGGAGTCCACCATATATCAATATCAGTATATAATGTTGTAAATGAGCTAAACTACTCGCGAGTTATTCGAATCTCGACTTGAAAAAAAATTCATTCTAAATCGATCGATAATTTTAACGAGGCGAGCTCGAGCTCAATTTTGAGTTTGAAAATTTTATCAAGTCGAATTTGAGCCTAGTAGCATTTGGCTCGTTAGCTCGTGAACCTGGTCGTTTATATATTCACGAGCTTGAACTCAAACTCGACTCATTTATAAACTCGCGAGCCTGTTCGCTAGCTCGAGCTCGAACTCAAGATCAACTCATTTGTATACTCTCGAACTCGAGATCAACTCATTTATACATTCACAAACCTATTCGCGAGCCTGACTTGTTTGATAAGTTTACAAACATGTTCGCGAGTGGCTTGTTTAAAAGTTCGATAATAGGCTCAATAAAATTATAAAAATGTTAAACACAAAGTTTTCTAATGGAATCAAACACAATACTTTTGAAAAAAATGTGAAAACTCACACCACTAAGCCAACTATATTTTTGTATAATCAAACATATTAAAATATTCTTTAAGGATTAATATAATCAATAAATAAAACTTAATGCAAATCTTATAATGGTATATTTAGAATAATTAATTGAAAAATTATATATAACTAAGATAATTCATAAAATAAGAATATAAATTTGGAATAATTAATAAAATTAGGCTAATCAAATAAAACCAACTCTTATTATGATTTATGAAATATCTAGAGTATGACCTACTTAAAATTAATAAATTTCGTACATTTAAAAAATTTTAAAATAAGAATATAAATAGAGAATAATAAATTTAGACCATTCAATGCAAATCTTATAATGATATATTTACAATAATTAATTAACTAATTATATATAACCAAGATAATTCATAAAATATGAATATATATTTAGAATAATTAATAAAATTAGGTTTCGCTTTAAAATTTAAAAATCATAAAAATATAAATATGTAATAATATACTTAGTCTAATCAACTAAAACTCAATTCTACATCTTAGGATGATAAACTATAATAATAAACTAAAATTTTATATCTTAACTATATTTAAAATAATTCATAAAGTAAGAATTTTAATTAATAATAATAAGCATAGATTAAAATATAAAATAAATAATTAAATTTTAACTTAAGATAATTCATTAAAATAAGATTAAATTTAGAATTATAAGTACATTTTAATTTAACAAAATATATCTGTCTCTGAATTCATGTCATTCAACGATATGTTTTTGATCTTTTTTGTATTATATTCGAATAAAATTCAAATCATGAATTATTATGAATGTCGAATAATACCTGCACATATTTTTTTACTATGCTCTTAAGGGGTGATTAGTATATAAAAATAAAATTATACGGGCATAGAAATGAATTTGGGAATGTTGAATAAATTTGTTGTATTTAAAATATTTAAAAATAAGAATATAAATAGAGAATAATAAATTTAGAGTAATTAAGAAAAAACTCAATTCTAAATTCTAAGATGATAAACTATAATAGTCGACCAAAAATTTTATATACTACCTACACTTTACATCACTTATAAAAAAATCAAGTTAATAATAATAAACTTAGTATAATAAGAAAAATTTAATAATATACTATAGAACCATGATTTAGAATAATTAAATAAAAAATAAAAGTCAAACTTAAGATAATAAATAAAAATTAAGATAAAAGAAGAATAAAAATATAAAATAATAAAATAAAAACTAATCAAATATCATACTTTAAGATAATACATTTAGATTAAATTAGTTAGAAGATTAGATAATTGTTTTGCTTTAAAATTTAAAAAATATAAAAATATAAATATGTAATAATATACTTAGTCTAATCAACTAAAATTCAATTCTAAATATTAGGATGATAAACTATAATAAGAAATTAAAATTTTACATATTAATTATATTTAAAATAATTCATAAACTAAGAAGTTTAATTAATAATATAAACGAAGATTAAAATATAAAATAAAATGTGTTGTTTTCTATTTTTTGAAATAAAATGTGCTTATCAAACTCGATTGTATAGTTAACGAGTTCGAGCTCGAGCTCGATTTTATGCTTAACGAACCGAGCTCGAACTAAGCTCGTTTAACATACTAAACGAGTTATTTTTAAATTGAGATCGAGCCATTCGCGAGCTTAATAATTTTCAAACAAACTGAGTTCAAGCTTAATTATAAAAGCTCGAATCGAGCTTGAGCTGAGCTCGAATCTATGAAAAATTCAAACGAGTCGAACTCGAGTTTTTTCCTATTCGACTCGATTCGGTTCGATTACAGCCTTATCAATACATATATATATATATAATTTTTTTCAAATTTTTTTAAAATAAGGTGGCAAATTGAACAATCATGTAAAATTTGGGTATTAAAGTTCGATAACTTTAATATGTACCATGTATGTAAGAGAATTTCGATGAAATATTCCGCCGACAATGTAATTTGGAGGGTTAAGTGTAAAAAAAAATAGAAAGCTTAAAGGATGATATGTGAAAAATCGCATAGTTCGAATGGATTAGTATTTTTCCCCCTTAACTTTATAAGGTAAGCAACCAATCAATTCATAATTAGAGTTCCAAACTTACTTTCTTTCTTTTTATTTCTTTTATTCTTTTCTTTTCTTTTTTGCATGAGAAATGCAAATCTAATAAATAGTAGTGAAATGCAAAACTTACAAAAAATGCCGTGGCACATTTGACATAAATTGTTAAATTGGTTGAACCCCCTTTAAAATAAATATTACAGCCAGGTGCCATACAAACTGATGTTTCTCACCCATTGAAATACCTTTGTTTCCTTTAAATTGTTCCCTCCCATTTTTTCCGACTTGTCCTGCAGAGAATTAAAAAAAAAATAAAAATAAAAATAAATAATTGTGTACTATTTGTAAATACTCCCTCCTAGTCTCAAAGTTATATTTTAAATTTAACCTGATATTTTGATGAATGTTTAAAAAATATAAGTGTTATGTATTTTTATACTACTCTTAAAAATAATAGTTGAAAATTAGTTGTATCATATTATTATTTTAATTGATAGATAATTTTGAAAAAAAATATTTATGGAAATAAAATCTTATTATAGAACTTTCCCAAAAAAATAAAAATAAAGAGTAATAAATTTGGATTGAGTGAGTGCATGTTAAATTGCTCATGTCAGAGTCAATTAGGTTAGCTTAGACAAAGGCTGAGGTTTCAAAATTTATAATTAACTTGATTGAAGAACTTGAATTTGAGAAAAGAATTTTTAATAATTCTAATGTCAAGTGAATTTGAAATTCACAATAATTATTGAAAAAAATGACTAAAAATGGGTGTTAAAAAATATGAAACCCATAATAATTTAGAATTATCCTATAAAAGGATGAATTTATTTTAAGAACTTAAAATCTTTAACTCTAAATTTTTTCAATCTAAATGCAATGCTTTAAATTTGTAATTGCATATTTAATTATTTATAGTAGTTAATGTACAGTAATATTGGGTTTGCACAGTTATGGGAAATATATACATAGCGAAATTTTAAAATTTTCAAAAACAAAAACAAACATTACATCATATGTAATTAAAAATGAATTTCAGAATCCTTTCTTGATTACTCAGTTGTGTGTTCTTCTGATACTTATATTAAGAAAGTTTCAAAAACTATTATTGTGATTTGCACTCTGAGTAATGAAGATGTAAGAAACGATTTAAATTGTCTTCTTTCCATGAACTTTTCGCAAATCTTGAATCCATCCACGAATTGCTTTCGTGAATCTTGATTTCAAACTCTTCGTGTTGGAGACAGTTCGTTTAAAGCCCCAAGTATTACTCCTCTAAGCGTATCCATATGTTGGAAATTTCCACACCAATTGAATCCATGTAGTGGATTCAAAAGGCGTATTCTACTCTAAAATATGTGGAGTTCAATTCTTAATTCAACTACTAAATAGAATAATTGAACCATGATCAAAAGGTGAAACTTTTTAATGTTAAAAAGAATAGAGGGAGAAAGGAGGCGGGTTTTTTTTTCCTTGTGATGGCCAATTTTTGGCTTCCTTGAAGCTCTAAATTTCAACCATAAGGGGGAGTTCTCTTATAGAACTCCTCCAATTCTAGTCCCACTAAGTTTTCTTATACTCCTTTCCTCATTTGATTTCTTCTTTCTATCAAACTATAAGACAAGCTTAATTTTTGTAATTAAACTTTCTAATGGGCCTCCTACAAGTCCATTATCTTAGGCTTGGATTTTAATTAAATTAATTAAGTCTAATTAATTGATCCCTATCAATTAAATAAGCCCAACTTAATTAATTGATCAAATCACTTAATTAATTAATTCCAGGGCTTTCTAATTATATTAGAACATGCTAAATAATTCTATTATTTAATATGGTTAATTTAATTAATTAATCATAATAATTAATTAACTTGATCATAAATATAGTGCTCTTAATCATATTAGGTCCAAATTAATAACCACATTATTTAATACGATAAATTAATTCAACTCCTTAAATTAATTTATACCTTATTTGATTAATTGATCATATCAATTAATTAATTAGCTCTACATGAGTTCTCTAATTTTATTAGGTCTAATTTGATAAATTGATTTAACACCTTAAATCAATTTTAAGCCCCAAATTATTTAATCTCTTTTAATTAATTTGATCATATTCTTGGATATGTTCTAGTTAGAAGTGTATTCTTTTCTACTTAATGCGTGACCCTTTAGGCTTACTCTAAATTAGTCATGGGCTCATAATTCTTATGACTTAGTTGAACAATTACTTATTTTAATTAGTTAATTCAATTAATTAATCCTTTTGAAATTAACCCATTAATTCCAATAATCCACAAGTCATGAAAAACACCTAGTAGTGCATCATGGCTTCTAAAACCTATTCCAATTACGAATACCATGTAAGTATTTTTCTTTCGTCATTTAACCTCCCGATTGATCCTAGATCATGGATTATTAGTCGAAACCCTAAAGTTTAATAACTATATATCTATTCTTAGTAGCTTGACTCGATGATGAATGATTAGAAAACACTACATCTAATTTTTATCAAACCTTTACCAAAAATTTTAAAGTCAAGTACAGTGGAACATATAGGAGATTCACCTATTTTTCTAGATAGCTGACGGATCTTTTGTTAGCCGCTCATTAACCTCCATACATGAAAATATTACATCCAACACAAATCCTTTGTGAAGCATGCATGGTTTCGTTACTGTTGATATTAACTATTCACACACACATACTAAGTATGCTTATTATGGAAATGTATTGACTTTTAAATGACTAAGATTAGATTCAACACTTGTTTGATTTTATTTCCATATTACTTTGTTACTTTCTAAGAATAATAGTTAGAAGTTAGTTATCATAGGTATTTATAGATATCACCGCTGAAAATCCTTACGAGACTATAACTCATCCTCTATAGGTCACCTACGGGTTTAAAGGCTCGTTGCATATGCTAATTACAAACGTGATTTCCTATAAAAATAGATTAGTTTAGGTTTGTTTTAGGCTTGATCGACGATGAGCAAGGGCTAAATATTGATAAGTGGATATTTTGATATATTTTTGTATCAAATCTTTTATACTTTTCTTACTTTATTTTATTAATATTTTGTTTTAGGGAATCAATAAATAAAAAAAGGTAAAAAAGAACCAAAATAAAATCGAAGAAGACAACACATTTCGTGAGCAAGTTGGGAGATAATATTTTATTAAATCAAAGAAGCTCACAATTAGAAAAAAAAAATAGTCATTTTTGCCTAAGTCCATCATGTGTATTTCAAAATATATGTAAGAAATCACTTAAACTTTGCAAAGTGATTATTGGACTTGCATTAAATTCAAAATAAGCATGTTTTCATGGCATGTTGTTAAATGCTATTCATGATTGGTGAGGTTCTTGAAAATAATGGATTAATTTTAAGATAATTCTATTAATTAATTAAAATAATTAATGATTAATTATTCAATTAAGTCACAATACTTGTGAGCCCACTACTAATTTATGAATAAATTTAAGGGGTCACATACTAACTCGGACAATTCTATTTCTTACCTTAGATATAACACAAGAGTTGGATTAAATTTAGTTAATATGATTAATTAAATTAGGCTTACTTAATTCAAGTGTTGAATTAATTTAGATAATTAATTAGATTATTTAATGACTTAATTCGATTAGGCAGCCTAACATAAAATAAATAAATAATTAATTTAATCAATTAATTATAATGGGTATTTTTATTCATGAGGTCTTCTACTTGTTATGGAAAACTTACCTTGTATATGCACAAGAGTTGGACAAAGAAAGGGACTCCATTAGATGGAAAAAAGGTTGCTATCTAAGCAACCCAAGGGCCAAATATTATAAGCAATTAAGCTTGCAAATTTGAGTAGTGGCTGAAAATTAAGGGCCAAAATCTGCCTCCAATCCCTTGAAGTGGCTGAAAATTTGAGTAGAAAAAGGGAGTCTTTTTCCTCTTTCTTTTCTTGTCCTAGTATTGTTTGATTAATTCTTCTTTCACCAAATGGAATGAAATAATCAACACACCCAAAACAAAGTAGATTATTCTTGTTTCATAATTTTATGCACCTCTTAGGCTAGATGTATCGAAATATAGTTTACTAGCATAAACACAATTGTAAATGGACATTTGAGATGTGGATATAGTTAAAGGAACAACACTTACGGTTTTAAGCGAAATGTTCTAATCAAGGGATTTGGAATTTGCGAATTGTTCATGGAAAGATAAAAACTTAAGTCGTTTATTGGTTATCTTCATCAATAGAAGTTTTAGGTATAATCTAATACTTGCCTGATAATATTATTTTGGATGTGGTATCAATAAACGCATAATCGATCAATCATATTGAATTTGGAATAATAATTTTACATGTAATGTATGTTTAATTAAAAAATTTAATTTCCAGCTATGTATCCCATAATTATGCAAACCCATCAACATTAACAAAACCAATAGTAAATCTATGTTTGTAATTCTAAGAAGAGAACTGCCGCTTTACTTAAATGCATAAGTTATACGAGCATGACATTGTCGGGGAACTTGTTTTAAATGATAGTCAGCAGACCAGTTCAGTGATATTTACAATGGGTCATTATTTAGTCTAAAGGTCCTATGGCAGCTGAGTGCATTTCAAAATAGACAGTCTTAACATATCAGCTGACCCTTGTTTCGTTGTGAGAATAGCAGACTGTTATCCCTATTTTCAGAATTTCAGTGGAGTACATTTTCGACGTCTCTACTCTTTTGTTTTTTTATAACCCATTGAAAATCTGTTTTCACTCAAATGGCCATATTTTATCTGTCAGTCATTTCAGTACTTATCCTCCAACTGCCAAATCTTTTAACTGAACTAAAACGCCCTATTCTCTTGCAAAAATCATAACTATTGAAAATTCTTTGGAGATGCTTACATGTGCCTCAAACTTTTTGGGAATATAAAGCAGAGTTCAGAGTTCGAAACGCCCTCACTTTACTCTTTGAAACTTTCACTCTACGCGGCAATCTCTATAAAATGCTCTAAAAAGCCCTTCTGCAATTTCTCAAGCGTTCATTCTGTAATCTTTAGTTTCTGCTCTTATACGCTTTATGTTTATTGCTAACCAGAATTTCTTGGAATTTCAAGAAATTTTCTTGCTACAAACAGTTTCTTGTGCTTGTGAGTTTTCTTGTCTATTTTTCTTTAAAACCCAGGTAAGACGATTGAAAGCATCAAGATTGACGAAGGAATGCTCGTAGACTTCAACTCTCTATGAATTTATGAAGAAGCAGACATCTCCATTGTGCTGATAAAACTGAACGATAATGTGCTCAACACCTTACTAACAACCCAAGATAAAGTCTATGTGCAGGGTGTGAAAATCTTCTACAAAAATGCCAAAGCAAAAGAAGGTGAAATTAAGAGCAAAGTTCGCAGTGAAGTGAAGATAGACTAGAAGTCCTCGCTTCCCAACAAGACTTGCCCAACAGAGAAGCAGAAGGCGATAGTAATATTTTTATGGGATATTTATTTTGTATTGGTTTATATATGGAAAGAATAGAGTTAGGAGTAAAATGGAAGTCTTGTTATTTAGTGGGTATAATATGGCATGTGATAATATAGGCGGGAAATGTATTATGCAGGCTTATGATGGTGTAAAAAGGGGTTGATTTAGAAGATTGAGATGAATTGAAAAGTTGTAGGTGTTAAGAGCTAGGAAAAGGCTACTTGAAGCCTAGAAATAACTGCTTTTATTCTTTTGGTTTTGCTTACTTATACAAGACAAACTTCAAGCCTATTTATTACTAATTGTATGTCGGTCATAAGCTCCCAAAGGGTGTGGTTAGTATTCTTTGATCTAGACTTTTCTTTCTTTTTTTTTTTTTACTACAAATTTTTTACCCAACATTCTTGTTTGTTAAGCACAACTAGCTTCATGATTCTAGAGATATGCAGCAATTTTAATATTCTAGAAATATTTAGTAATTTTAATACTCCTCTCCGTGCATATTTGGGTAACTCCAATCATATCGCGTATTGATTCGAACTTTCCTCATGGAAACATCTGCAAATTATTTTTTGATCTTGCAATGTTAGAGCTATATTTCTCTGTTGCTTCAGCTTCTTGATGTTAATGCGTTTAGTTCAACTGGCAAGCACTAAGTTTTTTACCATTGTTATTGCTGATTTGTTGTCATAATAGATCTTTGTAACTTCATATTGCAATTCTCCCATGTCTTCAATTATGTGTTTCAGCCATACATCTTGACTTGTAGTCATTGTTGTTGCAATATATTCTGCTTCAACTGATGATTGTTTAATTGTTGCTTGATTCTTGGATGCCCAAGAGAATATTCCTTAGCCTAGTGTGAATGCATAGCCTGATGTGCTCTTTATGTGATCTACTGATCCTACCCAATTGTTGTTAGTATATCTTAATAATCTTGAGTCAGGCATGGATCCATACTGTATGCCATAGTTCTTTGTTCCTTGTAAGTATCGTAGCACTCACTTTGCGACTCCATAACGAACTTAACTTGGATTCTGCATGAATCTTGATAGTAGGAAAATGCGAACATAATGTCAGGTTGAGTAGTTGCTAGATAGAGTAGGCTTTCGATCAAACTTTAAAATTGGGAGCTATTTACCTTAGGCTCATCTTCCTTTTTGAGTGCTTTGCTGTCAAGTGGAGTTGCTAATGTCTTGCAACCTTCCATATTGAACCTTTTTAATAGACTTTCTATGTACTTTTTATGAGAGATGAAGATTCCATCTTCTTTTTGAGTAATCTCAATTTCGAGAAAATAGTGTATCAACCCCAAATCAGTCATCTCAAACGCCTTCACTATGTCTTTTTGAACTCCTCAATCATGTTCTCATATTTTCTGTATATATAAGAGCATCAACATATAGAGAGACAATAAGTGTGTCATTCATACCTTGGGTCTTGATGTATAGTGTTGGCTCACTTTTGATTCTCCTAAATTCAAGCTCAACGAAGTAGTGGTCGATTCTACTACACCAGGCTCGTGGCGCTTGTTTTAATCTATAGAATGCTTTCTTTAGTCTAAGAAATTTATCTTATTGTTCTTTATACTATGAACCTATGAGGTTGTTCAACGCAGATTCTTCTTCAAGGTAACAATTTAAGAATACTGACTTTATATCTAGCTGAAATATCTTCCACTTTTTTTGTGCAACTAGTGCGATTAGTACCGTATTGTGTTAAGTTGGGCTATTAGAGCAAATGTCTCATAGAAGTTGATCCCAAACTGTTGCGAGTATCCTTTTGCTATCTTTTTTGCTTTATGTTTTCATATTGATCCATCATAGTTAAGTTTTGTCTTGTAGACCCACTTAACTCCTATGGCTTCTTTATCTTTTGGAAGATCTGTGAGCTCTCATGTCTTATTATTCTCGATCATCTTTATTTCCTCTTCAATAGCTTTTCTCCAAAATTCTTGTTTAGAAGCTACTTCATAAGCTACTAAAGGGAGCATGAGATTAACAAAGAGAAATAGGTAGAGAAAGCTACTAAAGGAGATTAACAAAGCATAAATAGGTAGAGAAAGGTGCAGACATCTTAAGCTACTGAAGGAGTTTAATAGAAGAGAGAATCTTTGTACTGAGAAACCCCCTCTAAGTAGGCAAGATACACATAATCCAAAGGGATGGATTATTGGTGACTCTCATAGATTTGAGAGGGCACATATTAGATTAGCATCCATGAAGAGATGAGAGTTGGAGAAGGCAGTATATATTAATCTTATCACGAAGAGTCCTTCTATTCAATTAAGATATAAGGATTTGTGGAGAATTCACATCTCATTTCATGATCATTGGTGATAACACCTATTATAGCTAACACTAAGATGACAAGGAACTTTGTTAACTATAAGAGCTCGGTGGACATACTATTTTAAGTGGTATACCAATAGATGGATTTAGAAGAAGTAAAGTTAGCATTTAGGACACTTCATTGTTCAGGATTGCAGGCAAGCATATACGACCACCGAGCTAGTTGATTTTTCCCCTTTATGTGGGAGTTTCACCACATAAGAATACATGAATGGTAAGATTTTTACTGGTCGATGTATCTTCAGCATATAATGTTATCATAAGTTAACCTGTCATAAACATATTCAAGGTAGTGATAACTACCTATCATATGTAGATTTGGTTTTGAAATTAATTGCAAAGAGTTCGTTGGTGATATCGACTTGAATTGATTCACTCATCGTCATCAACCAAAGTGCTTAAGTTATGATCTAATTAATGCCTAGTAGTTTTGATTTTAGGTGGGTATCAGAAAAATGCATGGCTGATCAATCACGTCGAATTCGGGATACTTGTTTTTACATGTGATGTATGTTATAATTGATTTTTTTTTAAATTTCTAATGTGTTATGTATCCGATAATATTTTGAGTCCAACAGTGGTATCAGCGCCATGGCGGCACCCAAATGCTACAATGCCAGGCCTGCAGTATCCTTGGCGTTGGTATGCGATAAGCCCTGGCACCACATGCTAGTTTTAGGCGTCGTGGCCCTATCGGGCAGTATGTCAAGCATACTTGTTAACTTAAAGAGCATTATCCCGATTCAACATATAATTATACCCTATTTTTGATTAATTCATTTTAATATTAAATTATAAATTTTAAGTTATTAAAAATTATTTCTATGAATTATCAAAAAAAAATTAATCCCAAATCTAAAATCGACACATAAAGTAATCAGTATATTTACTCGTTTTCACTACATATGATAATTTTAGTTAGCATGTTGTTACTGAATGACCATGAAACCTAAGCCAATGTGATTTGATTTATTTTATGCACTTTTGGTTAACTTGTGGGTTTTAATTAAAATAAGACATGTGTGTCTTACATTTTTTAATTTTATCTAGTTGTGATTTCTATCTCCTTCTAATGTACCTCCCTTTGGAAAATGTTAAAAAGTCTTTTGTAGTTTGCTTAAATGTAAAGAGAGTAGATTAAGTGGTGAGATTTTTCTTATAATTTTTGGCGGATATTACAAGAAGATGGAGAAAGATGGAAAAATGAGGAATAAAGGTCTGGTAAGCGTGTGTGGTGTTTGTAACACAGACTAGCAAGTTCACTAGTCATAAGTAATAAAGTGTATGAGAATGCGGGTTGTTGTGTCCCTAGGGAGCATGTATGCAAGTACCAAATATAGATCCTCTAGCTATATTTAACCTATCGAAATTTGAGTGAGTGAAATAAAAGCTAAAACAAACAAAATAACAAAGTAGCTATAAAAGCTAAGAAAAGTACGAGATTGAAATCAAGAGAGAAAAGGTCAAAGTCATGGATCACCCATTTATTTTATTGAGTTTCACAAATTATGGTTAGGTAAAATGTTTGATAATGCGGCAACGAGACTTCCACTTGTACTTGATAATCTCACTCAAGACATATAAATTCTAAATTTAGAGATAATTCACTATATTTCTATACCAGGTTCAACCAATTAATGTTGCATTTGGCCCTGTGAACTCCACTAGTTTTCGACTTTACGTTTATGACTATTGCATGTACTAAATTCTATATTTCTATAGTGATTAGTCCATGACATGTATTACACTAGCACTTATTGCAACACTACCTTTCAGTCTTAATCACAACAACAAAGACCATTTTAAAGTTGGTCAAACTTCAAAAAATATTAAACACATAATACATGTTCAATACAATTTAAACAACATTCAAACCATGAATAAGATATTAACTCATAAATCTATAAAATGGCTTAAAAATGCTTGACTAAAAGAAATTTAGCTCATATTGAAATTAAAAAAAAAACACTTGTCTTTCAACATCATGTATTGTCAATATTTCTCAAATTTAAACAAAATCAAAAGAAAACCAAAGAAGAAAATTACAACCAGATCAAGGATTCTTCAATTCTTTACTTGATTCCTCAAGCCCAATATAGAATCCTTCTCCTCTTGAAATCAATTCCCAGCTTTCTTAGATGGGTGCGTGAATTTCTATGGAGTGTGTGGAAAAAGTGTGTAAATTTTAGGGAATTGTGTTTGTAGAAAGTGTGTAAAATGTGTTTTGGTATATTGATTATGATATGAATGAGAGAGTGTGTAGTGTATATGAATTGTGTATATATTGAAGAGTGATGTATTGTGTGTATCTTGTATGTGTCTATCCCAAAATATGCTAAAAAGTATGATTGATCGCCACTTGTCAAAACCTAATAATATTAGGATATTTTTGTTATGAGACGTGGTGCCCCGACGCCAAACATACTGGAATGCTTCTGCCAAAATTTTGCAATTGATGTCGTGATGCGAGATTCTGGGGCCACAGTGAGAAATTCCTCTTTTGGTTGGCACCGCGGTGCGAAATCTTCTGGACTTCACCACTTGATTTTTGCAAATGATGCCGCGGCATAAGATTTTGGTACCGCGACGCTTGACTATCCTTCAATTTGTCAGCATTTTTTATCTTTCATATTTCAACCCCATTTATTCCAACTTTGTACCTACACAATATATATCTAAAGATAAGTGTACAAATTCATCAATTATTTGATAAAGATCCCAATTTGTGCTATTGAGAGTATCAAAAAATGTGTTGAATTATGAGCTTATCAACCACCCCCAAACTTATCTTTTGCTTGTCCTCAAGGAAAGTTATAAATCAAACTAAGCACAAGCTCATAATTCGATCATGAATACTTAGTTTGATCGACCAAAGTCATGCCTCAACAATTTATATTGCATATAAGACTGGAGATATGTCATAAAGCTAATCACCAACACTACAAGTCTTGTGCTAAATCAATTTAGTCATGAATTCTGAATGTGTGTGTGTGGTCAAATTCAAGCTTCATGTATGCTTTTCTAATGCAGATTATAGAACCAATGACTCTCTTGATCTTATCAAGGAAGCTTTTGGACATTCAATAGCTTGATTTTCATACCCTTGTCCTCTAACGTAGACACTTGCAAACTGAAATTAATAGGACTTCAATAAGGTATGTAAGGCCTAGGTGTTGCTACAATGAAAATGAAAGGATAAAGCAAAATAAGATAGCATAATGTTCTGCACGTTAAAATCTCACTACTCTTCTGTCTTTTCTCTTCTTCACTTTTTTTTTTCATTGGATTCATGCTTTTCTTTTCTTTCTTTTTCAACTTTTTCTTCTTTATTTTTGTCTTTTTTTTTCTTTTTTCTTTTTTCTTTTTCATTTATCCCAAGGTTCCATAACATGTTCTTTTGTTTTCACAACCCCAAAACATGTTTCTTTTTATCTCCATGGGATATGAAGACTTCTTTTCACATCTTTCATGCTCATACACCCAATTGCAAATTTTTTCATGCCCAAAATATTTCCACATGACCCCCATACAAAATCGTGCACAAGAAGTCACACATTAGGCTCTCTTGGGGCCAATAATTGTTTTTTTGGGCTACAAGGGGTAGGTATAATAAGCTACAAGAAATAAAGTCAAATGATGGTCATTCATATGCATTATATATGTCATTCTTTTCAAAAGGTACAACGGGGTAGCTAGTGATATTGTTGTTATCCAGTAAGCACGAAAGACACAAACGAGTCAAAGATGGCCTACGTCATTTCCAAGTTTGCTAGTTATTTAGATTTTTGCCTCAAAGGGTAATCCAACATGTTTTAAAACCTCATGTTGACCAAAATAACTTATTGGATGCAAATCCTACACCAAGCAACACACAATTCACAAGATTTCGACACAATGTGCTCAATGAAATTTATCATTCATGACAAAAATCAATTAAACACAAGAATCACCATGTTATAAGACTAGTAATCTTTTTTTTCCTCTAGACCATATACAATACCAATTAAAATTCATCATAGGTTATTGGTCATCAAGATAAATCATCCAATCTCAACTATGAACCTGATCAAGTTTGACAATAAAAACATGCTTACTCTCGGACTGTCATCGAACAATTCATATAAATCAGACACAATTCACCAAAAATAAAAAAAATAGCTTAAAATTTTCAATTTCCCAACCCCAAACTTAAATGCAACATTGTCCTCGATGTTGAAACACGAAAGAAAGAGGGGGGAGGGGGGAATAAAATTCCCTTATGAGAAGAGTATGCCTTTGAAGGCATGAGTCCATTTGATGTCACATTAGCAAGTCCATGAGCCACCAAGAAAGTTTGAAATAAGCAATTAACACACATGGAGAAAACATATGAGAGATATGAAAACAACAAAATAATAACAAAACAATGGAAAGCTAAACATGCCTAAATCCAAAAGAAAACATGCTGCAAATTCTATTTAAGAAATTATTCAAAAGCAAAGGAAAAAGAGAGTAGGTTTAAGTTATATTCGTTAGCTTGACTTTATTACCTCTACTTAGAAAGAGACAAGATGGAATTTAGATAACTTACTCTCATTACCTTCTCCCAAGTAATGCTTGAATCAGCGTTGATCATCCCATATCAAGGAATTTAATTTTCTCTACATGCACAATATCTTGACTAATTGGCTTTAATCGATTTTGTGGCCTAACTAAAATTCTAACTTTGCTTGAAAACGCTTCTTATAAGGAAATTTGGCATCAATGCTTGTAAGGGCTACCATCAAGCTCTCATCCCCTATCTCTTCTCTTTTTGAATTCACCATGTATGCTTCCATTTCATCCTTAGACCTATTTTTCTGAACATTCTCAAAAGCAAAGAGATCAAACGCATCTATTTAAAATCACCTAGGATTTTCTACTAGTTGCTTCATTCCTTAAGCACATTGAAATTAACATGCTCATCCCCCTTCTCATTTTATTTTAAGTTCACAATTTACGCCTCTAATTTTTTCTCAATCTTGTTTCATTGCAAAAGGTTAAGGGCCAATAGGTTAAGTGCATCAATTTTACAACACATATTCTCATCTACTGGACACTTTATGCCCTTAAAGACATTAAAAGTTGCTTGTTTGTCCTCTACTCTATGTATCAAATTTTCTAATTGCACATCAATCAAAGCTCTACCCATAGCAAGGAAAGGTCTACCTAAAATAATGGGCATATCCACATCTTCCTTAATGTCCAAAATAAGAAATTCACCGAAAAAAATAAACTTTTATACCTGACTAGCACGTCCTCAACAATACCTCATGGATACTTGATAGACCAATTAGCTAGTTGCAACGACACCGTGGTTGGTTTTGGTTCCCTAAGTCCAAGCTTCTTATAAATCAAAAGAGGCATAAAATTAGTGCTTGGTCCCAAATCACATAAGACATTAAAGAAAGAAAGTAGACTAATGGTGCAAGGTATAGTGAAACTCCTGGTTCTATAAGCTTTGGTGATTGTTCTTTGGACATGGCCGAGCATTCTTTGATTAGATTCACCAGCTCATACACCTTCAATTTTCTTTTGTTGGAAAGAATTTCCTTCAAAAATTTAGCATAACTAACAATTGGAATAAAGCATCAGGAAATGAAATATTAATATACAATTTCTTAAAATGTTCTAAAAATATAGCAAATTGCATATCCCATTGTTGTTTTCTTAAAGCTAAAGGAAAAGAGGGAGGGATATTCTTCGCCGTAGGTTTGAATTATTGGTGAGGATGAATTTCTTGGCTCCACGGTAGGCTTGTCCTTCTTTATTTAACTTTCATCCTTCTTCTCGACACTTCTTAATCTAATGTATTCACATGCTATTTTGGATTCCTCTCGATATCACTAGGCAAAGCACCTTGGACTCATCCAAACATCATACTTGCCAACTACCCTACTTGAATTTTCAAGTTTTGGATCGATGTCTCTTGATTTTAGACTCTAGGCTCGGTGATCAATATGAACTTGCTCATTAACTCCTCCAAGCTTGGATTCTTCTTTTGTGGCATGAATCCAAGCAGTGGTGGTCTTACCCTATTTTGATTTTCTTAATTTCCCCATGAGAAATTACGGTGATTCCTTCATCTGGGATTATATATATTTGAGTATGGATTATTTTGTGGTCCATTGAAGTTCCCAACAAAGTTTGCTTACTCGGATAAGGATGAGAAATGATTTCTTACTTGGCAATCGGTGCTATAATGGCCTCCTCCACATAGCTTACATCAACGATTTGTACCTTTATTACCAGGGCACTCATATTGTCAATTTTCTTGTTGAGTGCCTCAATTTGAGCTGAAAAGCTAAATAAGTCTTTACGATATGCACTTCTGCTGGCCTTTTTCCCATACTCCTATCCATTTACCATTGATAACTGTTTGATGCCATTTCTTCCAATTAATCATAAGCTTCTTCAAGAGTCTTTCTCATAATGGTACCTTCCACAACTGCATCTATCATTGATCGGTTGGTGAGGGATAGACCATTGTAAATTGTTTAAACTTGTAACCACATGGGTAAGCCATGGTGGGGTCATCTCCTTAACAAGTCCTTAAACCGCTCCCATACCTCGTATAGGGTTTCCAAATTAAGTTGCATAAATATGGATATATCCTTGTGCATCTTTGCCATTTTGGAGGGTGGAAAATACTTAGCTAGAAAAGCTTGGTCCAGAGCCTCCCAAGTTGTGATGGAACCGACGAGCAATGAGTTTAACCAATACTTAACCTTATCACGTAGAGAAAATAGGAAGAGTCTCAGCCGAATGACGTTATCTATTATACTATTGTGTTTGAAGGTGTCGCAAATCCCAAAGAAGTTAGCAATGTAGGCATTGGGATCATCACTTGGTTGGCTGCCAAATTTCATTGAGGTTTGAATCATTTGTATAATTGGAGGTTTGATCTCGAATGTGTTAGCTTGGATGGCCAACCTCCTTATGCTTGACATGGTGCCACTGATAGATTGCTTTGCATAGTCCAACAAAGATTGATTATTGGCATCTTCTTCGTTGTTTGCCATTTTCTCTTATCCTTCTTTTAGTAGATGGTGAAGAGTTCTTTAAATCTCTCGATCATATGTCTCAAGATCCTGAGTAGTCAACCAGGTCATACACCAACGAACTCTTACAATACAAGCACAAGAACTCCCAAGTAAATTGAACAAAGATGAAATAAAGAAAACAAAAATAAAGCAAGTAAAAAGGTCAAACTACAACTAGATATATCAACTTCAATATTATAAAGACACACTCCCTGGAAACGGCGCTAAAAACTTGGTGAACATGTGCAATGTATACAACATTGACTAGCAAGTGCACTAGTCATAAGTAATAGAGTGTGTGAGAATATGGGTTGTCGTGTCCTTAGAGAGCATATATGCTATACCAAATATAGATCTGTAGATATATTTCTCTAGTTGAAATTTGAGCAAGTGAATTGAAAGCTAAACTAAATAAATTAACAAAGCAATTGTAAAAGTTATGAAAAGTACAAGATTGAAATCAAGGGAGAAAAGGATCAAGGTCATGGATAACCCATTTATTTCATTATGAGTTTCACAAATTATGGTTAGGAAAAATGTTTGATTGTGCAACAACGAGACTTCCTCTTGTACTAGATACTCTCTCTCAAGACATATCAACTCAACCAATAGAGGTAACCGATCATATTTCTATAATGGTTACAAATAATTAATGATGCATTAGGCTATATGAACCCCACTAGCTTTCAACATTACATCTATGACCTTTCGGTCTTAATCATAACAACAAACATCATTTCAAAGCTGGCTAAATTTTAAAAAGCATCAAACATGCAATACATGCTCAACTCAATTTTAATAACATCCAAACCATGAATAAGATATTAACTTATAAATCCATTAAATGAGTTTCCAAGCCTTGACTAAACGTAATTTAGCTCATAACACCACTTATCTTTCAACATCATGGGTTGCTAATATTTTTCAAAGTTAAACAAAATCAAAATAAAATCAAAGAAGATTATTACAACCCGATCAAGGATTTTTCAATTCTTCACTTTATTCTTCAAGCTGAAGGAAGAATCTTCCTCCTCTTGAAGTTAATTCCCAACTTTCTTTGATGAGTGTGTGAATTTCCATGGAGTGTGGGAGAAATGTATGGAAAAACGTACACATTTTGGGATAATTCTGTGGGTAAAAAATGTGTAAAGTATGTGTGGTATATGGATTATGATACAAATAAAAGGGTGTGTATTATATATAAATTGTGTATATATTGGAGAGTGATTTATTATTTGTATCTTTTGTGTGTCTATCAAAAAATATGCCAATAAGTGTGATTGATCCCCTCTTATCATAGCCTAACAACATCAGCATTTTCTGTTACGCGACATGGCATAGTAGCAAGAGAAATTGGCATCATGGCACCAACAACATAGTAATGCTTTTGCCAAAATTTTGCAACACTCAACGGTGCGAAATTCCTCCTTTGGTTGGCGATGCGGTGCAAGATTTTTTCAAATTTTCTGCATTTTTCATCTTTTCTCTTTCAACCCTATTTCATTTAACTTTGTACCTGCACAATATATATCAAAAGATAAGTGCACAAATGCATCAATTATATGACAAAACATCCTAATTTGTGCTATTGAGAATGTTGAAAAATATGTTTAAGTATGAGCTTATCAAGGTTCATTTATGCATGGGATGCATATATGTAATAGATAGGTTTATTGTCATTTTAATTATCACCCTAGATTAACCTTTGATCTACTTTGGCTTGATTGACCACATAGGATATACGGTCATGATCATCTATACTTAGTATGTTTATGATACATGTTATATTTGTTTAATGTATTCTTTATGATGTTTTACTTAGCTTGCCTTCATTAGGATAGACAACAATAAAAAAGATAATCTTAAACAAACCCACATATTTCCCTGCTTGAAAATATTCCAAGATAAAACTATAAGAAGGTTTTATTTCAAGACTAGGTGAGGCCCAATTGTTCATTCTTTCCATCATAAATAGTGACATGATATATGATGCTAAGCTTAGTCCATTGTCCATGAGTCGTGGGATGCGCTAAGTGAGGTAAGTTGTGATAACTACTAAATGTTTTGATGCCCGTGGATTGGGGTATCTAAATGTTGGCCACGAGTCGTGGAAAAATTAAAAGTTTCATTCACTTGGATATTTGATGGGTCCCACTTGACCTTAAGTACAATAGCTTATAGGATTAGGGCATATGGGAAAGGTGAAGAAAATAGCTTGAAGGTTGTATAGAGATGTAATTGACAATGCGTTTTCTATCTTTGGCTTTGTTATATGGGCTTATAACATTAGGGTATATGACAAAGTCAGCTTCAAGTCCCCCTATGAAATTAGATTTTTCAATTGTCCTCATGAGGATGATGGAATTCAATCAAAATAGTAGGTGATACATATAATTAAAGACCTTAATATAGAAAGATATTAAATCAAATAAATGCTTATTTTATGCCTCACTTAAGATAATAGTTATCATTATTAAATTCACTTAAACTATTATAAACACAAAAGAAATTCACTAGTCTAATCTATCTTATTTCAAAATTTGATAATGGTTTTTGAATTTGAATTTCTACAATAGTTGTAGAAACAACTCCTATAAAAGTTGCACAAGAACCTCCTGCAATTTTTGTAGATGCACATTCTACTGTGGTAAAAGGCCTATAGTAATTGTTTACAATAGGACCTCCTAGAAATGTTATAGGAGACTCTAACCATAAAATCCTATTTTTACTTGCTAGTTCATCCTACTCTAGGATAATAGGTCTAAGAGAGAGATTGAGAAAGAGTTCTCAATAGAAAAAAAAATAAAAAGAAGGCAAGGATAGAGGTTTAATCTAGATAAAATAGGTTTTGCCACCATTGCGGCAAGCCGGGACATCAAGAGAGGAAGTGCAAGTATTGACTTGCTTAAATAAAATTGAAAAGGGTTCTAATTTGAACTTTGAGTTGGAAGGGGTTGTAATTCAAGTTTATGCTTGATTGACATTAACTATCTAAGTTGATAATTTTTCTTGGTTATTGGATATAGGATAATGATCACATCTCTGCCAGGGTTGCAATAGATGAAAAGAAGAAAGTGGCTAACATGAGGGATGACCTTTAGGCTAGAAGATAAAGCACGCTTTGTTTTATTGGCCATAGGGACGTTCCACTTAGCTTTGGATAGATTTAGGATATTATTAATTATTTATCTTTGGTACCAAACATTGTCGAGAATAATATCTCTATTGGATAGATTGGTCTTGACTGAAGAATCAAAATGATGAAAACATTCCATAGTACTTTGATTTATATTGGTACATTGACAAATAATTTATTCAAACCCAAAATTCCATTTGCACATTCAACAAAGTAATAAAAGAAAATTAGACAATCAAACCTCGGCATACTTGTGGCATGCTAGATTAAATCATATATCTAAGAATAGAGTTTATAAGATGGCACAATTGCTTGACCTCACGGACTCGGAATAAATACCAACAAGTGAATCTTGCTTGAAGGAAAACATGACCAAATGACCATTTCTTTGACAAGTGAACACGCCACTAATCCATTGGATTTGGTCCATACGGATGTATGTGGTCCACTTTGTATTTGTGCTCGAGGGAATTATTCTTACTTTACCTTTTCTAATGTTTACTTTAGGTTTGGGTGTGTGTATCTTTTAAGATACAAGTCAGAAGCCTTTTAAAGTTTTAAAGAATTCAGGCATGATGTAGAGAATCAAACGACCGAAGTGTTAAAGTTCTTTGATCTAATTGAGGAGATGATTACTTAGGAAGTAAGTTCTTTGATTCTTTAAGTCAGAATGGGATTCTCTTTGTGGACTGTGCATAGCACACCTTAGTTGAATGAGGTAGCCAAGCAAAGGAACCAAGCTAAATGTCATCTTCCTTGAGATGAGTTTCTATTAGATAGAAAAGATGAGATTGTGGAACTTGTAGAAATTCAAGAACCACAAAGTGTCCTACAGGAGGCAATGGTGCCTAAACCAAATTCTAATACTTCAAGTACCCAATCTCCTAGGAGATCCAAAGGATCTTAAAGTGATTTAAGAGGTATAACTTTTTGTTAGAGAATAACATGGAGGAATGTCCTTTGGATGTTAATCCAAGGAACTATAATGATGTGATGTATAAAATTGACTTGGGAAGATGGTAAGGGGCCATGCAATCAAAAATGGACTCCATATACTTCAACAAGGTGTCGACCTTGGTAGACCCACCACATGGAATTATTCCCATTAGCTGCAAATGAGTGGTCTGCAAATGCAAGATTAGAATACATGGGGGATTGGGGATCTAATAAGGCACGACTGGTTATGAAGGTTTATACTCAAGGACAAGGGATTGACTATGAGGAAATCTTCTTGCCCGTGGTGATGTTGAAGTACATTTAGATATTGTTGGTTTATTTGCATATTATGATTATGAGATATGGAAAATAGATGTGAAGACTGCCTTCCTCAATGGGAATATTAAGAAAAAGATCTATATGAAGCGGTCTAAGGTCTTTATATCCAAAGAAAGGGAGCAAAAGATTTACAAGCTTCGCATATCCATTTATGGACTTGAACAAGCTTTTTTGAACAAGCTTTTTAAAGCTGGAACATCTAATTTGAAGAGGTAATCAAATCATTTGGTTTCCTTAAGAACCAAGATGAACCATGTCTATACAAGAAGGTTTGTGGGAGAGCAATGATGTTTCTTGTGACATAGATGATAACATCTGATGAGCATTTAAAAGTGTATGATTAATTAGGATTTATATAATTATTTTCACTTTAAAATTATCATTAGAATTTCAAATTAAATCATTTTCGTGTTTTTGAAAAAAAAATGAGAAATCAATATAAAAAATGAGATTAAAAAGTTTTATCTTTTTTTGTGTAGGTTTTAGAGAAACTGACATAACTTTTGATTCCAAAATAATTTTGGGTTAATTCTTAAGGCTATGGGTTGATAATTCATTCATCTACAAGTTCATGTAGACCTTGGATCCCATACAAAATGTGTAAGAATAAAAAAATTTGGATTACAAGTGGCTGTACAAAATAGATCATAAAAAATTCAGATTAGAGTTAAACCCACTCCTGACCTATTTTACCAATTGCGTCATATCTCTTGAACCAAAATTTCTTTTAGGTTGAAATTAGGATATATTACACATAAGAGATAGATAAACAAGTTTGCTAAAGATATGATGGTGAGACATTATGTCAAAATGGTCAATAGACATATTGTGATGCGTTGCTGATATTGAAAGATGACTCTTGAACATGATCCCATAATTTGACCATATCTCTCTCATCCTGTGATATCCAAACATCTTACTAGTCACATGGCCAAATATGATTCATGCATTACGTGATAATTTTATATGCTATTTGCATTTCTATTGACATTACATAATTTATTTCATTTTATACGACATTTTTGAATATTAAACTTAATTCTGAAGTTCTTACACAGTATTAGTTATTGAATTTCCTAATCTAAGTAGTTGATTTTATATTGAAATAAGAAGAAAATGAGGTGGATCAATATTAGATATAGATGGGATATATATAGGTTATAATTTTGGAAGTGTTAAAAGTGTTACTAGTAAGCTTATACGGTTTAATTTGATTTGATCAAGTTATTTTAAAAGTATATATTTGTAAATTAACATACTTGGGATATTAGACATGATATAATATGATTTAAGTGTCCTATTACAAGGCCCATATATGCATATGATTTTAGAAATGCAAACTTGATATTTCGTTAAGAATCGGATGTAAATCGGTTTGGAGATCGAATGAACGGACATAGGAAATAACTATGGGAATGAATGGTGACTAATATAGGTTGCAACCAAATAAAAATAGGTGAGACACACAAGATTAGGGCTGCAAGATAAGGGAGAAAATCAGATTTTGCTATTTATTTGCCACCTCATGCTTTCTTATTAAGCTGAAGCTAACATCTCAAGCAAACACCTCAAACCCTTCACCCTTAAGCAATGACCAGACCCTCATTTCAGCCATTTTCATTTTCCAAACACACACCTTAAGGTCTCCAAGTGATCCAAATTGATTCCAAGTTGAAATAAAAGCAAGAAAAGCAAAGGAGAAGTGATTACCATCAAGTTAACCTCAAAATCTGCATAGGTAACACTTATCTACGATTTTGCCTTTGATTTTCAGATTATTATGAATGGTTTTATTGATTATTAAGCTTTCAATATCTCTTATAAAAGTGTTAGGAAGTTTTTAGTTAGACTTTGGTGCACAAAGAAAGAGTTTTTGATGACAAACACTTAATAGGAAATACTTGTGGCAGAAACTGTCATCATACTGTTTTCTTGTGTTTTAGGCTTCAAAAGTGTATGGTATGTTGAATAAAATCTATAATTATTACCATTTACATGACCATATATGAGTTAAGAGTATTGGAATGAAGTTTTATCAGTTGGAAATTGAAATAGAGAATGATATTGGAGAAACACTCAAACTGCCAAAATAGCAAAATCTGTTTTGGTGTGCTGTGAAGGAAACTGAATTAAGGGAGCTAAATCCATTATTTTTGGTAATATTATGACCTTTTGTCTCCTTATATATGTTATCTAAGTATGGTGAAAATTTTGGAGTGATTGAATATACTTAATGGTGCCAAAACCATTAATATCATGTAGTGTGCAAAACTGTCACGGTAGGAAACAATCTGTTTCAGTATGTCGTGAAGAGAGCTGAACTTGGAAAGCTATATCCGTGATTTTTAGAAATTCTATGATATGGTTACATTTATATACATGTTATCTAAGTGTGGTAAAAATTTGGGAGTGATTGGATATGCTTAGGGATGTTAAAATTATCATGCAACTAAACTTGACAGCAAGGAAATATGAAAATGTGAATCTGCCATATTTGATCACTTAGCATGTTTCAACCTAGACATGTTGCTATTGAGTGTTAACAATTAGACACATGCTATTAGAGTTATAATACTTCAATTACATGATGTTTGCATGTATTTAAGATGAGAAATTGAGGTATTTGAGGGGCTATATTGGGTTCTAGTTTGTGAAAGCTTGATTGTTAGCTTATAGCTTGGTGTTTAAGGTCTAGTATGAGATTTTGTGCTTTCAACTTGCCAAATTGGGAATGGTGCTTGATGTTGGGTAATATTACAGGCTATTTTACATCTAAGGTTGGAGAGGAATACTAAACAAATTTAGACTAAGCCACCAACCAAGTGAAAGGTAAGTAAAGATTCATTTGCAACTACAATGCATAGACATAGTAGATGTGTGAATTATATGTAATATCATAAATCATATGTGCATAGTAGAGGGCTCTCCATTGAGCATACATACATGGGCATTGTCATTAGCACGTACATGCATCATATACGAGCATTGTGATAAATCTTGCATTGCACGGCATGATTCAGAGAAAGGAAAATGTTTTGCTGACCACTACTAGTGCACCAAGTCATGCATGGATTTGTATGGTTTTATGCATGGATTTGCAGGTTCGCGTGCATGGATTTGCATGCATATGAGTATGCATGGATTTACATGCTTATATGATTATTAGCCATTGGATTATGACGGTGTACAGAGCTCTTTTCCGGTGCATGGGATAGTAGCGTTGGTCAGGGGCCCAAGAAAGAAATGATTTTGAGAGAAATATTTTGATGCATAAAATTGCATTGTGAGCATAGCATGTTGAGTTACATGACTTGATATTGTAGATTATTCTTTGACAGGCATAATCTTTACTTGCTGAGTGTTACCTCATATAGTTTATGCATTGTAGGTGAGTACGACGATACCTGAAGCATCTTTTATTAGTTGGGCGGCGGTTGGAGCTCTTGCAGGTGTCTAAGAGAGTGTGTATATGGATGACGACCTGTTGGGCTATTTTGTTGGCTTGTTATATTTTGAGTCTGTTGTATTATATTTTTAGACTGGTACTATATTTTGCTTTTAAAACTTTACTGTAAATAAGTATGTAAATATTGGGTCGTTGTGAGTGTTGAGCTTTTATATAAATATCAATCCTGCTATATACATGACATGTGTTATAAAGTATTTTAAATAGGGTTGTGCATGTAAAAAGTGATTTATCTTTTCTTATAATGTTACAAAAAAAAATATTCCATGCATACACACAGGTTCTATCATGTCAAATTATAATATATATCTAGTTGTGTAGTAATGGGGGTGTTACCTGCACCCAAATTTGACAAATGATATATAAAAATAAATTAACAGAGAAATATCTACAACTTTAATTCTTTACCCATCATCAGAATCTAGTTGTATCTAGCTAAAAAATCAATTAAATTAGGTAGATTAAGATTTAGAGAATTTGGTATAACAACTTACCAACTCTTGACAACTAACATACCACTTGATTGTTTAACTCCTCCATTATATGTTTGGCCTCTAGAATAATAAAAGTACTATAAATAGGTCATGTATTAAGCTTGTAAAGAGAGGGGGGGGCTAGAGGGAAAAAGAAAGTTTTATTGTTGTCTTTATTTAGACTAAGTTTTCTAGTTATAATGTAAGTTTTGTAGTAGTAATAAAAATATATTCTCTAGTGCCTCTTCTATTTTTAGTATTTTCTACTTTCATTATATCCTTTTGAATTTTATTTAGTTGAGAAGAAAGGGTGAACCTCTTGATGGAGAAAAAGAATGGTTATAAAAATAGATAATATTTAAGTGTGTTGTATTATTGTTTTAATTTTTTATCTAAACCCTACTTGTTTTGTGGAGATTATTTATTTATGTATCACTAATGGTACAACAAATACTTGGGTTCATTTAGATAAATGTTTAGTTTTACTACACCAACTGCTAATGTGAAACCTTGATTTGTTGTAAACAAATGTGTGCATAAATACTTGATCTCATAAACAAGTGTTGGTGTTAAAAGATAATTTGCAAATAGTAAGATAATATCATGATTACCTTAATGAATGAGTTATTTGATAACATCTTCCTGTTGGAACCTCCATTGTGTATGGATTCTTATAGTGACAATTAAAAGAGGTAAAAATAATAAATAATCATTCATCTATCAAAAACTCAAGAACGGATCCCTAATCCTTAATACTTTTATTACTTGTTTTTTTTTAGTTATGACATACATTATTATTTTATATTCTAAACCACATAAAACCCATCTTTTTTAGAAATATAATCCTGAAATTTTCAAACAACTTCCCTGTGGATCAACCTTAAACTCACAAGAAATTTATTACTTGACATAACCTGCACTTGGGTTTCTAACCTTAAAATTGTAGCAAATTTTTAGTGCTGTTGTTGGGGAAGACAAGACAAGTATTCAGGTTTGTAAATATTTTTCCTTTATAAATATTGTGTGTTTATTTTCTTTATAAATATATGGTCATATGGTATCGTAGTCATAATTCTCGATGCTTAGTTAGAAATAATTTTGAAACTTTGTTTAAAAATTTGTTTGTCACCGCCACACACTTCCACCATGCCTGAAAATGAAAGTATCCAGGATGAAAATGAGAATCAACAGGTGCGTACCATGCGTTATTACTTGCAACCTCCTCTAAATTCTTCTCATTCTTGTTTTGTTTTTTCTCTCAATGCAAATAATTTTCGATTGAAACTAGGTATGATCCCTTTACTTCCTAATTTCCATGGTTTAGACTCTGAAAGCCTTTACTTATATCTAAAGAATTTCATAAAGTATGTGGTACTTTGATGATCAAACTTGTATAAATGGGATTGTTAAGCTCAAATTATTTCCTTTTTCTTTAAAAGATAAAGCAAAAATTAGCTTAATTCTTTAAAACATAAGAAATTGGCACTTAGTAGAATATGCAAGCTAAATTTTTGAAAAAGTTCTTTCCAACTCATAAAACTAATGCTTTAAAAAGACAAATCTAAAACTTCTCTCAAAATTCTAATGAAACTTTTTTTCAATGTTGGGAAAGATTTAAAGATTTGTTGAATTCATGTCCACATCATGATTTTGAAAAATGGCACTTAATTAGTTTTTTTTTATGAAGGTTTAACTCCTGAAACAAAATAATTTATTGAAATAATGTGTAATGGTGAGTCTCTTGATAAAAAACTTGATGAAGCCCTAGAATATCTAGACCATTTGAGAAAAAACTCTCAATCATGGCATAGTTTTAATTCTTTCAAAGGTTTTATTAGATCTAATCTTGCTAATAGTAATAAAAAAAATATTATCTTAGTCAAGAAGATAATCTACATAGTAGGATTGCTAGTTTAGCAAGAAAAGTTGAAGCCATGAAACTTAAAAAGGTAAAGAAAATCAAATCTGTATGAGAGGAAAAAGTTTATAGCAATTATAAACTTATGGGGCATTCTACTAATGAATGTTCAAACATTCCAGTACAAAAACATTTCATAAACACATTCAAAAAGCCTTTCCATTCTCCATATTTCGAAACTTATAATCCATAATGGAGAAATTATCCCAATTTTAGTTGGCGATATGATAATCGTGCTTCAACCACTACATTCACAAAAGCCACAAAACTTTTCTTCTTATCCAACTCCACATATAAAATCCATTGAGGAGATTTTGCAAGCATTTATGCATGAACAAACAAACATCAATAATCAAATTTTACAAGCCATCAATGAGATCAAAAATATACTTTCAACATTAACCGCCTCTTTGCGCATTCTAGAAAAAGATAAGTTTCCTGCTCAACCTCAATCTAATCCTTCCACTCAGTGTTATATTTCTTCTTCAGGTGAAAATTCAGTCAAAGAGGCTAATTTGGTCATAAATTTTCAAAGGGAAAAAGTTGTTGACAAGACTATTCATCCTAAGAAGAAAGTTTCTAATCTACCTTCAGGAATGAAGAATGAAAATAGTGTTGATAATGAAAGTAATTTTAATGAAGGTAAGTGTGAAAATGATGAAAAAGAAGAATATTTACCTCCAACACCATTTCCTCAAAGATTGTAGCTAACTCAGAAATTGAACTCAAATTCTGAAATCTTTGCACTTTTTCAACAATTCAAGATTTATATTCTATTGTTAGATGCAATCAAACAAGTTTCTTCTTATGCTAAATTTTTGAAAGATTTGTGTACAATCAAAAGAAAACATCATGTACAAAATAAGGCATTTTTAACTAAAAGTCTTCATTTAATCATTCAATAATTCACTCCACCCAAGTAGAAAGATCCAGGTTGTCCAACCATTTACCATAGGAAACACTAGGATAGAGCATGTTTTGCTTAATCTTGGTGCTAGTGTAAATCTTCTACCTTTCTTAGTGTATGAATAGTTGGGAGAACTTAAAACAACTTCTATTGTACTCCAACTAGTTGACCGTTTGATTAAAGTTCCAAACGGAGTAGTAGAAGATGTGTTGGTACAAATTGATAAGTTTTACTTTTCAGTAGGTTTCATTATTTTGGACACAAAGCCTATTGCACTTATACATAAACAGATTCCTATCATTTTGGATTATCCTGTTCTTGTAACTTCAAATGCTTTGATTAATTGTAGAAATAGAATTTTGAAGTTATCTTTCGAAAATATGACTTTGGAACTAAATGTGTTTAATGTTTGTAAATAACGTACAGAAGATGTCGAAGTACATAAAGTAGATTCAATTGAGGAACTTATTTATGTATATTTTACTATTACTAATTCTTCAGATCCTTCGGAGACTTGTTTTAAAAGTAAAAATATTTGTAAAAAGGCACACTCTAATACTCTCTCTGAATTTTTGCTGGTACAAGAAAAATATTTTTGAAAGCCAAGGATTGAAGAACTTTCATCATCAATAGTATAATATGTTCCATCAAGTATTGAAGCTCCAGTGATTGATTTGAAACCTTTGTCATTTGATTTAAAATACTTTTTTTTGGGTGAGAATGAGACTTTTCCAGTAATATTTTCTTCTAAATTGATGTATCCCAAGAAGATAAGTTGAACGAAACTCTAAAAATGCATAAGAATGCTTTTGGATGGACCATTGCTGTTATTAAAGGTATTAGTCCTTTAATTTGCACACATAATATCTATCTTTACTGATATTAAAGGTATTAGTCCTTTAATTTGCACATATGTTCATCTATCTAGAGGAAAATGCTAAACATTCTAGAGAGATGTAATGAATGCTAAATCCTAATATAAAAGAAGTAGTGAGAAATGAAGTCACTAAACTCTTAAATAATAAAATCATTTATCCTATTTCTGGCAAATAGGTAAGCCCTACTCAAGTTGTACATAAGAAACCTAGAGTTACTATAGTTAAAAATAAGAATAATTAATTAATTCCAACTAGTACTGTTATTGGTTGGCAAATGTGCATTGATTATAGGAAACTCAATTTTGTTACTAGAAAAGTTCATTTTTTACTACCTTTCATGGATCAAATCCTAGAAAGAGTTGCGAGACATGAATTTTACTACTTCTTAGATAGATATTTTGGGTATAATCAAATTATAATTGCACTTAAAAATCAAGAGAAAATAACTTTTACATGTCTTTTTGGTACTTTTGGATATTGAAGGATGCTTTTTCGATTATGTAATGCACCAACTACATTCCAACGATGCATGTTTAGTATTTTTAGTGATATGGTTAAATGTTTTCTTGAGGTCTTCCTGGATGATTTTTGTATTTTTGGTAATTTATTTGACGATTGTTTGTCTAATTTAAAAAAGATTTTGATTAGGTGTAAAGAAAAGAATCTTGTACTTAATTGGGAGAAATGTCATTTCATGGTAACAACTAGTATTATTCTTGGACACATTATTTCGTCAAAATGTTTTGAATTAGACAAATCTAAAAATGAGGTAATTGTCAATTTTTCAATACCAAAGTCTGTGAAGGATGTAAGAACATTTTTAGAACATGCTGGTTTTTTTATAAGATTTATCAAAAAATTTAGTATAATATCTAAACCTTTGTGTAATATTCTAACTAAAGACACTATACTATATTTAAATGGTCTGAAAATGTGAAAATGCTTTTGTTAAGGTTAAAGCATGCTTACATCTACTCCAATCATGCAACCTCTAGTTTGGACTTTACTCTTTGAAATAATATATGATGCTAGTGACTATATTGTTGGAGCTGTCTTAGGACAAAGAAAAGATAAGAAACCACATGTTATTTGCAATGTAAGTAAAACTTTTAATAGTACTTATTTGAATTATTTAACAACTGAAAAAGAATTTCTTGATGTAGTTTTTGGATTAGGCAAATTTAGATTTTATCTTATTGGCTCACTAGTTGTTGTTTTCAATGATCATGCAGCTTTAAAATATCTTTTGAAAAAAAAAATGCCAACCTAGACTAATTAGGCAGATTCTCTTACTCCATGAATTCAATAATGCGAATCGAGATAAGAAAGGAGTAGAGAATGTGGTTGCTAATCATTTGTCAAAACTTGTTTGGGATGACTTAATTCAAACCACATCTATTAATGATACTTTTTTTTTATAAACTACTATTTAATGTTTCTATTTTACCTTAATTTGCTGACATTATTAATTTTCTTATAATAGGAAAGATGCCATTGCATTGAAACTCCCAAGACAAAAAGAAGTTTTTGACTGAGGTGAAAAACTTTAATTCGAATGATCCATACCTATTCAAATATTGTCTTGATCAAATCTTTCGAAGATGCATGCCTGACAATGAGATAGGTAATATTGTTAAATTTTGTCATTCAAAATTATGTGGTGGTCACTTTTTGGCAAAGAAAACCGCTGCAAATATATTGCAATGTGGATTTTATTAGCCAACTATTTTCAAAAATATTTACACTTTCTACAAAAGTTGTTAAAATTTTCAAAAGTTAGGATCTATTTTAAACGAAACATGATGCCCCTATAACCTATCCTAGTGATTGAAATATTTGACTGTTGGAGTATTAACTTCATGGGACCATTTTCATTATCATTTGATTTTATTTACATATTGGTCGTCATAGATTATAGATTGAGGTAATTCCATGTTGAAACAATGATCACAAAATAGTGATAAAATTTTTGAAAGAAAATATTTTAAGTCGATTTAGAATTCTTCGATCTATTATCAGTGATGGGGGAAAATATTTTTGTAATAAAATTTTTGGAACTTTAATGAAAAAATGTGGAATCATACATAAAGTAGCAATATCTTATCACCCTCAAACAAATAGAGAAGTTGAACTTGCAAATAGGGAGATAAAACAAATTTGGAAAAGATGGTTAAGCCAAATCATAAAGATTTGTCTTTTAGACTTATCGATACACTTTGGGCATATAAAACTACTTTCAAAACATTATTAGGCATGTCTTCTTATAAGATAATTTATGGAGAACCTTGTCATTTACCTATTGAATTTGAACATAAAGCTTGTTGGACAAACAAAATGTTTAACTTGAACCTTGATAAAGCTTCAAAATTGCGCAAATTACAAATCAATAAACTTCAAAAATTGAGAAATGATGCATATGTGAATTCTAAAATTCATAAAGTAAGAATCAAAGATTTTCATGATAATAAAATTTAAAAAAAAATATTTGAGGTTGGTCAAAAGATTTTGCTTTATAATTCTCCATTGCATTTGTTTCCTGAAAAATTAAGATCAAGGTGGAGTGGTCCTTTTGTTGTAAAAAAAGTATATCCTTATAGGGCAGTTGACATTGAGAATTCTAGAAATGATATCGTATTCAAAGTAAATGGACAAAGACTCAAATTATTTCTAGAGAATTAATTTTCATAAGAGGAAATTCTTTTTCTTTCTAACCCTTGTTATGATTAGTGTGTGTACATATACTTATTTTCTCTAAAATTATTTATTTTACAGGCTTTTTTATTTCCTTTTTCTGGTTAAGTAGCGGATAACGGTACTTTATGTCTATTAAAGTCGGACTTATCAATTTCCCAAACAACCGAAATTTTTGTACAAAGTTTTTTTCTTTTTCTCATTCTTTGATGACATTCTTCTAAATCTCAATAAGTGATTTTATTTTCTTTCTAAAAATATAATTTTGAAATTTTAAAAAAATCGGGATTAAAAGATTAAGGATGCTTATGTACAAGGGGATCCCAGGGAATATACGATGGATAATTGAAGTAAAGGTAAGAGTAGCAGGTGAGTTTTCATACGAGTTTTCGAACTTGCTTACTAGATACATGCCTGGTTTTGGTAAAAGTACATATTCAAAAAAATAAAAGGTGACAAAAATGCAAGTTTGTCATAAATGTGCTCGATGGACTTGCAACACAAAGTGTTGTTCTTTAGTAATGATTTCTAAAAATCAAGAAAATAAAATTCAATTCATTATGGATGAACTGAGTAAGGAGTCTTTAGATGACATTATACTGACTTTCGATATGCATTCATGTGGATTAGTGCATCGTGCAATTCTTGATTTATGGAATCACTTTCAGGATGAATATGAGTGTTATAGTTTTGGGAATCAAACATTAAAAGACCCTATTTGCTAGTTTATAAGAAAATTAGATAGCAAGCATATCCTCGACCCATAGACGGCGTTTAAGTCATTACTAGATATAAAACCAGAGAAAGATGTGAGCCTTTACTACATGTACATTCATGTGTAAGTAGATAATTCTTAAATTTTGTGTCTTTATTTTCAACATTTTTGATAAAAAAAAAAAGACATGTAATAAATGCATTCCCTGTTCACACCTCAATAAATAGTACTATACTTACTCTATTTTTGCACAGCTCATTTAAAAAGAAAAATAATAATAATGGAAGTCTCTTTCACTCGCAAGTTCAACTATATTTGTGTCTTTTGTGAAACCAATCCTGAAAAAAATGGCGAGTTTATAGGGGCAGCCCATAACCTTAGTAGAACGTTCGCAGAAAAAAATTTATTTAGTGTATGGGGGAGATAGTCGGGGGTCAATGGGGTGTGTTGCTACTTCAACTCATGTAGGGGGAGTCAAGGTTTTAGCAGTTATTGCAAAACCTTTAACAATACAAAATATCACAGGTATGACCATCGAAAATAAGCTGAAAGTATCATATATTCAGGACAGAATGCCTATCATGTTAAATAATGTAGATGCATTCATCACTCTACCTGGTGATTTTAGTACAATTGAGGAATTATTCCAAGTTGTCTCTTATGAACAACTCAACATTACCTTTAGGTATTCTTAATGTTAATGGTTTCTATAATGGTTTGCTATCTTTTGTAGATCATGCTGTGAAAAAAGGTTTATTTCACTGTCTGCGAGATGAATCTTTATTTATACTCTAACACCTGACCAAGTGATTGATCAATTTCTAGGAAATGTGCCAGAACCTGATCAGCCTTGGCCTGTGTGAATTAGCCCAATAGGGACAGTGGTCGAAAATGCAAAATGAATTTGACCAACTTGTGAAATTTATCCTTAGTGGTTTCAACTAATAGTATGTGTTTTGCGTAGTTTCAGCTTTATTTTTTTAATAAGCCACATTTGAGGTGATATCTTTTAAACTCTATTTTTCTATCTATTTTCAATATTGGGGACAATGTGTCGATTAGGTTGGGGGAAGGGATAGTTGCTATCATGTCTTGTATGTTCAATGCATGTTTTTCTAATTTTTTTTTAAATCAAGCTTGTTTTCTTTTTGATCCGTTGAAACCATGAGTATGGCCAAAGTAAATGGTAATCTTTTAACACTCTTGAGACCATCCCTATTTTTCTTTTCACATAACATGGCATGTTTGCGAATTTTTTAATTGAAATTTTGTGAATTGTCAAAATATAATTGTAATCTTTTTTTTGTTAGAGTTCAAGGGTACTATCTTCAAAAAAAAAAAACAATTGTGCACATCCTAGGCCTTGTGGAAAGATTGGTTGATATACATATACTATAAAATTTTGACCATATTAAAGTGCTTACTTTTTAATATTCACACATCTTTTGTGAATAAGTGGAGAGTTTGAGAAAATAAACATTCTGAACTTTAGTTGATCATTTGAATTGGTTTCATTGTAATTTGAGATGCTTAATTATGTCTATCTTGCATGTGGAGAAATAGATTGGGTAAACCTGTGTAGTTATCTATTTCTATTGAAATATTTCGCTTTGTAGCTAGTGGTGTGTGTATAATCATATATTCTTTTATCATGCGAGTCATGTTGTATAAATAAAAAACAAATAACCAAAAAAAAAAACAAATAACATAAAAAATAAAAATTTCACCATTTCGTTTTTAGGTTAACCAATGAAATTTTGAGGCATATTTTGGTAAGGCAGACTAGGTATTTCAAATTTTGTGACTGCCTATCTTATGTTCAATTTTAGTTTGAATGCTGGTCCTAAATCATTTAAGTTATTTTTCTAAGTGTTTTAACTATTTTCTAACTCTATGAGTGAACACCTTACCAACTTAAATGTCAAATACTTACCTGTGAGGATATGGAGTTGAGGGTTTTTTAGGATTGATTTTGAAGTTATATGTATCTTGGTCTATGGAATAAAAGGTTGGCTTAGTGCATAGACACACAATATCTTTTGCAAATTCAAAAAAAAATCTCGATAGCATCTGTAATCTTTGACAAATGATTGTTTGTGATTGGTAGACTATTTTACAGGTTTCTTTTAAATTTTGATCATCCTGCCATGTTCATTTTTATTTGTATTACATTTCATTACGTTGTAATTACTAGGGACTAGCAATAAGTTGGTTGGGGGTGTGATGAACATTTAAAAGTGTACAATTAATTAGAATTTATATAATTATTTCCACTTGAAAATTGTCATTAGAACTCCCAATTAAAACATTTTTATGTTTCAGGAATAAATGGGAAATCAATACAAAAAAATGAGGTTAAAAAGTTTTTTGTTTTTTTGTGCAGGTTTTAGAGAAACTGGTGTAACTTTTGATTCCGAAATGATTTTAGGTTAATTCTCTGAGGCTATGAATTGATAAGTCATTCATATACAAGCTCATGCAAATCTTAGATCTCATACTAAATGTATAAGGATCAAAAAATTTGGATTACAAGTGGTTGTACAAAGTAGATCACCAAAAATTCAGATTAGAGTTAAACCCAATCCTGACCTATTTAACCAATTGGGTTATATCTCTTAAATCGAAATTAGTTTTAGGATGAAATTTGGATATGGTATACAAAAGAGATAGATAAACAATTTTCTGAAGACTAGATAGTAAGAAAATATGTTAAATTGTCAATAAATATACTACAATGCATTACGGATGTTGAAGGATGACTATTGAATATGATCCCATAATTTTACCATATCTCCCTCATCCTGCAGATAAATTTGACAAATGATATATGAAAATCAACAAAGAAAGATCTACAACTTTGATTATTTACCCATCATCAAAATCTAGCTGTTTCTGGCTTGAAAATTCAATTCAATCGAGTAGGTGAAAATTTAAAGGATTTGGTGTAATAACTTACCAACTCTTGAGAATTAGCGTACCACTTGATTGGTTAACTCCTCCATTATATGTTTGGCCTCTAGAATAATAAAAGCACTATAAATAGGCCATGTATTAAGCTTGTAAAAAGAGGGGGGGATAGAGGGGAAAAGAAACTTTTATTGTTGTTTTTCTTTAGACTACGTTTTCTAGTAGTAATAAAAATGTAATCTCTAGTTTTTCTTCTATTTTTAGTCTTTTCTACTTTTATTATATCTTTTTGAATTTCATTTAGGTGAGAAGAAAGGGTGAACCTCTTGATGGAGGAAAAGGGACAATTATAAAATAGATAATGTTTAAATGTGTTGTATTATTGTTTCAATTTTTTATCTAAACCCTACTTGTTTTGTGGTGATTATTGATTTATCTATCACTAATGACACAAAAAATACTTGGATTCATTTAGCTAGATGTTTGGTCTTACTACACCAATTGCTAACATGAAACCTTAATTTATTGTACACAAAGATGTGCATAAATACTTGATCCTATAAACAAGTGTTGGTGTTAAGAGATAATTTGCAAATAGTATGACAATATCTTGATTACCTTAATGTATGATCTATTTGATAACATCTTTCCATTGGAACCTTCATTATGTATGGATTCCAGTAATGGCAATTAATAGAGGTAAAAAATATATATATAATCGTTCCTCTTTCCAAAACTCAAGAGCAGATCCCTAATCTTTAGTACTTTTATTACCATGGTTTTTTTAGTTATAGCATATAATATTATTTTTATATTCTAGACTACATAAAGCCCACATTTTTTAGAAATATAATCTTGAAATCTTAAAACAACTTCCCTGTAAATCGACCTCAGACTCACGAGAAATTTATTACTTAACACAACTTGTACTTGGGTTTGCAAATTTAAAGTTGTAGCAACATCCTACTCATTACAAATGATATAGGTAAGTTGCAGTCAATGAAGGCTTGGTCATTCATAAAGAATTTGGGAGAAGCGTCTTTTATGTTGGGGACTAAGATCTATACTAATAGATCTATAAAAATGCTAGAACTATTCTCATCCATGTACATTAAGAAAATGCTAAAGAAGTTAGCATGAAAGAATCTAAGGGAGGATTCTTGCAAATGAGTCAAAGAATTTCTTTTTCGAAGTCTATATCTCTAGAGGAAAGTGAAAGGATGAGTCATATACCTTATGCATATGTCATTACAAGCATATTGTATATAATGCTATGTACTAGGCCTTATGTCATATATGCTCTGAGTTTGACAAGTAGGTATCAGTTCAACCCAGGTGAAGGACACTAGAAAGTCATAAAGACAATCCATAAGAACTTGCGAAGAACTAAGAATATCTTCTAGGTTTACGGCTGTAGATAATTGAAGTTGGAATGTTTTACTGATTTTAGATTTTAAGTCAATGTCTGGGTTTGTATTCATCTTAAGCATTGTGCGATAAGCTGGAAAAATTCCAAGTAGGAGATAACCGTGGATACCACCACTTAAGCTAAATATATTACAGCATGCGATGCTATGAAAGAGGCTATTTAGATGCAGAACTTCATCTAAGAGTTAGGAGTAGTTTTGACTTTTGTTGATCCTATATCGATGAAGTCCTAATAATATTGGGGTGATTGCACAGACAAAGGAACCAAGGTTGTTAACTTCGCTAAATCTCGAGATACTTATGTAGTGGAAAATTTAATATTTGTAAATAAAATCATAGATCACATGCATGTAAAAGAGTATCTCCGATTCGAAGTGATTATCAATTATGTGTATATTGATACATTTTAAAATATTTAGAAGTTTTAGGGTTTGATCATATTATACCTGTAGCTTTCACTTAATGAAGATGTTCTCAAAATGACTCATGTTGTTATCTCTCCATGAACTCTTTGAGAATTCAAACCTCTTTGATTACTTAATTTGCTTAGAACCCCAAACATTGTTCCTCTAAACATATTCATACCCTTGATGTCCACACGCGATTGCTTTTGTGCCAGTAAAGCACAATCCAATCATTCTAGCCTAGAAGGGTGTTGTGTATGGAACAAAAGTATTTTGGGTGTATTTGATTAATTCTTAATTCAACTAATTAATAAAAGAATCAATCAAAGTGTAAAACTAGAACAAGGGTTGATGGAATTCTTTGCAAAGAAAATGAGAAACAAGAAATGATTTCTTGAGAGAGAAAAAGAGAGTAGCTAAAAATTCACAAGCGAGAAGCTTGTTATTTTCGGCCCATTTGGCATGGTTTTATAACACAAGTGATTCCATGTATATGGAGCCTATTTTCATGTCCAACTCATGTATTTATACAAGGTAAGTCTTGTATTTCAAGTACAAGCTAAACTATAGTTTAATTAGGAATAAAATTCCTATTTAATTTCTAATGGACTTCTTACAAGCCCACACCCAATAGACCTTGACCTATTAAATTAATTGAGTCCATTTTAGTTAATCCAACTAATTAAATTCATATATCCAATGAATTACAAAGTCCCATTTTAATTAATTTATCAAATCAATTAATTATTTATTCCATGTTGGACCACCTAATCTCATTAGGTTAATTGATTAATCTAATTAACTAATTAAACTAATTCAATGCTTGAATTACTTAAGCTCAAATTAATTAATCATATTAGTTAAATTTAACAAACTCTTGGATTAATATTTAGGCAAGAAATAAACTTATTCAAGTTTGTATGTGATCTCTCAAGTTCACATATAAGCTAGTAGTGAGCTCAAAACACTTATAACTTGATTAAATAATTATTTAGTTATTATGGTAAATTAATCTAATTAATTAATCATCTTGAAATTAACCCATGAAGTCCAAAAAACTCTCCAATCATGGTTAGCGTCTAGTAACACACCATGAAGACCTAGATATAGGTAAAGAAGGTGAACTTTCCAATTATAAATACCATGTAGGTACAATCGTAGTTCTAAGTATGGATTTTTAGTCAAAACCCTAATAGCTCAATTATATGTATCATATTATCATGGTTCGTTGATACTAATTAGGAAACCCATTTCCAATTACTCATCCCAACCATGACAATGGATTTTAGAACTAACTATAGTTAAAAACAAAGGAGATGCACCTATTCTACTGGATAGGTGATAGATCCTTTATTGGACAGTCCAAAACCTCCATATACGATGATAATGCACTTGAAATATCCCTTTTGTGATTGTCATGTAATCAGATGATAAATCAAAGTATACCATATTTCACACAAGGTTACAATGGTACCCCAAGTCAAAGGACTAATTCATACACTATCATAATGAAGGAAATTTCTATTTGACAATCAATATTTCCTTGGCAATTTCTAAGAGGGATACTTGTTTTCTAACAAGCACCCGCATATATGCACTAATATTATAACACCGGTATCTATGGAATAAGGCACCCTCCTTGTGAGCCTACATTGTATGTGCGAATCCCAATATGTTTATCAATGTCCCTTCTCAAAAAACTCTTGTTGGAACAGTTTTAAGATCACGACCATAGAAGCATATTCCATGATTGCATTCTTTGTGCCATAAGTTATCTAGGGACTTCATCTAATTCTAATAAAATAAATTTAAGATGAAAATTATTTTTTATTAATATAAATCGAATCATAAAGTATTTTACAATAGCATAAAAATAGCCAATCTAATTAACTCGCTAGACACTACTCTAGTAAAGGTCTCATCGAAGATCTAAGCATATTATGAGGTGATACAATCTGGTTAGAGAAATCATTGGTAGAGGCAACATCAAAATTGAGAGAGTAGCCTTGGCAAAAAATATAGTACCTTCACTGACAAAACCTCTAGCTTAGTAAGTGTTTGAAAGACATCTTGAGAAGATGAGCCTCAAATATATGGGCAATTGACTATAGAGTTAGTGGGAAAATATTAGAGCAATGGTCAATGAGCTGATTAGATTGACTGCTTTTGTACTCTTATAATAAACATTCTTGTATAATTTACATAATGAAAAAAGAAATCTCCATCTTAATTTTTTTTATAAATTAGATGAAGTTCCTAGCTCATATTTGGCTATGAGGCATGGTCGTTCATAGTATGACGATTATGGAATTTGCTTCTAAGGCTATAATCATAAATATGTTTCAAGTTGAGGATTCATCAAGATGGGACATCAATAAGCCCATAAAGACTTGCACATATAGTGCAAACTCGCAAGGAGGGTTCCTCATTCCATAGGCATCGGTGTTGTGCTACTAGTTCATATATGTGGGTGCTTGTTATAGAATAAGTACACTGAACTATCCCACTCGAGAGTTCCCAAAGAAATTTTGATTGTTGAAGGAGAATTTTCTCCTTAATATAGTTCTTGAATTAGTTCTTAGACTTTAAACAGCAATATAAGTTTGTGCACAACCTGGTGCATGTTGATTTATTTATTGATTGCTTGATAGTGAAAAAAGGGATATTTTGGATGTATTGTCTTTACGTATGGAGGTTTATGAGTGACCAATAAAGAATTTGTCACCTACCTAATAGAATAGATGAATCTCATATCTTTTCCATGCTACTTGGTTTTGGAAATTTTTAGCTAAGGTTAGATTAATATTTAGGAAATGGGTTTTCTAATTAGCATTGATGAATCAAGTTACTAGGAATGGATACATAGAATTGAGTAATAGAGTTTGTACTAATAATCTATGCCCTAGGATCAATCAGGAGTTTATCAGATAGAAGGACCTTACTTGCTTGGTATTCATAAATTGGAAAGATTCACTTTCTGCACCTATATATAGGTCTTCAAGGTGTGTTGTTATATGTTATCCATGATTAGTGAAGTTAGTGGAATTAATGTATTGATTCTAAGATGATTAATTAAATAAAATAATTATATAATTAATTATTTGATGAAGTCAAAAGAGTTGTGAGCCCATGATTAACATATGGGTAAACTTAAGGTCGCATACTAACTTGAACAAGTTCATTTCTTACCTAAGAAATAATCCAAGATTTGGATTAGATTAGAATAAATATAATTAATTAAATTGGGCTTAATTAATATAAGTATTAAATTAATTTAATTAATTAGATTAGATTAACTAATTAACTTAATTTGATTAGACAGCCTAACATGGAATAAATAATTAATTGATTGAATATGTTAATTATAATGAGTCTCTTAATTCAAGGATGAATTAATTTGTTTACTAAATCAATTAAATTTGACCTAATTAATTTATTCGGTCAAAGTCCATGGGTGTGGGCTTGTAGAGGCCTATTGGTAATTAAATGGGGATTTAATAATTTTATATGATAGGAAGACTTACCTTATCAGATACTAGTGGTGGAAGAAGGAAATAATTCTATGTGATGAAATTTGAGGAACGCTACATAGCACTCCTAAAGGGGCTGAAAATTATCATAAAAAATAACATTCTTGGCCAATTTTTTGTAGAGACAAAAATCCTCCCTATTTCTTCTTTGATTAGCTGCCAAACCCTAATCCTAGTATTGTTAGATTGAATTCATTCTTCACAAGTTAAATAAGAATTATTCAAAAACACCCAACATAATTGTTGTGCCTATTCTAAAATTTCTCTAAACACCTCTTAGGCTAAAACTATGGATTCGACACCTACTAGCATAGGTGTGTTTGCCAATAGGCATTTAGGGTGTAGATAAACTTAAAGGAACAATGCTTGGGGTTCTAGGCGAATTATTCCAAAGAGGTTTGGAATTAATTGTGAATTGTAATTAATCTAATTAATGCCTGATAGTTTCAATTTTAATAAGGTATCAAAAAAATGCATAACTAATAAAATAGCCTCAAATATGAGATTTTTCTTTTTTTACAGTGATGATATAGAAAATTTTTAAATTTCCACTATGCCATGTATCCTTCGATTTCACGAACCCAACATGCCTTTGGAGTGAAAATATTAAAAATATAAGGTATATGGTCACAGAGAGGGGAAAAAGTAAATTCGGAGAAGATAAAAAATTTACGAAATAGCACCTTCTAAGAATAAAAATGTGGTGCAAAGGTTAAAATGTTTGGATTATAGCCATGGAGCTATTTCACATCGAGGTTAGTCGAAAGGAGTCTACCATTCTTCAAGGTGCTAAGGTACTCTGGCAAATTTAAGTGGAGTGGGGAATCTTGGAGAGCATTTGAAGATTTAAAGGCATACTTGGTCTTACCAATTCTCACCAAGCCCATTCTAGGAGAAACATTGTTCACATACCCTTCTATGGCCGAGCAAGCAGTCAATTTAGTGTTGTTAAGAGAAGATGATTCTACGTAAAATCTATATACTACACGAGAAAGGTTTTGCATATAGAAGAGCTTAGGTATACCGAAATAGAGAGATTAGCCTTGCTCTTCGTACTTACAACACTATTCTAAGACTGTATTTTCTTTCACATCTGATAGTTGTTCGTACTAACCCTGAGATGTAATGATAATTGATAAAATGGTTGCGTTCAATTAGTTTGATTATTAATATGTTACGAGTTTGACTCTCAAGGTCCAAGCCCTAGTAGACTTTGTTTCGGAAAAGCCAAAGACACGGCTACTTCTTGTCAATGGCTTAGCAATATGTTAGAGTAATACCCAATGTGTCAACTAATAGTCACTTCTATATTATTGTAACAAATAGTCTTATGCAAAGTATATTAATAAAATGGCAATTCTTTATCTTTAATTGTATTTAATCAATTAGATAAAGTCCCTAAACGATACTTAGCTATAAGGCATGGTCGTATATATGATGGTGATCTTGGAATTATGATTTGGTCTTAAACTAGTTCCAAGTCGAGGGTCTATCAAGATGGGACATCGATAAGCCCAAAATAACTTGCGCACATGATGCATGCTCGAAAAGAGTATGTCTCACTTCATAGGCATTTGCGACACTAGTACATATATTTGAGTGTTTTTATGAGAACAAGTATACTAAATAGGCCTATTTGGAAATTCTCAATTGAAAATATCGTTTGTCAAATGAGAACTTCATAGTAATGATAATGCAAGAATTAGTCCTCAAATCTAAGGTACCACGTTAATGTATTTCCAATTTCTTGACAATTACAAGGGGAATACATTAAGTGTAATATCTTAATATATGGAGGTTAATGAGTGACCAATAAAGAATCTATCAACTATCTAGAAGAATAGATGAATCTCCTATGTTTTCCTAATCCTTGACTCAGAAAATCTTGGCCAAGGTAGGATGAATATTAAACAAGGGTTTTCTAGTAGTTCATCAAGAGTCAATAAGACTATAAATGAAATCATAGTTATTAAGTTTAAAAGAATTTTGACTAATAATCCATGCCTTAAACTTAATCGGGAGATTAGGAGATAGAAAGACCATAATTGCACTCATAGTAAGAACTAGACTGCTGCTATTTCACCTAAGAGTAGGTAGTCATGATGCACTAGTAGGTGTTTCCCATGACTTGTAGGTTCTTAGAACTAAGAGGTTAATTCCAAGAGGATTTATTAATTGGATTAATTAACTGGAATAAAATAATTTATTCACCTAAGTTGCAAAAAACAAATCCACTGCTAGCTTTGTAGTGAACTTAAGGGGTCACACACAAATTAGAAAATTCCACTTTTAATCAAGAAGGTAATCCAAGGAGTTGGATTAAATTAATTGATACAGGTTAAATAATTGGAGCCCAAATTAATTTAAATAAATAAATAACAAGATTATTTGTTAACTAATAAGGAGTGAATTAATTAACTAATTAGAGCAATTAATTAAGGCATAAAATAATATAAAGAGTTAAATTATTTTACCCTCTTAAATAATATGATTATTTAATTGAGCCTAATTTGATTAGGTGGTCTAAGTAGAACCAATTGATTGATTGGATCAATTAATTGTGAAACTAATTAATTTACTAATTGGATCAATTACTTGAATTGAGCTTGTTTAATTGATGGGGATCAATTTAATTGGACTTCATTAAATTAATTAAAGTCTAAGCCCAAGTTGATATGCCCGTGGGAGAGGACCATTAGGAGTTTTGGTGAGCAAGATGGAGATTACTAGTCTTTGATGGCAAGAAAGAGATTAGATAAGAATGGAAGGTGATTGAAACATAAAGGGATTAGGGTTAAACAAGAGTTTGTATAAGTACACATAAAAGGCTGAAAATTCACTTGCAACACAAGGAAAATTTCAGCCACCTTGAAGACAAAAAACTGTACCTTCCTTCTCTCTTCTTGTATCATTTTTTCCATCAAAAGGTTCCATCTTTTATATCGACAGTTTAATTCTTTATTCAACTCAGTTGAATAATGAGTTAAACTATACTCCTAAGTTCTAGATTAGAAACATGAGCTTGAATTTTCTCCAAGAATTCTAAGTTCATGGATTTGCTCAAGGCATTAATACTAGTCGAGAGGTTAGCGTGGAGTCATAGCAAATCAATTTCTGGATTAGGTGTGTTCATTTAAATTGTTCCATATCTTGTGAGAGTAATGCTCAACGTGTCAATTAAAGGCAACTTCTATACTCTTGTAACAAACAGTCTTATCAAAATATATTAATAAAATGACACTTCTTTATCTTTAATTGCACTTAGATAATTAAATAAATTTTCTAGACCATACTTAGCTATGAGACATGATCATAAGTATGATGGCAATCATGGAGTATGACTTTATAGCTTTGGTCTGAAACTAGTTCCAAGTCAAGGGTTCATTCAGATGGGACAATGATAAATCCATCAAGACTTACGCACACAATGCATACTCAAAAGGAGGATATCTTGTTGCATATGCATCAGTGTTGGGATGCTAGTGCATGTGTGCGGGTGCTTGTTAGAAAACAGGTACACCGAACAAGTCCATTTGAAATGGAAACATTGTTTGTTAAATAAGAATTTCTTAGTTATGATAGTACAAGAATTAGTCCTTAAACTTGAGGGTAACTTTGTGCACGATATGTTGCACTTTGATGTATCCCTATTGCTTGACAATCACAAGAGAAATATATTGGGTGTAACATCTTCGTGTATGAAGATTAATGAGTGGCCAATAAAGGATCCTTCATCTATTTATAAGAATAGGTAAATCTCCCACATTTTCATAGTCCTTAACTTCGAAGACAATGGCCAAGGTAGGATGAAAAATTAGACAAAGGTTTTTCAAATGATTCATCAAAGAGTTAATAAGAGTTGAAATAGAATCATAGTTATTAAGTCAAATAGGATTTTGATTAATAACCATGCCCTAGACTTAATCATGAGATTAGGAGATGGAAGGACCATACTTGCATGGTACTCGTAAAAAGAAATAAGTTCGTTGTTATTTCACCTAAGACTAGGCAATCATGCCATACTATTCGGTGCTTCTTATGACTTGTGAGGTTCTTGAAATTAAGGAGTTAATTACAAGATGAAAAATTATTTAGATTAATTAATCTAAATAAAATATTTTTTTTTACTTAAATTGCAAGAATTGCAAGCCCACTTCTAACTTAGTTGTGAACCTTTGAGGTCATACACAAATCGATAAAGTCCACTTCTAATCAAGAAGGTAACCCAAGCAGTTAGATCAAATTCATTAACAGAGATAAATTAATTTAAGGAGTTAAATTAATTCATTTAATTAAATAATAAGATTATATAATTGGACCTAATAAGATTAGGGGCTCATAAGGAGTAAATTATTTCATTGATTGTATTAATTAATTAAGATAGGCATAAATTAATTTAAGGAGTTAAATTAATTCATTTAGATAAATAATATAATTATTTAATTTGGCCTATTGAAATAGGTGGTCTAAGTGGAACCAATTATTTAACTGGTGGAATAAATTAGATTTGTTTAATTAATGGGGATCAATTAAATGGACTTGATTAATTAATTAAAGTCCAAACCCAAGTTGATGTGCCCGTGGGAGAGGCCCAATAGGAGTCTTGGAGAGAAAGTCAAAGATCTTTAGTCTTAGAATGAAATAAATGAATAAGATAAGATAAGAATAGAAGGTTTGAGACCTAATGGGATTAGGGTTGCACAAGCTTGTGTACAAATACGCAAGCATAAGGGTTGAAAATTCAAGTGTTCATTAAAGCAAATATTCGGTCCCCCTCCAGTAGAGAAAAAAACATCCCTTCCCTTCTTGTCTTGCATCCCTTATTCCATCAAAAAGGCTCCACATTTTTATCATCAACTTATTTCTTTTGGCACAAGTTGATTTAAGAATGAACGTTGCACTCTACAATTCTAGAATATAAATAAAGAGCTTGAATTTGCTTGCAATTATTCAAGTTTGTGAATTTGCTAGAGATGTGGATGTTAGTTCACGTAACGGCGGGGTGTGAGCAACAAAAATTTAAACTTAATTTAAAACATGCCATATTAAATACAACATTACTCTTTGTTCGATGTGATTATCAGTTCGCATTTATTAATTGTCTAAATAAACAGTAAAGAGTTTTCAGATTTATACCTTTCGAGCACTCTGACTATAGAAGGGATTAAAACAATTAATTATTAGCCCTTGTACAGATACTGATTCGCAGGAATCCAAATGTCTCCACTCTATCGAAATCTACACTTCGGGCAACAATAACACAAAATTAGTACTCCTCTAGCAATTCTATTTTTTTTATTAATCTAGTATTTTGGAGTGTTTTTTTAGTATTAATTCTTAAACTAACAGGTGGTAATAAGAATTGAATACTTTGATTCAATCAAAAGATGGAACTTTTGATTGAAGGAAGAAGAAGGAAGATGGATTTTGAGAGAAAACATTTTTCTTTTTCTTTCTTGTGTTGCCAAAAATTCTTGGAGTCTCACTCTTGGAATTTTCAACCCTTCCCTATTTATGTTGGAGGATTTTGGTTGATCTCATGATCTCCCAAAAATCTCCAACTCTATCCACAAAGATATCACATATCTTTCTTGTTTCTTCCAAAGATATTACCGGATATTATCTAATCAAATTAGATAATTCCAAGAATAAGAATATCTTATTCTCTTATCCTTTCCATCTTTTTCCAACAACTCTAGTAATCCTCTCATAATCTTGGACTTTTAATTAAATTCAAAAATTAATCCAATTAATTGCTTGGGCCCAAATTCAATTATTTGATCTTAATCAATTAATTTAATTCAGTCAAACCCACTTAATCATATTAGGCACAATTAAGTAATCTAATTATTTTAATTGAGTAAATTAATTTAATAATAAAATTAATTTATGGCTAACTCAATTAATTGATTTATTCAATTAATTATTTTACTCCACTTCGGCTCCCTAATCTTATTACGTCCAATTAAAAATTTTAATTATATAATTAAATAATTAATTCAACTCCTTAAATTAAATTAAGCATTAATTAATTAATCTCTGTTAATTAATTTGATCCAACTCTTTGGGTTAATTTTTAGATTAAAAATGTTCAATCCCAAATTGTGTGTGACCCTTTAAGTTCGCAACTAAACTAGTAGTGGGTTTGCAATATTTGCAACTTATGAATAACAATTATTTCAATTAAGTAGTCTAATTAATTAATCCTTTTGGAATTAACTTTTTAATTTTAAGAACCTCAAAAGTCATAAGAAACATCTAGCAAGTGTATTATAACTACCTAATTTTAGGTGAAACAGCGAGTAAATCTATTTTAATTATGAGTACCATATAGGCAAGGTCCTTTCATCAACAAATCTCTCAATTAAGTCTAAGGTATGGATTATAAGTCAAAACCCTAAATGAATCGATAATTATAGTTACATTTTAAGTTCGAAAGACTCATGATGAATCGTTAGAGAACCCCATCTAACATTCATTTTGTCTTGGCCAAGGACTTCTGAGTTATGAGCTAAAAAAATAGGAGATTCACTTATTCTATTAGACAAGTCACTCATTAACCTCTATACACGCTAACGTAACATCCAACATATCTCCTTTGTGATTGTCAGGTAATTGGAAGATACATCAAGATGTAGCATGGTAAGCATAAGGCTACCATAGTACCTCAATTGTAAGGACTAGTCATGTACTATTATAATGTGGAAATTTTTACTTCGACAAAAAATGTCTCCAACTAAGAATTTTCTATTAAATTCTTACTCTGATAGATAACATCTCCAACTAAGCATTTTTAGTAGGCCTGTTTAGTATACTTGTTCTCTAAGAAGCACCTGCATACATGCACATCACTATGCCGATGCCAATAGAGTGAGACATCCTCCTCAAATGAGCATGCATCATATGCGCGAATCTTATTAGGTTATTCATTGTCCCATCTTAAAAAGCCTTTGACCCAAAACTAAATTAAAATCAAAGTCTTAGAATCATATTCCATGATCTCCATCACATGAACGACCATACCCCATAACTAAGTTTGGTCCACCAACTTTAACTAATTACTATACACAATTAAAGATAAAGAGAATGCCTTTTTTATTATTATAATTTAAGAAATATTATTTTACAAATATAAGAGTATAAAAGATACCTAATATAATTAATGTGCTGGGCGCTACTCTAACAGACTGCTCCTTGATTTTCTTGACTCGCCTGATTTGCTCCATTTAAGTAAGTGTCATCTTCCTTACTGTCATGATCTAAGTCTCCATTAATGTTGATGATGATATTTGTCTTGATCTTATGTTAGCTTCAGATCAGCCAATTTCTTAACTTTTTTATTGCTTAGCTCCAGTCATGTGCCTCGAGCAACCATTGTCAATGTACCATAGTGGAGGTTTATTATCTAACTTGTAGACCTGTAATGGTGCTATTAAGATTTAGGTACTAATTTCATTCTAGGTCCATCAAGGTTAGTCGACTTGGGAACCCATACTTGTTTAACATTCTATTTAGGCGGGTCAACCTTTCTAGGTTTTCTATCCATAAATGATTTATGCTTATGCTTGTGTTCAGTCCTCTGATGCATTTTATGTCTCACATATGAATAGTATTAGTAAGTGGGTGGGTATATGCAGGTGTGTGGTAAAGTATATGGTATGCTACTGAGTGACGTAATTTGTGTAGTGGAGTGAGAGATTCTGCATTGTTCAGGTAAGTGGTACAGATCATAATAAGTAGTTGAGTGATCCTTGTACCCTTTGTGAGCTTTACCTCTCATATCATTATATTGATAGTCGACTCTCACGTGTTTCTGAGTCATGTGGGGCAGATTAACATCAGAATTTTTGTATTGTCCATGCCTTAAGTATTTCCCACTTCTAGTTCTTTGTCCTTTAGTCGATTAGAGCTTAGGACTTTAAACTTTGGGTGATCAAGACTTGGTTTGTTGCTTTTCTTTCTCATATCTCGGCCCAATTTTGTAAACTCTGCTCATCTATGGTCTGTTCTGCATCTACCAATGATCCAAGTTGTGTCTACTTGAATTGGTCTTACCCTTTTCTTTAGGAATATCATTTTTGTTCTCAACATTGGCCATAGAAGATCTGCATTATAATGATCAAAGCCTAAACAAGTTTTCTCACCATAAGCTTTAAGCATACTAATTAAGTTGTCCATTATTTTGAATTCTTTTAAGAATGAAGAGATTGGCTTATCTAAATTCGAGTTCTTTACAGTCAGCTTGGCTTCTCTCTATGCTATGAGTCCAAGGTCGTGCTTTAGCTAAGTATTCTCTACTTTTAGATTCTTGCACTAATTTATACTGCTTCGTTGGATTTATAACTTAGCTTTAAGAATTTTATTCTCACTCTTAAGCTTGTTATTTTTCAGTTGTGGGCAGTATGTACTTTTCAGTGATGGAATGAAGATGTAGCATACATTCTTGAAAAGCTTCAGATAAATCTTTATGCGGTATAATATTTGTGAGTATAGGGTTTACCTTGCTGATCTATGAACTAAACTCAATTGCATGTCCTCATCACTGGAGGATTTTGGCTCAGGTTCAACAATGTGCTTACTAGCTTCAACTTCTGCCATTAGGCTTTCTTCTTTACTTTGGAGCTTTATTTCTCTTCTAATCTTCTTTTTTTTGGCCTCGATATACTTTTGTACATAATGATATGGCTTGGTTCCCTATAGTTATAATGTAAGTCAATGATTTGTGAACTATCATGCTTGATGTCATTGATCAGGTTTTGTGGCTATCTATACCCAGTAAAGGATTTCCCTTTGGTTATTATTCATGAGCTTCTAGAAGTTTCTCATCAACAGGACTATTGGCTTATCATCCAACTGATTACTAGCCCTTTTATTTGAGTTAGCTGCTGCTAAGGCAGTAGCTTTCTAACATGATGTTGTGGCTCTTTCTCTGTTCTTCTATGTATTTCAAACTCATAGCTTTGTGATTAGAGAAGAATTCATGGAGAGTTATCTTTGAGAGGTACTTTAACCCTCTCATTACTACTGTCTTCATATCCCACTCCTTGGCAAGTCTTCTTATCACCTTCAACATCGTTTCCTTGTTGGTGTATTCTTTTCTAAGAGTAGTAAGCTCATTGATGAGAGTTGTGAAACTCTCATCCATCTCGTCCAAGGTCTCTCCTTATTTCATCTTAAAGTTTTCAAACTTTTGTACTGCTAATGACAGTTTGTTCTCCTTTGTTTAATATGTTCCTTCACATATCTGACATTTCTTCACCTTCCTAAAAATGGCCTTATCAAGAGTTTTGAACATAATCTCTTTGGCCAAGTGTCGAGGTTGAATTTTTTGTTTTCACGTGACCATTCATTCTTTGGCTTTGCAACAAGAGTTGTGCCACCAGCTGGGTCTGGCTTGGTGATTTCTATAAAACCTTCCTCTAACACGGCCCATATATCATCGTCCAAAGCTAATAAGTATACTTGCACATGAATCTTCAATCATCATATTCTTCAAGAGAACACATAAAAAGTCTTGAAATGATATCTATATATTTCAAGAAAAAAGTGATGAAAAGTTCCAGACCAAAATACCAAGACTAGAGGCAAAGACTTAGCGAGGCCAAGGTTTTTCCTCTTGTAAAGATATAATGACGTCAAGTGAGGACTTAGTCACTAAAAGATCAGGGAAATCAGCCAAGTGAGGTGAAGTCAGCTAAGTGAAGGAGCTGAACAATGAAGTAATAAGATTTGAGAAGCAGCCAAGTTTAAGATCAAAGCAATACACTAACGGGGCTAAATGGTCATAAGAAGTGAGGACAGGGGTACCTTTAAAAGGTTAAGTTACAATCATCAAGCTTAGATTGATAAATGCTACAATCCTAATGGCAGATATAAATAGGAAACATGGCAGACAATACTGGAAAAGGACAATAGATTACAAATAGTGTCAGACTGCGATTGTGCAATAGTATGACGAATAGCTGCAACATCAGAAAGCAGATACAATGGAAAGAAAAAGAGAGCTATAAAAAGAAGCTAAAGATGGAGAAAGAGAGAGCTTTTACAAGTAACCTTACATGCAAGATTGGTAGTAAGAGGCTATTCACAGGAAGAGGACACATATTTTGATGAAACATCTGCCTCCATAGCTAGATTGGAAGTGATTCCGGTCTTTTTAGCCTATGCAACCTATAAAGACTTCAAGTCTACCATATAGATGTCAAAAGTGTGTTCCTGGATGACAACTACAAGATGAGGTATATATGGTATACCTCCTGGGTTCTAAGAGTATATCTACAGATTGGACAAAGCTTTTTATGGATTGAAGCAAGCACCACGAACCTGGTATGACACACACTCTCATTTTCTAATTCAAAAAGGGTTCATTAGAGGTAATGTAGGCACTAACTTAATGAGTCATATATTTTGCTTGTCCAAATCTATGTCGATGATATCAATTTTGGTTGTACTTAAAAAAATTATACGTGAGAGATTCTCTAAGCTAATGTAAACAAAATTTGAAATGCGGATGATGAGTGAGCTAAATTTCTTTCTCGGATTGCAAGTAAAGTAGATTTTTCATCAACTAAGCTAAGTATACCAGAGACATGTTCAAAAGGATTGGAATGGAGAACTACACTACAGCGAAGGTTCCTATGGGAACATCTAATGAGCTCAACAAAGACATAAGTGGTAAAGAAGTGGATATAATTATGCACAGAGGCTTGATCTGATCACTACTCTACTTCACTGCTAGTAGACCTTATATAATGTTTGTTATTGGTACATGTGCTCATTTTCAATCTGCTAGACATTATTATGCTCAAATCCTCTGAATGTAATAACAGATCAGAGATTATGGAGTTAACACTAAGCTGACACCAATCTTCTGCAATAATGTAAATGCTATCATAATCACTCACAATCTCATGTTTAACTCATAGACCAATCACAATTACATCAAATATGATATCATCAGAGACCACAGGGAGAAAATGAACATATCTATTAACTACATCAACACTGAGAATCAGCTAGCTGACATCTTCACAAAACCTTGAAACTGGGTTTATATTATTACGAAGAGAACTGGGCATGTTTGCTTTAAATGCTTAATCCTTTATGGCCATGCAACTTATGGGGAATGCTTTATATGCTATTTACTGATGAGCTCAGTAATATTTCTAGTGAATCATCAAAATTTTCATTTACATTTTCTAGCAGCAGATTGAAATTTTTCAAGCGAGTCATTTTTAATAAGCATATATGTTTTAAAACTCTTTGAAATATCAACCTTCTAAATGCCTTATTTAAACCCACTGAATACTGACTTTTTTACTCCAACTGTCTTGTATTTTTTTATGAATCATTATTCCCTTATTTCATTGGGAGGTGAAACAATGTGTCCTTTTATGCCTATAAATAGAGAAAATCAGAGTCCTATCTCTTATCTATCTCAAAACTCTACAAACTCTTTTTCTATTTCCCTGACATTTCTTTTCTAGTCTTATCTTCCTTCTGACTAATGAAATCTCTTCTACAAGACTTTGATTTTACTTGCTTATATATCTACTCCAACTAGGTATTCTTTGAAAAAATTTGAAGAACACCTCTTGCTACTTATAATCTTATGTTTTCATGAGTTTTTTAGTTCTTTACAAAAACTTCAGGAAAAGCTCAATAATTAAAGGAGTAGAGAAGATAAAACAGAAAGAGAAGAAGAAATCACAGATGACCTATGATAAAGATAAAAGGAGAAAACTGGAAGGCATTTCACAAACAAGCTAATATGGAATATGTTGTAGGACCTGAAATCAAGATCCTTGTGAAAAAAATAGTATCATGGGAAAAAGGATAGAGCGCTGCTAAGTTTTGTTGAATCCACTTAGTATGCGAAATTCCCACATAGCCTCCTGGGTCATCTCTGTAAAAATAGATAAGTGCAGGTGAATCTAGAGTGATCGAGTGAGTAAAATTCCCATATAGCATGAGAATATGTTACTTACAACATGCTATGTGGTAAGCATAAGAAACTCTAGACCACCTTGATAAACCCCCCTTCTATTCTAATTTTGATGTTAAATCAGTGGTAGTATGCAGTAGAAAATCACAAGGAGCTTCCTTAGGTTGTTTCAGGAGCAAAGGAAGTGCAGAAGAAATAAACTTTGTAGGAGGAATAGTTCAGTCTTCTTCTAGACGAAGTAAACTTCTCGGGAGAGAACGACTCAGACCTCTCCTTGAAATTCAAGGCAGCATCAGCAATATGCTGACACTCTTTTTATTCTAGAAGCTAAAAAAGTATCCTATGAATTGCCAAAAGGTAATCTAGCATTTCATCACCCCTCTAGATCCTAAGGGTGATGTCGATAAGAGGGGAAGGCAATAAGGAGAAACAAAGGAGTAGAACTCCTCAAAAAAAAATCTAACTTTTCTAAGAGGATGAAAGAAGAGAACAACAACAAGGAAATATTTCAGCAACAACCGACTAAAGATTAGCGAAGATAGGCTAAGAACAATACAGAAGACTGCAATAATAGTACCTAGATTTTTTATCGTAAAATGCTGATGAAATCATTGTAATTATTGTAATATTTCATGATTGAATTAAATGAAATACTTGTTATCATGAAATAAAATGTGTTCTTGTTCTCAAGAGTTTGTTATCATCAAAAAGGGGAAAATTGTTAAGCAAAATATAGATTTTGATGATTAATAAGTTAGTATAGGATAAACCCCACAAAACTCTTGAAGTTTTCTTTTTTTTTCTGTAAGATCTTTATAAAGGTTTCTCTATTGGGCAATTAGGAAACTTAGCCTAAAAATAGAGAATGTGAGAAAGAGTTGATGATCAGAGAAGCGATGAAGAGTTCAAGATAAAGATAACAACATCTAAGACCAGAGGCAAAGACTTAGTAGGACTAAGGGTTTCAGTGGAGTGAGGATAGAGGCCGGCAAGTGAGGACTTCAAGTCACTGAAGGATCAACAAAGTCAATTGAGTGACTGAGTTGAATAGTGAAGTAACAAGAGTAGTCGAGTCCAAGACTAGATCACTGTATTTAATAGGGCTAGGGTTATAGTGGGGTGAGGACAGGGGTACCTTGAAAGGATTAAATTACAATCATCAACCTGATAAATGCTATAGTACAAAACAATGAATATCAATGGAAAATATAGAAGACAGTATAAAGAAAGGACAACAACAGACTGCAAACAATATTATATTGCGACTGCGTAATAGTATGAAAGAACAACCACACCAATGAAAAAAAGGCAAGTAAGTACAATGGGAGAAAAAGTGAGCTATAAAAGGAACTAAAGATGAAGACACACAACACGCATGACATATGATCTTTTCTAGATATATTAAACGCAATCAAGCAAGAAAAGCTCTCAAAAATCGCATAATGGGCAATAGCAATCTAAAAATAACACTCAGTAGTTCTTTATGCGTAGAATTTTTACTGAGTGATATACTTATCCCTTTCAAGAAACAAGAAGAGCTATCAAGGTGGACTCAAATTTGTGTGGGAAAGAGTTTGAAATTTGACCTTTATGGGAAGATTTCAAAATCGAACCTATTTAGGAAGACTGGTCGAACCTGTGTCGGAAGACTAGGTTACACTATCAGCGGAGTTCGGGTAATGAGAGGCTAAGAGAAACTTTTTGCTAAATCTTGAAAACTAAGTTGTTGTATTAGAAATAAATTGGTTGTGAGTCTTGATTTGTTTAGTGGATTCTTCCTATAGATAAGAGAAAAGTAGATTAGAAAGATCACTCCACTTGTGAACCACCATAAAAATTATTGTGTCATTTACTTTCTTGCATTTATATTTCTATAGTTATTCTTTATGTGTTTACTCTAATTAACTTCATTACACAACATCTAAAACAAATGCCTAACATTTTCTAAGTGTTTAACTACAACTACTCAAAAGTTCATATGTTCGACTTAATAGAGTCTCTGATAGACCGAAGCAGTTCATTATTCAACTGAGTAACAGGTATATTAACTTACCATGCTGACTGATATTTGAAAAGGCTGAATACAAGTTTTCAACTTGTATTTCAATTTTGAATAGAATTAAAAAGTTTTGAAAGGTCCATTAACCCCCCTCCCCACCCTGACCCTTTCATGCCACTTGGAGCCAAAAAATGTACAAGTTTACAAAAGTATGGATCTAATTCAAATCGTGAGATTAGGAAAACAAAAAAAGTTTTCCAATAATCAACCGCTTTGATACCGCTTACTGGTCCCAAGTGGCATGAAAGTTTTGTGGGTTATATAGAACTTTTTAAAACTTTTAAACCCTTTCAACAATGATACATAGGTTGAAACTATACTCAGATTAGAAAAACTGAATCATCTATTTGAATACAATAAAATAGTTAATCTGAATTACACTTGATTGCCTCAGTCTATTAGAGACTTAATGAAGTCAACTTAGTGATTAGTAAGTAGTGCAGCGGAAACAAGTTAAACACATAAAAAAAATTAGGCATCTATTTTGAATGCTTATGCAATTCAGTATAGTAAAAACAACAATGTAGTTAAACAGTTACCAGCAAATATGAACTATAGAGAATTAAAGTGTAGAATGCAAATAGCACAATAAACTATTATAGTGGTTCAAAGTAGGGTGATCTTTCTAATCCACTCTATATTCTATTTAAGCTACAACCTGGTTTTCCCACATAAGTTTGACTTAGTCTTCCTATACAGGTCCGGTTGTTGAATCTTCCCACATAAGTCCAATTCATAGAACTGATCCACAGGACTCAGTCTACCTTATTTTTTCTTCTTGGTTTCTTTAAAGTGATAAGTATATCACTTAGCAAAAGGTTCTACATATAAAGAACCATTGAGTAAGATTTTAGACTACTTTTGCCTTAAGCAATTTTTTGCGAGCTTTTTTCTTGATACCTTTTGATATCTCTTAGAAATATCATATGTTACGTGTCTATCTTGCATGTAAGATTACTCGTAAAAGCTCTCTCTTTCTCTATCTTTATCTCCTTTTTATAGCTCTTTTTTTCTACTTGTTATACTAACTTTCCTTTTTTGGCTAGTGCAACTGGTCTGTCATACTGCTATGTAATCGCAGTTTGACACTATTTGCAGTCTGTTGTCTTTTTTTTACTATGTACCTCTTTTTTTCACTTGCATCCAATAGTTTAGACTTTAGTAGTTTATCAATATGAGGTTTATAGATATAACTTGATCCTTTAAAGTTAGCTTTGTCCTCACTCCACAAATACCCATTAGCTCGCCTAAGAGCACTGCTCTGGTCTTAGATTATGTTGCTTAATAGAGTTTCATTACTTCGTTATGTAGCTTATTTCCTTAATTGACTTCAATAATCTTCCAGTAACTTAGAGCTCTCACTTGATTGCCTCCGTCCTCACTCCGCTGAAATGCTTAGCCCCTTTAAGGTTCTGCTCTGGTCTTGGATTTTATTATCTTAAACTTGAACTTTTTGTCACTCTTTTTATTTTCTTCTCTTCATATTTTTTGTTTTCTAGCTTAGACTTCTAAGAGACAAAGGTCCTACTAAAATAGAAAATTTTTAATAGTTTTGAGGGAGTCTAACCTAGACTAACCTATTCTTCATCCAAATGTATACAAGTAATACTTAACAATATCTAGTGACTACATCAACACTGAGAAATAGTTAGCTAACATATTCGAAAAACCCCTTTGTGAATCCAAGTTTGTTTCTCTAAAGAATTAGGCATGCTTGATTTAAATGCTTAATTTTCGTATGAGCATGTACAGGGGAATGTCTTTATTGCCAGCCTACTGAACAACTCAATAATATTTTTCATAGGTATTTATAGTTCTACTCTAAATGTTTACTATAGTTGAGTAAATCTCATTTTAGTTGAGTCCTTCTATTAGCTGACAATTCTACTCTTTGAAAAATCAACCTAATGACTTTTGAAACATCAATGGAGCATGGTTTACATTTTTATTTTCAATACCCATTGAAAACTAATGTTTTATTCTGACGACTATATTCTTAGTAGTTCGTAAATTTTTAGCACATCCCACAATGGTCAAAATTCTATCTGAATATGAATCGACAGGACTTAACCTTTAGATTTTTTTTGGGGAGATGTATGTACATGTGGCCAACATTTTTCAAGGCTATAAATAGATAGCCTAGAGTTCAAAAACTCACTTTATCTTTCAAATTTTGAGAATTGCACTCTATTATCACTACTCTCACTTTGTTCTATTCTTCAAACACTTGTTCAATAATTCTTTTAAGCTCATGAACAATACACTCTAAATAATTTCATTATTTGTTAATTTATGTTTTGATTTTCATTAACCCGATGTTCCTTGATGTTGGGTTCACGTGATCTCAGAAAACGTATACGCAGCGGAATTTAAATTTTTTTAAAAATATAAATATACATTACATCACATGTAATTAAAACAAATCCCAAAACCCTTTCACAATTACTTAGTTGTGCATTTTTCTGATAGTTAAAGTAAGAAAGTTTCAAAAACTCTTACCTTGATTTGCACTCTGGCTGATGTAGGGATTAAAACGATTCAAATCGTTATCCCTACTTAAAAGTATCTCCATGTTCTTCAATTCAAAACTCTTTTGATTGAAATCTGATTCGCTTCTAGGATCCCAAATGTTATTCCTTTAACGATATCCACACCTTGGATGCCTACTCGCAACCGAATCCTATGCTAATAGTTTTCAATTCGATAATTCTATCCTAAAATAATTTTGTTTGGAACAAGAACATACTAACAATTAGTGTTTTAGGTGTTTAATTTAATTCTTAATTCAATAATTAAATCAAGAATTAAACTAGAATAAAAGGTTGGTGAACTTTTGGAGATTGAAAGGAAAGGAGAGACGAATTTTTGGGAATGAAAGAAAATTATTTTTCTTCACAAAAATCTGTAATTAAAATCCCCATAAAAATATCCAAGAAGATTGTCAATAAAGGCAACCACAAGTCCTTTTCATGTAGGACTCTTCTTCCTTTCTTATCTCCAACTCTTTTGGTAAGTTTTCTTATCCCATGAGGACTTTCCTTTTTCCTTATTAGCTCATAGAAATTGAATTCTCAATTCAATTTTCTCTAAGAATTGAATTTTCAATCCAATTTCCTAATAGGCTTCCTACAAGCCCACACCTAATGGGGGTAAGCCTAAGTAATTAGTTAGGCTCCACTTTAAATGATTCAATCAATTAAATTAATTTATTTAATTAATTAGGCCCATCTTAATTAATTGATCCAATCAATTATTTAAATATTTCAATTGGGCTCCCTAATCCAATTAGGTCTAATCAATTAATCCAATTAATTAATTGAATTAATTCCACACTTAAATTAATTTAACTCCCATTAATTAATCACATTAATTAATTTAATCCAACACTTGGATTAATTTCTAGGTTAGAAATGGACTTGTTCAAGTTTTGTGTGTTACCCCTTAGGTTCACTTTAAACTAGCCGTGGGCTCACAACTCTTATGACTTAATTGAACAATTAATTGTTCTGATTAATTAACCCAATTAATTAATTCTCTTAAAATTAACTCATTAATTCCAAGAACCCACAAGACATGGGAAGCATTTAGCAATGCATCATGACTCCTAGTCTAAGGTGAATGTGCGAACCTATTTCAATTACGAATACCATGCAAGTACGGTCCTTCCATCATCTAATCTCCCAATTGAGCCTAGGGCATGGATATTGAGTTGAAACCCTATTAACTCAATAACTACGTTTCCATTCCTAGTAGCTTGACTCGATAATGAATAATTAGAAAACTCCACGTCTAATTTTCATCCAACCTTGGCCAAGGATTTTAGAGTCAAGTACAGTGGAACACATAGGAGATTCACCTATTCATCTAGATAGGTGACGGATCCTTTGTTGACCACTCATTAATCTCCATACATGAAAATGTTACACTCAATATAAACCCCTTGTGATTGTCATGCAATTAGAAAATACATCAAAGTACAATATGTCATGCACAAGGTTACCATGGTGGCTCAAGTCCAAGGACTAATTCTTGCACTATTGTAATGAGAAAATTCCCATTCGACAATAAAATATTTCCAATTAGAAATTTTCAGGTAGGGTTATTCAGTGTACTTGTTCCCAACAAGCACCCGTATACATGCACTAGTGTCTCCATACCAATATCTATAGAACTAGGCATCCTCCTTTCGAGCCTGCATCATATGCGCAAGTCTCAACAGGATCAATGATGTCCCATCTCATTGATCCTTAACTTGGAACATTTTAAGATTACAACCTTAGAGGTATATCTACGATCACCATCATACGCGCAACCATGCCCCATAGCTATGTATGATCTAAGAACTTTATCTAATTCTTATGATGAATTTAAGATAAAGATTATCATTTAAATAATATTAATATAAATAAGAATGATTTGCAAAAGTATAAGAACGGGCAGAACAATTGGCACGCCGGGCACTACTCTAACACTTGATAAAAATTTTAAGACAAACTAAAGCTACTAATGTTTTTGTGTTTCTATAAGTTTCTCCATTTCTTTTGTGGTTTTTTAGGTATTAAATAATGGTCGAAATCAAGATCAACAAAGGCATGCTCATTGACTATAATTCTCTAAGAAGCTATGAAGAGGTGGATGTGTTCGAAATTCTTTGACAAACTATACATCAGTAGACTCCACACTCTACTGATAGTAGTACTCACCAAGGTCTACCTAGAAGAAGTAAATGAACCTTACAAGAACGCCAAAGTGAAAGAAGAAGAAATCAAAAACAAAGTTCACAATAGTATGCTAAAAATAACCCATAAGTAGATATGTTCACTATTTTTGATATATTGAATAACAGTAAAAAAAATGATCTAAATGATGCCAAGTTATATAGGGCTTCACATGTGGGTCATGTAAAAGAATAGTTTATGACTCTAGATGAAAAGGCCTCTATAACCAAAGAGGTAAAACAGTGAACTGAACATATATAATAGATGACTAGTGCCAAGAAGTTTCACAACTTCAAACCTGCGAAGAATGAAAATATTGCCCAACTAATAAGATTCAGAATGAAATAAAAATAGATGACTAATCATCTGCAAGTAATGGTGGAATACATCAATCATCCCTCTTGTTCCATAGATGTTGCTAAAAAGGAAAAAAGCAATCAACAACAAAAGAGCAGTTCAATAGTCGAGACAACCCACAACCAAGTCAAAATGAAAGATTAGATGAATACCGGAGGCAAAAGGCAGAAGAAGAACAAAAGAAAAATAAGAAAGACCAAGGTAGTGGATACTTCAAGCCACAACAAAGCGAAAGTTACCATCACCAACCGAAGGACATGGAATGAGAGCCTGATTCAATATAAGTAATCCTGAAATCAAAAAGGCAAAGGGTAAACACTTAAAGGAGAAAGGTTCAAACTTCACCAAGAATTAAAAAAAAAAAGCATAATAGCAATAGCAGACTAAACTAGAGTAGAACTGGAAGACTACAAGTAGAAGTAGCCTACAAATATATTGTGTAAATTTTTCATGTAACCTTTGTAAAATTTCACGATTGAATGAAATGAAACTTTGTTGTTGTTCTCAAGAGTTTTGTCATCATCAAGGGAGAAATTGTTACATATTACTTGTACGAATTTTAATGATGATTAGGCTAGACTAGGTTAGACCCCCTCAAAACTCTTGTAGTTCTTTATTTTAATAGGATCATTGTAAAGGCTACTCTTTCGGTCAATCCACTTATAATACTAGCTTAAAAATAGAAAAGCAAATAAGGTTGACGATCAGAGGAGTGAAGAGGAGTTTAAGACCAAGACTGCAATAACTAAGACAAGAGTAGAAGACTTAGCAGAGCTAAAGGTTTTAGCTAAGTGAGGATAGAGGCAATCAAATGAGAATTTTAAGTCATTGGAAGATCAACAAAGTCATTTAAGTAGTTGAGCAAAATAGCAAAGTAACGAGATACCGAAAAGCAACCGAGTCCAAGAATAGTGTACTTAGATGGGATAAGGGGTCATAATAGAGAAAGGGCAGAGAAACCTTTAAAAGATCAAATTACATCAGTAACCTCGTACTCATAAAATGCTACAATCCAAGTAACAGATACAAGCAGGAAATATGGAAGATAATACAAAAAGGACAAAATACTAAAAATAATGTCAGACTGCAATACTACGCAGCAGTGTAACAGACCAATTACACTTGTGAAAAAAATGAGAAGTACAATAGGCAAAAAAATGGGGTCTATAAAAGGAGCTGAAGATTGAGAAAAATATAGTGATCTTACACGAGAGAAATATACACAAAGAAATCAAACAAAAAGCTCCAAAAAATATCCTAAGTAAAGCAGCAGTCTGAAGAGAATTAATCAATTATTTCACTATGTGGAACAACTTGCTGAGTGATATTACTTATCACTTAAAGAAACCAAAAAGAGCAAATGGGGGGAGACTTAGGTCTGTGTGGATTAGTTCTAACTCAGATTTGTGTGAGAAAATTCAATATTTGGACCTATGTGAGAAAACTAGGTTGTAGTATCAGCAAAGTTCAGAAGTAGAATGAGAAGCTAAGAAGAAACTGTGTTCCTAGTTCAAGGAACTAAGCCTTTGTGTTATAAAACTGAAGTTGTACACTTGAAAAACGATTCTAGTGAATCCCTCCAGAAAGTTTGGAGAAGAGTAGAAGTAGAGGGACTACCCCACATTCGAATTACTAGTAAAATTATTATGTTAGTTAATTTTTTGTATCTGGGGATTGTCCCATCTATGGTTTTATTTACTAGTTTATATCACTCAACTGCATTGCACAGCATAGAAAAATTGGCGCCTAACCTTTTTTAAGTATTTAAGCTACTATTCCACTGCACAACTCAATAGCTCACTAAGCCAGCTTCTGAATCTCCAGTAGGCTGAAGCAGCTCAATGACTTTTAGAGTTACTATTTTATTAACCAAAATCATGCAAGTGAGCTTTGATAAACTAAGTACAGGTTCAACTTATGTATCATTCTTGAAAGGGTTTAAAATTTTTAAAAAGGTCTATTCACCCCCCTCCAGACCCTTTTTATACCACTTGGGATCAACAACAGTGCTCGATAATGATCAATCAACTTTTTCTAACTCCAATAAGTTTGATCTGATCAGTTTTAACATCTTTAATAGAGTAGTGAATATTAGAGAATTCAACTATATACCTTTATCACAGAATTAGCTTATACTCAGCAAGTTATACTTCAGTCCTTCAACACAGGATACTTTGGTAATAGAAATGTTACATCTGCATATTTTACCTATACCCTTTGTTTTGGCCTTTGAGGCAGACACCACACTTAATCCTTTGGTTGCTTTAGATTCTATTAAGAGAGCCTTAGCTCTAATCATGTGTCTTGAGAAACCACTATCAATGTAACACAATAAAAATACATTGACTGACCTGTATACCTTACTGTTTATGAGATACACTCAACTGCATCATTGGTCATCAAGCACATCAGTGTTTCTTCTTTAGAGCTACTGTCATTATCACTTGAAGACTCAAGCTCTTTTTCAATCACTTGCTTGTTGGCTTAAGCTTTTTAGCCTTCTTTCTCTCTTTTCCTTTTTTCCTCTTTAGTGTATTTTTGAATAGAAGGGTAAGGATAGTCTCTTGCAAAATGTCTACATTTTCTTATTTTGAAACTGTCTCCTGGTATAGAGATTTCGCCCTTTCTTCTTAAAGCTCTTTTTCATAGACTTGTAAAATTATTTACCAGTGGAACCATTAACTAATCATCAAGTAGATCAGTAGCTGGATTAGCTAAGTCAGTAGATATTGTTGTAGTAACTTTCTAACCTGATGTGGTGGCCTTCTCTTCTGTTTTTCTCCCTATCTCAAACTCATAGGCCTTCAAGTCCGAGAAGAGCTCATGGAGACTCATTTTTGAGATATTATTTAATTATCTCATGGCAACTGCCTTTATGTCCCATTCCTTGGGAAGTGCACAGATGACCTTCAGTGCCATCTCTCTACTGATATATTCTTTATCAAGGGCAGGGAGTTTTTTCAAAAGGTTGGTGAACATTTCATCCATCACATCCAATTTCTCATTTGGATTTATCTTGAATATTTTAAATTTCTACACATCCAGGGAGAGTTTATTTTCCTTGATTTGATTTGTCCCTCACAGATGTTTATGATATCTAAGATCTCTTCTTTTGCAGTCTTACACTTATTTATTTTTCTGAAGATTGCTTTATCCATAGTTTTGAACAAGATATCATTGGAAAGGTTACAAGGTTTTCTCTTCTCTTGTCTATAACAGTCAACTCAACCTTTGGTTTAGGCACTAAGGTTGATGCTCCTATTATACTGACTCTTGTAATCTCCAATGGACCCTTTTCTATAACTATCCATATTTCATCATCCATGACTGCAAGGTGTGTTGTATATGTATCTTCCAATCATCATATTCTTCAAGGGAAAACATAAATAGTTTAACAAGTGCAATGCTTTCAGTGTTCTTCATATTGAAAAATGTACAAGTTCAGAAAATGGATCTTAACTCAAATCATAAGATTTGGAAAACAAAATGGTTTTCGAAAGTCTACCACTCTGATATCACTTGTTGGTCCCAAGTAGTATGAAAGGGTCTAGAGATAGGCCTTTTAAATATTTTTAAACCATTTCGAAAATAACACAAGTGTTGAACTTGTACTAAGCTTATAAAGCTCAATCTCCTATTTTTTGTTTAGAAAACTGTAACTCTAAGAGTCACTTAGGTACTTTAGTCTACTGGAGACTCTAAAATTAGCTCAGTGAGCACTTGAGTAATGCAGTGGCATAACAATTTAAACACTTAGAAAAATTTAGGCTTATGTTTTATGTAGTATTGTCCAATTGAGTGCAAAAAATTAAAACAGATATAAACTGCAAAAATTTAAAGTGCAAGAAAAAGTAAATAAATGCAATAATTTTTTATAGTGGTTCAAAAGTGAAGTAGTCCTTCTAATCCACTTTTTCTCCAAACGTTCTGAAGGGATTCATTGGAACATATGTAAGACTTATACAAAAGTCAATTCTACAATACTTACTTCCTCAAACACTAAGTCCAATTTCTTTTCAACTTCTCACTCATACAGGACTTCGCTAGTACTACAACTTCTAGTCTTCCTATACAAGTTTGACTCACAGGTTCAATTCAAGTTCTAATCCATACAGGACTTAGTCCACCCTGTTTCTTCTTCAATGTCTTTGCAAGTGATATATGTTATAACTCAGCAAGCTGTTCAGTTCAAAATCTTGAAACAATTGAGTGATTTTCTTTTTAGACTACAAGGAATTATAATTTTTTGGGAGATTTTCTCATGTAAAGATTGTCTTTTTTCATTTCTCGCATGTGTGTTTTTCTCCTTCTGCGGCTCCTTTTATAGAACTCCTTTTGATTCGCTCGGTGCACCTACTACCCTAGTTTTTCTCTAATGCAGCTAGCTTATCACATTGCAACACTATTTTTGAAGTCTAATTTTTGCATTATGTTGTTCTTTTCGTACTAACTGCCTCATTTCTGTAATTTAGTTGTTGATTTTGACTGTAGCTTTGTTATCATTATAAGGTGATAAATGTTAGTTGATCACTTGAAGGTAGCACTATCCTTACTCTGTTGTGACACTTAGCCCAGCTAAGTCCATTGCTCTGGTCATGGACTCCGCTGCTTCATGAAATCTTCTTACTCGACTGTTTAGCTCAAAAAAAATCTGCTTCAATGATTTTGTGTAACTTCGACTCCTCTCTTGGCCACCTCCATGCTCACTCTGCTAAAACCCTTAGCCAGCTAAGCCTTCTGCTCTGGTCATGGACTAGTCTGCCTTGGTCTTGAAGTCTTCATCACCTTAATGATTATCAACTTGTCTACAATCCTTTTGTGTTGTACTCTGATCTACTCAGTTGAGTAGCCTTTACTCAGGTCCTAACAAAACAGGAAATTTTCAAAAAAGTTTTGAGAGATCTAGCCTAGTCTAACCTTCAATCTATACATTTGTTATTCATAACATATGTATGTTCTTATTCTTTCAGTAAATTACCACACTTCTTACTCTTTCCCATACTCAAATTATAACTTAAGTATTAGAGAATTTTGGTTGGACGAAGTCTAGCATCCCTATTTGTTTATGGTCGGAAGAATATGTCAAGTAGAAGATGATTTCTTGGTGTGAGTTTGAGGAAAGCATCATTCTTCATTTGAGATCTTGTGAAAAGGTTTGTGATAGCTTAAGCTCTTTCCAAGTCACTTGATATGACACAGCTTTCAATGAAAAAAATATTTTACCTTTTTTTTTTTTGTTCTTTCTTGCTGTACTCGAAATTGATCTCTTAGAAAACACATCAGTAATTTTATTTCCGCTGAGTGACTTTGCATAGTCGAGCTAGATTTTAATTTTGATCTATTTTTATTTATAAAACTACTGGTGATACTAAATTTATTTCCTCTCTTTTAGATGAAGTCCCTGTTAAATATAGATCAGATTAAGTAGAAATTTTACGTTAAAATCTTACTACCACTCATTTACCAAAAAAAATTCCATGTTCTAGACTTCAAAAAAATAACAAAAAGCCCAGCACAGTATGGGTGTATTGAAAAAATTAAATGCAAAAAATTAAGAATTTTTTTCTCTTGATAGTTTAAACATTAAATGAGGTGGTAATTTAATACTACATACATACTTTTCTCAAAGCAAAAAGGCCAAGGATCATGGGTTATATGATATTATTTTTTAACACTTTATTCATTTGTTAAATCACATATACTTATGGATCTGAGTCTGTGACCGAAAGGGCTAATCAATGGATGGAAATTTGGAAGGATAAACAGACAAAAGAAACCAAACTTCAAAAACTCACAGCAGGAAAATTCTTTGTTTGAACAGCGTAGCTCGAGAAAAACAAGGCTCAGCAAATTACTGTACATGATTTTCCTTGCTATGACAATATTTTTATAATCCTTAATATGTTTTCAAAAAGTGGAACACGTATCCAAACAACCCCGAACCAAACATTGTTTTTAGCATTAAATGCACAGGCCATACACCGTCTGACTTGTGTCATTTAGTGTAACATCGTATAAGGTGTCACAGTGAATTAGGCCATTAAAAATTGCAAAATATATAATAATATAAGAGGGTATTTAAAACCCTAAGGTTTAAAATTTTGGTATCTTCCTCGGTTTGAATTTTCACAAATAGCCCCTTCCTCCTTTTCTATAGTGCTATTAAATTAAAGATTCTAAAAAAAGCTTGTATTGAAAGACCAAAAATAATTCATCATTTTAAAAGTCAATCAAGTGTTTTTTCTTAATTTACAAATATAAAATATAAGAAATTAAAATCCAAACTTTAAAATTCTCTTCAATTATACACGAAAATATCTTAATTTAACCATGATAAATTATTATATAGTTTTTAAAAAGATATGAGAGACCAAAATTTTATTTTAAGGTCATCTTCACTAAGATGAATATATCGATTAACTCTTATGAGAATTATTTTTCAAAATTAAAGCTTTTTTGAATGAATACTATAAAAAAAGCAACATTGAATCAAATTTTACCCTCTTCTATTACAAAAGAGAAAACTAATACTAATATAAGAAAAACAAGCGTACTAAATGAAAAAACTTAGTTTTTGAAATGCATTAAAAATAAGTAAACGATCACAATTAAGTTTGACTATATTTACTAAAACAAAGAGTGTAAACCAACTTTTGTGCATAACAAATAAGTATATGAGTTTAGAAACATTAAGCAGGTCATCTTAATAAACAATTCTTAAAAAAAAAAAAAAATTGAGACCATAGTCTAAATTATGAAGTTCAATAATGTATAAGATATATTATTTTCATTTATGAAAAAATAATTCATTTGAAAGAAAAAGATTTTGATTTTTTTAAATATAACATTTATTGTAGTATTGAAGATTTTTAAATAATTTAAGTCTTTTATTTTATTTTAAAAATTATGTATTTGAAAATTTGTGAACCATTAACAATTATGAAAACTATAAATATTTGTTATGTATAAAAATTAATCTATACTCTTTATGAAATTAAAAATATCTTAAAATTAAAACCTTGGCATAACTTATTATTTTTTGAATAATCTATACTCTTTATGTCATTGAGAAGACATTAAAATTTGCAATTTGGTGCAACCTATTTTTTATATTTTTTGAAAAAAAATTATGCAATCTTTTAATATATTTTTTCCTGAAAGTAATGCGATATGGGTATTTTGGTCTTTAAATAAAATTTTATTAGAATTTTTGATAAAATAATGTTAGAGGGAAGGTCTTAGTCAATGATCCAAACCTTAGGGGAGATTGATGCCAAAGTTTCAAACCTCGTGAGAGGTGAATGCAAATAAACCCATAATATTTTTTCTCTCTTTTATAGAACTTAAATTTTTGGACAACATACCTAGTTCATCTATTACTATTGGATAAGGAGGGTGGGAGGGTGAGTATCGGTGAAAAGTACCACCATTATGATCCAATGGTTATAGTAAAAACCAAATACAAAGTACTCGATCCATTATTGAATGACCCTAGTGAGTCGGCATTAAAAGTGCTAGAGAAGTTCTCCTCAATATAAAGAGAGTTAAGGGTCCCCATAATTAAAAAAACTATATTTTTACCCTTTGATTCAGCCTAGGGTTTTGAAAAATAAAAGCCCTAAACACTTTGAAAGAGGGGTTCATGTGGAGGAAGACATAATAAAACCTAAGATGCCAGACAAAGTTGTTGAAAGTTTAGAAGGGAATATCTGGGAGTATGAAAGGGGAATTAGAAGGTAATGTGGGTTTATTTTGGTTTAGGCACATGCTAAATCCAAAACACTAGCAAACAAACACCCCTTTGTGGGTCTCTCACTCAAGTCAATGGGTCTACTTGTACTCTATCTGCATATATTTTTGTACACATGTATGCCAAAAATAATACATACGGCTTATGACCTTCAATATTATAATATGCCTTTACTAATAACATGAAGTAAGCCGAGTTTGTCTACGCTCGTGCTCGGATTAAACTAATGAGTTTTTTTTTTTTTTCAAGTATTTGAGTTTGTATTAACTTTCTTGTTAAATTTGAAAAGCTCAATAGCCAATTTAAACTGTCAATAACATGGTATAAATTGGACTGGTTTTTGTTTATTATCTATTTTTGAATTGTAAAATTCTTAATGACCATGAGAGTGGGATTTTTTTGGTTTAGAGGGATTGTAGAGATCAAGGTAGGATAAAAGTTAAAACAGAGTGAAAGCTTGTAAAGATACGTCAGCCCAAATTTAATTATATCAAGCAATTTAAATATTATTATAAAAAATTTAAGCTAAAAAAAGAAAATATAAGTAAACATTCATGTGACTCAAAAGCACATGATTTTGCAACAAAAGTAGCACTGTGGACTGCCCATTGTAAACATGAAAATGGGTTTTCTTTAATGTCCATCCAAACTGAATGAACAAAAAAGAAAAAAGAAATAATGTGTGTTCGTGTGTGTATTTTTCTGTCTGTATGCCTATGCCTGTATGGGTAAGAGAGAGAAAAGAGAGAGAGAAAAGAGAGAGAGATAGAGAAGCGTTGAGAGTGGGGGAAAGGGAATCACAGAAGAGGGTTACTTTCTGTTTCAAGAATTTTTAACCCGTCGTATACGGGGAAGGAAATGAAAAAGTGACAATCTATCCTTTTATCCTTTAATAATTTCCATTTCTTGTTTTATTAACTCTTTTTTATTTTTATTTTTGTGATTCATTGCGTGTTTTGACTAGTGAAGGAGAGGCCTCGTTCTAGTGTCATTTTCCGAGATATACTCTCGAGGAATTACACCAGACACCAAATCCTACCCCCACCCCCCAGCCCAAGCCCATACCCTTTTCTCCTTTCCATTCCTTTCTGGAATTCCTGCTCTTTTCCTCTCATTTTTTTGGCTCACCATATCTACTTCTTTCCTTCTCCACTTGAAGAGGGGTCAAAGAGTTTTCAGCACTCTTTCTTTGGGGTTCTCTGCTTTAGCTTTTGAAGCATACAAGAACTTGTCTTTTCACAACTTTTACACAATCTCAGTAAACGAATTTAATCCCTTCCGCAAATCTCAAAGAATCAAGCAAAAACTTTGAGGTTTTGTGCGTCTTTTACTTCTTTTTTGTGTCCCTGTGGATTCTCTCCAGTTCCTGTTGCCTTACATCAAATTGGATTTGGTGGTGAAGATAAAAGAGAGTGCTTGCACTCTTTGCTTTACTTGAGTACTTCTCTCTCAGATTATTCATTCATCTTTAGCCTTTATAGAATACCTAGGTCTTTCTTTCAAGACTTTTACAGCACTATACTACTCTTCAAAGGAAGTTAATCTGTTACTACAAATCTTCTCCTGGTTGGAGGATTTGTCAATCTCTGTTCCCTTTTCTCTGTCCGTGTGTTTTGCTCCATATTTTATTTTACTTTTCCAGAACCATTTCCTGATTATCAAATTACAAGAGAAAAGTCACCAATATATTGTTTCATTTCAAGAAAACCAGGAAAAAAATATGCCCTTAGAAGGGGTTTTCATAGAGCCCTCCTCAAAGCCTGTGCCTGATCTCTCTCTCCACATTAGTCCACCCAACTGTAATTCCTCCTCAACAATCTGCAACGGCATGAGTGAAGTGGCTTCAAGCTTCGATCTTTCGACCAATAACGGGCCCAAGAGCTGCAACTCCTTCATTGAACTCTCCTTGGCTCACCCGGCGAACGACGAAATCCAGCTTCAGAAGAACTTCATTAGAGGAAGAGCTCATCAAGAAGAGCAACCACAAAACCCTTATCACCATATCTACCAGTCTAACAGCCAGCTAAATCAAATAAATCATGGGGTTTCGGTGCTAGATGTATCCGACGGCTTGAGGCCTATAAAGGGTATTCCGGTTTATCCGAACCGTCCATTCCCATTCTTGCCTCTGGACCATGCCAGCAGAGAGAAGGATCCAAAGATGTGCTTCTATCAAGTGCCGTATCCCTCTTGGTCATCCACTCTATCTTCTACTTCTTCTTCATGCTCTTCGCTTTGCTCTCCTTCTTCGGTTCCTCATCACTCGGCTTCGCCTTATTTGACGAGTGGTTTAGATCATCATATGCCATTTCTTAATCCGGGGCCTAATGCTTCATCTTCGGCGGCAGCTTACCGAGTACCGAGCAGCGGCGGCAGGTGTAATGGGCTGTCGTCCTCCTATCAGCTGCACCATCACCGCAATCATCAGTATGGTATAGGACCTTCTCATGAGGCTTCTCATCATGGGATTATGAGATCAAGATTTCTTCCGAAGCTGCCGGCGAAACGCAGCATGAGGGCACCCAGAATGAGATGGACGAGTACCCTTCACGCCCGGTTTGTTCATGCAGTTGAGCTTCTTGGTGGCCATGAAAGTGAGATACAATATCTCTATTTTCTTTTGACTTAATCTTGTTTTTCCCCATTTTTATAGTTTTTTCTTCCCTTTCATAGTTCCTTTTTTAAAATTTAAACTTTCGGGGTTTGTATATTGAATGCTGGATAATTGATTAATATACTTGGTTGTTTTACCTTTGTTTTGTTTCGGATTTTAGGGGCTACTCCAAAGTCAGTTCTCGAGCTCATGGATGTCAAAGATCTCACTCTTGCTCATGTCAAGAGCCATTTACAGGTAGAGCAAATTGAAAAACTGAAAATTAGCTTCTTATCGAAGAAAAAAAGAAAAAAAGAAAAATATCGCATCTCTTATCTCTATGTGGGTTTGTGATGTATGATGCGGGGAGGGGGGAAGGGGGTGGACTCCGTCTGTTTCTCCGGCACAGTAGCCGATGAATGCAGACTGAATGAAATGAATGAATTAAAGAATAGGAGAGAAGTCTTGGGTCAGACCAGAGAGAGAGGGAGAGAGGAGAGAGAGAGAGTTGCAGTAGTAGAATGATAAAAAGAGACAAAGGCAAAGTCATGATTTTTCAATAATACAGCTCATTACTACCTTATCAAACATCAACCTCGTGATTAATGATGAAACCAAGACATGACTCAGAAGCCCAGCAGAAGTTTTACAGTACTTTCAGTAGGAGCTGTAGACTCACCCTGTACAATGTAGAGAGAGAAAGAGAGAAAAATGTCCTCGCATATACAGACACAAACATGTATATTATATATACTTAGAGAGAGAGATCTTAATGGTAGTTTTTTTTTTTTAGCTTTTATTATTAGTGATTTTTAATTTTCATCTGTTCAATTTCATAAATTGCCTGTATCCTTCCCAATGCAGATGTATCGAACTGTTAAAACCACTGACAAGCCTGCAGCTTCCTCAGGTATATAATTCTGATTGCTCAGCATTTTATCATTTAAGCTGCTAATTAATTAAATTTTCTTCACAAACAATTTTCATCAGTTAATTGAATTATCTGCACATGCTTATAGGTCAATCTATATAGATACAATGCTTGCATTGCATTTATTATTATAAGTATTGCACTATCCATCATTTTGACAATTTGGGTTCTTTTTTTTTATGTTTCCCCTTAAAACTTAAAGGGCACTCAGACGGATCTGGTGAAGACGATCTCTCCACAATAGACAGTGGCGGTGACCGGTCCGGGTTGCGGCTGTTCATGGACCAAAGGGGCCCATCTGATGGATCTCTGCCACAAGATGCTGATTACCCTTCCACCGCCAGCACATTGTGGAGCAACTCTTCAAGGTACCTTGGCAAAACAAACACACACACACACATGTGTACGTGTGTGTGTATGTGTGTGCATATACATACATATATATGTAGATAATGATATCATGGAATAAACAATGAATTTCCTTTTCCTTTTGCATGGTACCCTGAAACTCAGAAATGCAAACTCACGTCCACCATTTTTGAAGAATAAAAGGGTTCTTGTGGCAGCTTTTGCTTTTGTTCTGTTTCTTTTCTTCTTTTCTTTTTTTTTTAATAATAATCTTTAATTGTTGGAAGATTTTCACCTGAGAGATTGGCTTACGTAGCTCTGATATTGATGGGGTACTGAAAGAAAAGGTCAGAAAAACGCAATCAAAAGCCAAATTAAGATAAGAGAAAGCAAGCACTGCTATACCTTTTCTTTTCTCCTTGGAATTATTTCTTTAATGCTGTTCATGAAGTATTTAATTCTTAAACACCTTGTTCTTATTCTCTTCACGAGGAAATACATATATTTTGCATATAGGACCAAAAAAGTAGCAGTATCTTGACTTAAGTGCTCTCCTTTTCTTAAAATACCATAGTTTGTGTCTATTCTTGATTTTTTATTTATTTAACTAGACAGCACATCTGGTGGCGCTTTCTCAGTTCTATATACACACTCTGTGCATAAAAGAATTTCCAAACGTCTTTATCATTTTTTTTGGTTCAAAAGCAGTCTTCTATTCCTATAAATCAAGTGGGTTCAATTGTCTAAAGTGTTTAAACATAGAAGGCCGTAACTTCTGAGGGATACTGTTTCCTGCTTGGGATTGATTCTCAGTTTTGTACGTTTTCTTTCAATAGAAGGGTTTTTTTTAACTTGTTCATTTACTTCTTTGAGATAGAGTTTCCTTATTTAGGGGTTTGAGTTTTCACCACCTCTAAAGTCTGAATTTGGGGAACAAATTTATTCCCCAATCAAAAGTTTCCACTTTTATATTCAAAATCATCAGAAATTCAAATGACACTGACATTTTTCAAGTGTTGGCCAGATCAAATTATATTAGGTTGCTTTTGAATTTAGAAATTTGAATTTGATTAAAGAATTTGCAGTTAAAATTTTTAATTGACTCCATTATTAATTGGAGTTGAAATCTATTACAATAATAAAGAAATGAGTTCAAAGTGAGTGTTAATGGATTTGAAATTTATTACAACTTAAAATTTTTCACATCGAGTACAATAAATTTATTATTATGAATTTAAAATTCTTAATTTTGAAATTTTTTTATTCAAACACAACCTTAGTGAAGTTAATATGTGACATAAAATGCACAATTTATGATATAATAATATATAAGGAAGATTTTGTCCTTCAACCTTTTACTTGCCAGTGATATTCCCGTCCGAGGCATGGTGTTTCTGGCTAGTTCTTGAATTATGCTTACTTTTTTGTGCTGGTTTGAATTAATATCCTCATATATACATATGGAAAAAGAAAAGATTTTGAAATTAATGTTGAAGTATTTCTGTCCGGTGATAACTGGTTGTGGTTAATTTGAACTACAGTGAGTCAGAATACCAGCATAAGTTTTCTTCATCATCCAAAATCCTGGTTTGATTTGATGAAAATTTTGCATATCATTTCATATGTCGAAAAATACATCTTTTACTGAAAGAATAACACAATGACAATCCATAAGTGAATAACGACAAATTCTTGGAAGTTTAAAAAGTTTACGCTAGAATTTGTGTTGATAGTACTATTACACTGCCTTGATCTAGGTTATCTATCTTGTACATATATGAGATATATTGATCTTTTGTTATGTGCGCTACTTGTTTTATGTAATCCTTTTCAGTTATACAACTATTATTTTGTCAAATCTGCACCTGCAATATCTTAAGTTCTCCACATCATTCTCAAATTTCATTTATAAATTATTTAGTTTTCAGTTCTTTATAATATCTACGGTGTTCACCAATTCTTGTCGTTGTATTGTCCTGATCAATGCAGTAATCAACAAGTTATACATTAAATACTCAAGAATTCCAAATTTATGTATCACCCAAAAAATTTGGAACATGTGCAAGTATTGTTAACTACTTTTTAACTTGCACTAACAAAATAATTATGTAAATCTTTGTTTTCAGTAGTCGAGAGAATTGGTTCCAAACTAATAATGCTGGTGAATCACATGGCCTCATAAGATCATCATCCTTTCCATCACAATCGAATTCCGGCCGTGTGATAGAGGTAAATGCCATTTTTTTTTTTTTTTAAACTACAATTTGTTCAAATTTTCAAGAGTTCATGTATAATACCATTACTCCAGGAAATGAAAAAAAAAAAAAAAACTAAGAATCCTATCTTTTTGTGTTTGGGGTCTTTCTTTTCTTTCACAGCGTTCCCTTCCTTTCTCCACCCCCAAATTGAACAAGATGGATAAGGGATAGCATCTTTGGCAAGGTGTTGCATCTGATAATACAAAACATTCATCACTTAAAAGTTCTATTTAGTCAGTATTATTGACGAATCAACTTGATTACTCTTACAAATACCATGATCGAATATAGTTGATTTTTTCAAAAAAAAAATGTTGTGAAAATTATAAATAATTTAACATATACTAAAAGTAATGTTGTACGCTAATAAAAATTTGACCATTTGGCTTTGTATTGGAACAAATATGAACATCCAAAGGTGGATAGAGGGATATATAACATTACCTATTGGGTCACTTATGATAATATTTTTTTAAATATTATGCTTTAATTATATTTCTTAGAACAATAAACAAATTTTCATTTGTTACACTTATATTTCAACTTTCAGTGCCTGATTGTCAGTAATCTAATTTTATTTTTGTCAAGCATCCCTGGAGCAAAAATGTGCATGCATTTCCCTTCATCCATGGATCTAATTCAACTTTCTTGTAACGTTGTAGGAAAGGGAAACTTCACGTCCAAAGAGCTATGTAATGTCAATTTCTGAAAATTATAAAAGCCCCAGCTTGGAGTTCACACTGGGACTCAACAGAACAGACTGGGATGACGAAGAGCAAAACTAGCTGATATAAACATCTATCTCCATTTTGGAATTCTGTCTTCTGCTTTTCGCTGGGGAGGTCTTCTCTTTAATTTGTGAAGGAAAAGGAAGGCAACAATACATATATAAAGAGGTAGTAGGATTGCCAATCAAGAAGCTGAAGCAATTCTAGTTCCTTAGGATCCATGCATGTTTTTACTCATATTTTCTTTATTTTTCTCTTTATATTCATTACTTTTTTCCCTTTTTTTTTTTTTTTTTTTTTGTCCTTTGGCCCTCTTAGGAGGTTGGGAGTTGGGATAATGATAAATGTATTTTTTTTCTTTTTTCTTTTTTTTTGTGGGGGTCCTGAGATTAGTGCCAGTAGCATTGAGCACATGGATTTTGCACCGAGAGAGAACATCAACCAACTCTTAGATTTTTTCTTAATTATTAAGTTCATATTTTTTTTATAGCAGCTATCCACTTAATTCAGTCATAAATTTTAAGTTAGACTCACAAGTATATTTGAAGGATTATCACTCAATATTGTTAGGGTGGGTATTCGGTTTCGCGTTTTTAGATCCCGACCCGATCGGATCGGATAAAATCAGATCGGATCGGTTTTTTCTAAAAAAAAATAGATTTTGGATAACGCGAACCCAATTGAATAATTTTTGGATCGATTATCGAATATAATTTTTCTACCTGAATTATCCGATCGGGTACCCAAAATAAATTTAAAAAAAAACAACCCCAAAATTTTTAGACATACCATTATCAACACAATCAAAGAAAGAGAAAAAAAGAAGAAGAAGAAGATGTGGAGAAGAAGGAATCCAAAAGGAAATAAATAAAAAGTGTATAAGAAAAAGAAAGAAGAAGAATAAGAGGGGAGGATGAAACCTAGAAGAAAAAGAAAGAAGGGGATAAGGGGTGGAGTGTGAAACCTCGAAAAAAAAAAAAGACGAGAAGAAGAGGGGAAGTGGAAGAAGAAAGAGAAAAAATATAAAAAAAAAAAAACTGAAAAAGAAAGAAGAAGAAGAAGAAGAGGGGAGGAGAAAATGGGAAAGAAGAAGAACAAGAGGAGAGGAGAATCAAGAGAGTGGGGAAGAAAAGGGGGAAAGAGAAAAAGTAGAAGAAAATGAGGAAAAAGCGGAGGGAAAAGGGGGAAAAAGAAAAAGAATTAAAAAACAAGAAAATGAGGACTCGAGATTTGAGAGAAACAAAACCTAAAGTTAACATATATTTTTTTTAAAGAAAAATCCGAAACCTGACGTATGGGATATCCGAATTTTTTGGGTACCCAAGTATATCGGATTGGTGTCGGGTAGCAAAATATGCTACCCGACATGTCGGGTACCTGACCCGATTATCCAAAAACCAATTATCCGACCTGATGCCCACCCTTAAATATTGTATGAACAATTCCTCACTTGTGGAATTTGAGAGTATTTCAAGTGATACACTTCTAGTGACTTCGTGATCGCTCCTATTATATCCAGCTAATGTTAAATGAGTTTGTAAAACCTCACACTCGTTAGAGAAAAATGCGTCTATAGGATTTTACAACTCGTATAACTCAATATTCCTTTTAGACTTCGTATACCCTCGCAAAATCATTTTTGAAAAAATTTGCTTTGCACGACTTTATCTTTATTATTTCAATGCCATAGTGTCCATCACCTTGTGAGGACAAACCTTGTCTCTAATGAGTGCAAACCCTCTAATTTGGACTTGCTATCATCCCAAATTGCATAGAGAAATGAAGAATGAACTTGGAAAGCACATATAATATAATGGACGCCGCAATCATGAGTGTATCTTTCCAAGCAAGATATATATAGATTTGTGCTGCCATAAATCTAGCCATTTTTAGAAATGTTTGATTTATTCATCTGCAAGCTCTTTTAGCTGCAAATTGTTTAAAATCAATAATTAACATGCAATTTTATTTTCCTCAAATATTTGTCCAAATGAATCAGGTATGATATTCTCATTTTCTATCAGTCCATAGAACCATAATATTCATGTACCTTAGTTCTCTACCTATATCAAGAATTATTTTAGAATAATTTAGCACTTTGGAATGGTGGGACAGAGGATGTACTAACTTAATGAGGAACTGTGAAAAAAAGAGAAAATAGAATGCATAGTTAGTGCCTAATGATAAGTGTATATTTTGTATCAATTTTTTTATATCCCCTTTCCTTTGTTTTTGTTAATATTATATTTTTATTAATATTTGTATGATAGGATTTTAGGAGTCAAGTAATTAAAAATGAGCCAACGGAGTCGAAACAAGTATTCTTGGGCCAAATTTTATTGTTGCGGTGCTATTCAGAAAACTATATAGAGCTATAATTTTTATGTTGATAATTTAGCCAAGTACAATTAATTTCAAAGAGAAAATTTGGATTAAAGAGTTAGTAGTGTACTAAAATTTTCAAATTGCAGTTTTGTCTTTTTACAATAACTTTCTTTACATATATGATATTAAGTTGATTCAACTGACTTTAGAAAGCTAACAGATAGGGCTACAATTCATATGAAGATACCAAAAATCAATTCATTTGAAAAGAAGGTCAAAAATTAATTGCAAGATACTAGGCAGAGCTAAATGGATGATATGGCATCGTGTGTGGCAGAAATTTTGGTGTTGTAGCACCACTTGGGCAGAGATTTTAGTGCTACAGCGCTAGGAACTTGAGTTGCAGCACCAATTTGTGTAGCAAAAAAATTATCTAAAGCACGATTGTTAGCCATGTTTTCTCCTAGATTTGGAAGAGTATAAAAGGAAAACCCTAAGACTACTACATAAATTTGTTTTTAAAATACATTTTGGGTCTTGGGCTGTAATGCCCAATTCTCTCCTATATAGCCAATAATAAATATCTTGCATGAATATGCATCTAATCAATGTGCATTATTGAATTATGACATACAAATAGTATGATTGCACGAACATGAATAATTATTATTATATGCTCCAGTTATACTTTAACATGCATTAGTATATGAAATATGATATCAAACTTTTATTTCTTGATTTAACATATTCCTTAAGTGCATTTTTGTAGTGAAAAGTTCAGTATCTCGATTAAAGAATATTGATGTGTTGAATGATCATGAAATAAATTATTCGTATTGCTCCATACTTGTTACATTCTAAAGTGATTAATTACCTAAATATTTGTTTGAAATATGTTACATTAGCTAAGAACTAAAAGTATACAAAGTGGTGCAATTTGATTGGTTAGTTGACTAGCTTGCATGAAATCATTATAAACCGCATAATACCAAATCATTAATTTTAGACTATAAACGTGGCTCTTTGCATGAGAAGACACCAAGCATGAGTCAACCAATCATCACCCTTCACTTATCTCTCTTTGAAATGTCAAACAAGTCATTTTTAGATATTTTCTTGTGGAAATTCCTCAAAAACGACCAGCCTTCTTGTCCAAAGTTTTTTTCAAATTTCTATGCTCTCTTACTCACAAAAAATTAAATTCAATCCATAGGAATTCATAGAACACAAATCAGAACAAGTTTTCACCCTTTTAAGCTTGAAAATCGTTAATTTTGGAGTTTAATTCCAATCTAATCAATGTATATTCTTTTTTCAATATTTCTTATGATAAATTTATGGTATCTTGGATAGTTACATATTTTAGAATCTTTTTGTATGATTAAAAACTTAAGTGGGTTAGACTTGAAGCCAAAATCAAGATAATTAAGTTAGTTTCTAACAAAATTGATAGTCTTGTGTAATATGCTTAATTTACTTATTTTATTAATCTTGTAATGCTTATATTATGTTTGGAAGTTCCTATGAATAATTGAAAATAATAGCAATTAGTTTGCTTAATTGAAGGTTACAATCAATTTGATTGGTTAGTTGACTAGGTTGCATGAAATCATTATAAACCGCATAATACCAAATCATTAATTTTAGACTATAAACGTGGCTCTTTGCATGAGAAGACACCAAGCATGAGTCAACCAATCATCACCCTTCACTTATCTCTCTTTGAAATGTCAAACAAGTCATTTTTAGATATTTTCTTGTGGAAATTCCTCAAAAACGACCAGCCTTCTTGTCCAAAGTTTTTTTCAAATTTCTATACTCTCTTACTCACAAAAAATTAAATTCAATCCATAGGAATTCATAGAATACAAATCAGAACAAGTTTTCACCCTTTTAAGCTTGAAAATCGTTAATTTTGGAGTTTAATTCCAATCTAATCAATGTATATTCTTTTTTCAATATTTCTTATGATAAATTTATGGTATCTTGGATAGTTACATATTTTAGAATCTTTTTGTATGATTAAAAACTTAAGTGGGTTAGACTTGAAGCCAAAATCAAGATAATTAAGTTAGTTTCTAACAAAATTGATAGTCTTGTGTAATATGCTTAATTTACTTATTTTATTAATCTTGTAATGCTTATATTATGTTTGGAAGTTCCTATGAATAATTGAAAATAATAGCAATTAGTTTGCTTAATTGAAGGTTACAATCAATTTAAGTTAGAACTGAGTTTATGTCGTGTTAATTTGGATTTGTGCATATTTTACGAGTTGCCCTAATAATTATGTTTGAATTATTAGTTATTTAATGGTTGCTCCACTATTTAATGTCTTGAATTAGTAGTAAAATATGGAGTATCAATACTTTTAATGTTATGTAATTAATATGAAATTGTTTACAAAAGACTGAAAAATATATATGATTTTAATTAGAATAGACTATATGATTTATAAAAAGGATATTAAATGGTACATAATTTGATTATGATAGATTTTTAACACATCCTATCTTCCAAAGAGATTGACCTTTTCTCTTAGCACAAAATGAACTTGAGGTAAGTTGAAACTTTCATTTGTTGTATCACAAGAAGCATATCATGTTGTTTATATTTTAATGTGATTGTCATTATTAGTCAAATGATATAATATTTGATGCATTCATTGTTCATGAATTATGATATTACTAAAAATATAATGAAGTTTTTGAAAAGGAAGTATGGTACTTGATTAATGGTCGGGTAGGCAAGGGACGCGGGAGGAATCGACGGACCCAACAAATAGTGGCAAATAATTGAGATTGAAAAATCGGTATAGGAAAGCCACAATGAATGAGACAGAATACGGCTAATACCTGAGGTTGAAAGACCAAGTATGGAAACTCCGTATTATTTATCTTATTGGCCAATCATTATGAACAAGTTCCAAAAATCATGGCCTATCGCTATTAGTTAGGTACCACACTTAAAGGGCCCTAAAGAATGATTTATAAATAAAAGTTATTAAATAGAATAATGCATTTAATGATTTATGAGATGTGCATGTATGCTATTTGTTATTACATCAGTTTCACCTTACTGAATCTTTAGCTCATTAGATTCATGTGATGCAGGTAGAAATGTATAGGTTTAGAGGTTGACTAAGCTTCCAGAGTGGTCGAACAGAGATTTGTTCATATGTCATGCTTCGAGTTGTTTTATAGTCTATTTTGAAAACTCTATTTTGTTTTTAAATAAGCCGCTCTGTTATGGTTTTGTAAACAGATGTACTCAGTTTTGATTTATGTATAGTTCTTTCTCTTATAGCCAAAAAGATAATTTTTATTAAAACCATAACTCTAATATTGATGAAAAGTTAACATTTCTTGACTTAACTGTATTAGTTTATTTAGATTCTGCAGTTAGGTTAATGGGTGTTACATGGGCATTGAAAGGAAAGAAGAAAAACAAGGCTTGGAGAATAAGATTCATCCACTAAGAGCATCTTTTCACCATAGCCAGATTTCTTCTTTTTCCTTTTTTCAATTCATTTAAACTCCTAATGTCTTATGTTTTATTTTTCTCTTGTTCCTTTCAATTATGTGAGGCTAGATTTTCTATTTGGTTAAGGGTGATTTTAAGACTTTAGATATGAATTTGTGTAATTAAAGTATTTGATGTTATTCCACACTTATCTAATTGAGATTATGTATATTCTTCTATGATAAATTTCTTCATGGTTGTTTTTTCTTTAATTTGAGTGTGCAACCAAGTTGGACTTCAAAATTTTCTATAACTAGATTAGAAATCTAAATCCGTAATTGTCTTGAATTTCTAACATTGGTAGTAAATTGTGATGAATGATTTTGAATTTTTTTTGTTAACTACGATGAAGAACAAATTAAGTTGAATACCGAGCTTGCGTGTTTGTTGTTTAGATCAACATATATTTCTTGTTTTAATACTTTCATTAAATTTAATTTAGATAGTTTGTTTTAGAGTATTTGATGGATAAAGAATTAGGTAGAGGGCTTATTACAAACTAAGAAAAGATTGGGATAACAAAATTTATTGTTATCTATGATTGATAATGCCAATAGAAACTTGGGGGTAATATTGATGTTAATTCACAAGTCATTGTCTAGTGATGACGAATGAAACCTTAACCAAACATTTATCATTATTGTCTTCATTTATTTAGTTCTCATTCTTAATATTCTAGTTTAGTTAATTTTTTACATTTAATTGATTGAATTAAATCCTTTCTGTAATTTAGTTAATTGAATCAAACCCACCATTTGTCTTTGAGTTCACTTGTTGAGTTTTAAAGTCTTAGGTTTTTTAATTAGTGAGTCGAGTCTGTACTTAAAGAGTCGTAATAAATTAATTAGCCTCAATCTTTGTGAGATCGTTCCTTACTCGCACTATATTTGTTAAAAATAATTGAATAGTAATGTTTAAATTTAATAAGCTCACGACAACCAACCACCTCACACTCATAAATCCACATTAGTTTTAGTGGAGTAGCTCTAGAAGATAAGTAATCCTTTTTTATCTAGTCTTTTTTCACTAGAAAGAGATTGATCTTAAAAAGTAAGCCAATATTGCCTTCTCTAACTAATATAGTCATCCTCTTAACCTCTATTCCATGATATAATTTTAAAAATTAATATCAATAAAAGATAAGAAACACTATCTTACACCAATCGCATTATAAAGAAAAACAACCATCATCATGAAGGTTTCTTTCATAAAAGATGAACAAAACTAAGTACTCAACTAATTCCTTAGAATTGCATTAATTAGACTATACTAGATAACTAGTGTCTTTTGCACATTTTCAAGGAGTAAAGAGCTTGAAAAAGTAGCCCGTGCCCATTGCTAAGTTTGAGGTAGAACTTCCCAACTCACAGTATCTCTTCTTGTATGTCATTTTAACAAATATAGTTGTACAATACTCGACAACAGACTATATATTTGTTTAATGTCCAAATATATTTTTTACCTTACCAACATCTATAATTTATCTTAGGAGAGCATTAGCAACATTACGACATAAATGCGCGAGGCCTAGGTAGTCAAACTTCATATCAGTATAATTATGAGTTGAAGTGACCAATCTCATTAGCACTTGACTTTATTGATGTTTGTTGCCTTTTATTACTAAGGTGACATGCCATTTTCACTATGTAAGAACATGGTCTATTTTTATTTTAACTTTTTGCTCCTTTATTTATTCCAACAATTACCCTAATTAGTTTAAGTTTATTAGCAAGAGCGACAAGTCAAACTACTTGTGCATTTTCTAAATTTTCTACAATCACCCTCAAATTAGGTAATTTTCATTGAACTTTTGATCTAGTCAATGATAACACAAGTTACAAATATCCATAAGCCAACTCAAACAATAATTGAATGATGATTAGAATTTTTTACTTGTGACTGTGCTTATATCACCAATTAGATCTCAAACTATTTAGTGAAATTTTCATACTTGCACCTTAAATAATTTAAATCAATGACATCATCTTAATCCATTCAAATATTTTCAGCATCTAAGTCACAATAATATTAGATAACTTGTCCATTTTTTATGTTTAGTTGACTTAAAAATATTGAATTGGTGAGATGGTTTAAGATCCTCTAAATTAATTGCACAAAATTAAGTATTCATCCTATATTGTAATCTAGATCCAAATAAATTATTTATTTCCTTTGGACCTAGTGAAATTAAAATTTCATAGACTAGTAATCATCTCCTATAGAGATTAAAGGCATAATAAAAATATCCTGATTCTAAATAAAATAATAATTTGTCCATTTTGTATCCATGCAACTATGTTGTATGAATAATAATAATAAAAAAAGTTAGCCCTATTTAGACTACATTGATATTTGGTGTATCATGTTAAGATAACTTGACCTGTAATAGTAAATAACGAAAAATATCCCCAGTAAAATTGATGATACATGACTTCCCAAAATTGTGGCCCAAAAACTACATGCCTTAAAAAAGTAAAATACAATTACATCATTTAAGGCTTATTACATCAATCTCCCAAAATATAAAAAAATAAAAAATAGGGATGCCATGTTTACTTTCATCGATACAAAATGACTTCCATAAAATAATATATAACAAAATAATAAATACTCAATTTACATAAAAACTCAAATATTAATGTATATCTATTCATAATATTGTCTATATTGAATAAATTAAATACACAATTGTATCATGATGAGTATTAAAAGGTTATCGATGCAATAGCAAAGTATGCAATTCCTAAGCACATAGTAGAACATCTAACTCAATTACCAACTACAAAGAAAGGTAAAGTTTATTTGTATATGTGTAGAAAATTTTGACCCGTAAAATATTTTTGTTTGCACTCAATTGTATCATGATGAGTATTAAAAGATTATCGATGCAATAGTAAAGTATGCAATTCCTAAGCACATAGTAGAACATCTAACTCAATTACCAACTACAAAGAAAGGTAAAGTTTATTTGTATATGTGTAGAAAATTTTGATCCGTAAAATATTTTTGTTTGCACTCTAGAGTATTAAAAGATTATCGATGCAATAGTAAAGTATGCAATTCCTAAGCACATAGTAGAACATCTAACTCAATTACCAACTACAAAGAAAGGTAAAGTTTATTTGTATATGTGTAGAAAATTTTGACACGTAAAATATTTTTGTTTGCACTCTAGAAAATTTTGACCCGTAAAATATTTTTGTTTGCACTCTAGAGCGCAAACAAAAATATTTTATGGGTCAAAATTTTCTACACATATACAAATAAACTTTACCTTTTTGCAAAGAAAATATTTTCATTAATATTTATTGAAATTAATATGTTAAAGTTCAAATCAATTTACTAAAGTTCAATCAAATTAATTCAAAACACAAACTCTATTAAAATATTATAAAAAGTTATCCAACATTGATAGTGACGAACACTACTAGTATGAGAAGCATGAGCATGCCCAAAAATGCGCCATCGCAAATGTAGAAGATCTTTTTCAAAAATTACAGCATATTCAAACAGGGCCTAAAGGCAGCAGTCAAATGCACCCTTAGAGAGCTAGCGCACTAATTTACAGCAGCGCCACATGTGCGTTTAGTCAGCTTTTGGCCTTTTTTAATAAAAAAAATGTGATAGTTGCCCTCAAGGTAGCTCATCCGCACCACATGTACTAGTTGGGACATTGCGATATGTCTTCAACTGCCTTTTTGGCCATATCCCAATGCAATTTTCTGATTTAGGCCACTAAATCACGATTTTCCAACCAAAATTTCAAAAAAATATTTTTTGCTCATTTCAAGTCCAATTAGACTCATAATATGTCATTTTAACCTCTTTTCTCTTTTCATGATCTACAAATTAACATAAAAATCATGTAACAAAACATATAAATACAAGTAGATTTTGAGCCAAAAGAAAGTTGATCTCAAAAGAGGGTTTGATTTTTCTCCCAAACCACTCTTTCATTTTTCACTATATTCTAAACATGTAATCTACCAATTAAGATCTACATATGTTGAAAAACTTATGGCAAAATTTTATGCTTGCAAAAATCATAAATTTTAGTTCTTTTTAAGCATAAAAATATATTAGGCAAGAATGAGTACTATTGGCTTAGATAAACACATGATGTAGATTGGGATAACTTTATGTAGAGGAATTATTTCGATCACGTATTTCAGATCAAGCATGACTACAAACTTGCACTGTGAACAAATCACAAACATATCTACAAGCCCTTTTCCTTTGGATCAATCACGCACAAGAACGTACCTAGATTGCCTAGGTGGAATACTACCATAGTAATCCACACGTTTACACACCTCAATTTCATGGACTCTTTCGTGATGTTTCAGTAAAAATTGTAAAGAAAAAATTTAGAAGAGAGATAGAGATCAATATTAGGAGAAAGTCTATTCGGGATAAACACATTAATTGCCTTATAAAATCTAAGCGCGCGCTCGCGCGCGCACACACACACACATATAGGTTTATAAAGAATGTAAATCAAATTGAGAATTTAATCCCACTTCAACTATAAAATTAAAATTTAATTCAAATATAAATATTAAATGGATCATGAGTTCCAAAACCTAACTCAATTTTTAATAATTTTGTACTTATGTGTACTATAATTTGTCATAAATACGTTTTAATTTAAAATTATCTAGTCAAGGCATGAGCTTCAAGACAAAGTGAGTTTGTCAAGAATTCTTAAAATTGATCATTGAAAATTTATTAAAAAAATCATCCCATTTCATCCACACTCTAAATATCACATACTTGTTCGATCTTCTGACTTGAAAAATATGTTGCTATATATCATGACACTACAATTTAACAAGAATTCTCAACTTTTAGATCTTAGAGGTACAAATGATAAGTAAAACTTTTTTTGGACTAAATGAATTCTTTTTCTTGCTATATTTAGGACGAAACATTAAACAATAATTCAAATACATGTTTCTCCATTATATTACCTATTTATTTTTATAGGTAATGAGATTATTGTCCATATTCAACTATAAAAATTTAAAATCATTTCATGAATGGACATCATCCTAAATATCATTTGAATTAGTATTTATGTGTTTAGAATGGTGAAAAAAAACAAAAAAATAGTAATTTACGGCCCAAATATTTAGATCGTTTTTAAATAGAACAAGGCCCAACTGGATTTCAATACCATGGGGCCAACAAGAAGAAAAACCTCAATTGTAAATTCACAAACCCTTTCGCCATTAAACCCTTTTTCTCTGCTCGTCGAAGTGTAGGAGTATCAAATAACGTCGTCACTTAGCTCCCACTTACTTGTAAGTTCTCTCCTGTAATGGCTGCGAAATGTTTATTATGTAAATGGGTTGGAAACAATTTTCTTTACCCCTTTTTTGATGATGCAAGTATTGCTATTTTTGAGATGAAAACGATGAGACCCGAATTAGAAATTCAAACTTTATATTTTTTTGTTTTTATTTTTTATTTTTAAGTAAATTGAGGAATGTGATTATTTCTGAAAATGCATTTTTTTTAACGGATTTGTTTTATCATTATGTTTTTTACGTGATAACTTTATGTTCGATTAGTGAGAGACAAATGGCCTGCATAGAGTGTACAAAATTAGCAATTGTTTTGCTCGGTATGCAGAAAATTGAAAGCAAGAAAGTTGAACAAAGAGAGATAAAAAATGCCGCTAGGGCTGATATTGGGAATAGGGAGGGCATTCAGAAGGAAGCGCACGTCGTCGCTTGATATCCTGACCTCGAAGAGGAGTCCTCGAGGTTTTTACAAGGGGAAAAATTGCAAGCCCACTGGTTTTCACACTCGCAAAGGTAATTTTATTTAAAGGAGGTGATATTGGCGATCCAAAATTAGTTTAGAGGCATTAAATTTATGCTGGAGGGTCTGAAAATTTATTTAATTTTGAAGTGTCCATATCAGAAACCCTTTCTAAGTACTTGGTGATTTTCGTGTTTGTAATATATTTTTTTGTTTATATTTTTGGTGTTTTAATTGTATAGTTGTCTAAATATGCTTGTTAGCCTTTTAGACTTTTTTCGAGGTTGGGAAACTTGCATATTTTGGATTGATAGGTCTTATGTTGTGCTTGAGAAATTCTGTTCGCATTATTGTTTGTAGTTGTTTACCGTCTTATGACATTAAGGAAGATAGTCATTGTGGATGGTTGTCAGCTTGGAAAATAGTCCTTAGAGAAACAGTTGGTGTTTTAGGGGTTACTTCTGGTGTGGGTGACGGGATCTGATAACTTCCTGGTAATTGTGACAGTTTCTGTAGTATTAGCTGTACTGTTGAAGTTTCCTTCTCCTGAAAATTGATTGATGCATGTAATTTAGAGTGGTTAAATCTATTCTAGAGAGATGAAAGGAATAGGAGCAAGTCTTTTCTTTTGAATTTACCTCACGCCAACATACGACCGTACACTTGTTTTCTAAAGTCTGGATTGGTTCTCTCAGACATACTTCGGATAATTCCTTGGCCTATAGTGGGTTTGCCTGTTGAGTAAATCTCATTCTTGACTTGAAGTTTGGAATGATAGGAACCGTGTGACCGCCCAACTTAAAAAGGAAAAGGAAAAGAAAAAGAAAAGAAATAAGTTCTTTTTTTATTTTTAAGGCTTCTTATGGAAAAATATGCCGGATCTTGTTGTAATGTTATCTTGGCAATCATTTTATCTTCTATTATGTCAGAAGATAAATACGGCCAATAAAATTTTGTACATGGCACCTGTGTTGGATACCTGATTCCAGTCATAAGAGTTTATGGTGAATTAAAATTGAATGATGATGGATCAATTAATGCTTATTATTTTTGTTTGAGACATAATTGAGATAAGGGAACATTTTAATGATCATCCATCGCAATTATTCCAGAGATAAAGATTAATTTGGATTTGATTCGGCTTAAATTTCCAGAACTTGAAATCTCAGGCATAGGATTAAAAATATGGTCGGACAATAGGAAGGGAAGTATTTACTTGAACTCTACAATTTAGATAAAGCCACATGGTAAACTTTGAGTCTTAGTAAGGTTGCCAAACTACTAGTCCATTCATGTGAGAAATTTCCATTTCGCCTTTTCAAATGTACAAAAGAACGTTGGTATTGTGATATGATTAGACAAAGTTAAAAGCTCATGCATGCAATTAAAGTTTCTTAATAACAAAATTACATTATACTTGTCTTCAGTATTGTGATGAACTTTGATTAGAAAAAGTTAAAAGCTCATGCAAATGAAGTTTCTTAATAACAGATTTTTAAATTTTATTTGTCTGTAGGTGCTTTGATTAGAAAAAGTTAAAAGCCCATGCAAATGAAGTTTCTTAATAACAGATTTAAATTATATTTGTCTGCAGGTGGTTATGTAGTGATGCCTGAAAAGCTGCCAAACTATGTGGTACCAGATTTAACTGGCTTCAAGGTATGCAAGTTCAATTTGTTGCAAATACATTCATCAGCAATCACAAAATATGTTATCAATTAAGCAATCAAGTTAGGACTCTAAATTTGTTTAGAAACTGTAACAGCTAGCCTAATTTCTGGATAACCCAAGCTGCTGTCTAATTTTAGTGGTATTGTAATTTCATTTGCTATTGTAGTGGATGCCTTCTTTTCCAATATTTTGCCTTATTTTCCTCTGAAATTTTCTCTTTGTAGTGGACAAGATAAGGAATCTTGGCAGTACCTTCAAACTCCCCTCCTCCTCATCTTTCTTTCTCTTATGCCTGTTGTTTAGTTTTGCATGTCCAAAATTCATACATGCTCCATTCCTTAAATTTTGTGACTTTGTCATCCACTTCAAGATCAAGCTTGCGTTGTGCTCTATTGATATAAATTCCTTGAAGAAATAGGTATAATGGAACTGGAGACACCTAGCATCAGAAAAGAAAAAAATGGAATTAGTATTTAGAGACACCTGATATCAGAAAAAAATAAAATGGAATTAGTATTTTAGCACATTCTTATTATATGCTCTTTTAGAAAATAGCCTGTAATCTTATAATGGCAGTAGGCTAACCACTATTTATGTGTCAGTGGGTGTGCTTATCTCTGTCTGTTGGTTTTAGAGAATTCTTTAAAATAGGTACTTGCCATCTAACTAGCACTGTCAGTCATCACTCGTCACCCTCATATTGATTCTGGGACTAAGTGGTTATCACTCAATTCTTGTTGGTATATTCATGGATGGCTACCTTTAAATTTGTGGGGCTGTACTGTCCACTTTGTATGAAAAATGTAGGAAATGTAAGTAGTTGACACAATAATGAGCCTTCTCTCCAAAGAATAATAGTAAAAAAATTGGTACCCATATTGGAATAAGTTCATTTATAGAGATCTCACTTGTATTATATGCCAGAAAACTTTTTATTCCAGTATCGAGTGTATAGTAAATTGCTTATGACCTGTGACCGGTTCTAATATGTTTGTTCCTGTTTTTTTCAGCTAAAACCATATGTGTCTCAGTGCGCAACAGAAGCTGCTGGCTCAACTAAATGAACGGGCTCGGTTGACAAAATATTCCGATTAGGACAGCAGGAGTATGCAATCAGGATATATCTCTTTTGTTTCTCAACCTCTATGTTTGGTCAGTGTGGATATTGCTGGAATTTATTCTCGCCATAAAGCATTCTCATTGTTTATATCTTTACTCAAAATATGATTGCATGAAGAGAGTAATTAAACTCAGCAATCAACACCATATGTCAATGTGCTAGTGAAGTCTTGCATAGTTGCATTATTGTCTGTTGTAAGGCTTGGTTTGATAACTTGAGTGAATAATGAGCAATAGTACCATCTAGATATCACCACATCTTTAACTGCTGATGATCAGGATGAGTTTCTCTGTGAAATTTACAGTTTCATTTTCTTGAAGAAGTGTCTCAAAATAATGAGAACTTTCTTCCTATTCCAACAAACCTTTAGATACGTCTCTTGGGCGATCATGGCCAAAATACTCCCCGTCTATTGCACCTGGTCTACTGCTGGCCTTTGAAGTATAGGAGATGCTGTTTTTTCACCATCCATCCCCTTGCAGTGCTGTTGGATGGGTGTATGTGGTCCCATCCAAGAATTTCACATAGGGTGATTGAATGAAAAATAAAGAAAAGATTGGAAATTATACACATTGAAGGACTGAATTTTTCTCAGGATTGATCGAACGAAAGTGAACATGCCCATTATCAATGAAGTTCCCAGTTGATTATTAATATGCCAGATAAAAGATATTACTAGCATTTTGCATTTGTATTGCGTGGTAAGGTACGATTTTTGTTTTTCAGGAGAAGGTTGGTTATTTAATTTATTATTGTGTCAAGATGTTAACGAATAATTAATTGTAGTTATTTAATTTATTATTATGTCAAGATATTAATGATAATTAATTATAATAAATTGTTCTATATTATGTATACAACCAATAAAGCACTTAGGGAATGGTTAATTATTTTATTTACTGTTGCATCAAGATGTTAATGAATAATTAATTACAATAAAATGTATAGGATCAATAAAGCACCGACACGACGGAAAATCCATCCGGGTTAGGTGAGAATAGATATATGGTGAGTGGTGAACAAGTTGCCGACCTTGAGCAGCTCCTGGAATGAGATGACTGCTTCAGCGAGGTTAGAATTTGGAGAGGCTTTGGGTTTGTCTTCCTATGGGCCAATTGACAAATCGCCCAGAATTGTTTATACTCAGCTAACTTATTATGGTTTTGCTACTTCCTTTTATGAGAATTAAGCAAATATATATATATATATATATATATATATATATATAAAATAAAATTCTCAAAAAATGTCTCTGATTATAAACAACTATATATATATATATACATATTACATAGGTGTGTCCTAACTGTGTAGTGTCTTAAAATTTTCAAAAATCTTGTGTTCGCGTGTATGTGGCCGTGCATCATAATATACAACTAATGGGTAGTAGATTAACACCCGTAGACTCATCCAATACTTCTTAATTAGCAACTACTATGGAATTATTGTAATTATGTACTGAAGGGGACTAATATTGCTCTAGTTTTGTGCATGAACTTTGGATAGATTCGCAAATTAAGCCCTAAAAGTTCAACTATTTGATGATTTTTTTTTAGATATTTACCATCTATAATTGTATCCATTCTTTTTTGAATGCATTAATCCAGAGTTTTGATACATAGGGGGAACCAAGTACAGGATTGTATTGTCAGCTCAGCTCCAACAAATTATTTTGGTCCATAGAGATACATAGATATATTCGATTTTTAGTTTAGTGAGTTCAATACAAAATTTGACCCCATTAGTTAGCTAATAATGAGTTGCAAAACTTTCAAAATATGAAGAATCATGAAAATCAGATGTAAAGGAAGGGGAAAAAAATGTCTAATAACCACTTACTTTCTTTCCTCTTCTTTTTTTTTTTGAATGAACCAATTACATATATCATTATATGAGAAATATCAAGAACTCGTCAAATCAATTATCTACCTAGTACTAGCAATCTATTATGAACTACTACTGAAGTAGATAAATATCTACACGTAAATGAGATACGAATCCACGATTTCTAAAATTTTGAAGTCTCAACCTTATAATTTGGGTAATACTTAAATTAGAAATAAATTTGGAAGAACCAATTTCACTGCCAATTATTTCCTGCACACTAAATGCGAACCTAAACAACAAAATTTGCAGTTGCACAGCACAACTACTCTACCAAACAAAAGATAGGTTATTGTATTGTAGGATGAGATGAGATAATTAATCTTTATCTGGCTAAGTGTTTGGTGGTTACTCAATTACAACTTATTTACAAGAGGATATTGGTTCTGCCAATTTATTTATTTACTTTTTTAACTATTGAATGTGAAGAAATGACAAAATTTAACAGTGACAATAGTATCAGGTCAATAATTGAATCCATATTATATATTGATATGCCATAGTTTTCATCAGACAAGTATTTTCCCAAAAGACCTACAGCTATGGCATTGTCCCGAAAGACCTGTGAAAACAGAAATAGGAGCAGAGCTGGCAATACGTCGGGGATGATGGACTCTGCAAATCTTGTCATTGAGGACACAATATATATATATATATATATATATATATATATTTCAAAAACAGTTTAAAACCACTTTATGGATAGTTATCAATTAGGAGTCCTTCAGTACTAGAGAAAATAAATCTCATTTTATATGTTTCCTGCGTACTGAAAGAGTATTCATGTCATCGTATATGAAAAATTTAAAAGCAAAAATTCACGCTGATGGTCCAAAATTAGAAAATATCGAGTTTAAGTTCTGTCAATAAGTTATTAGTCTATTTATATTGTCATTTTTTAAGCAAATATATATATTTTTTAAATATAATACTATAATGAATAATATATATTTTATCATTCTTTCAAAAATATTAAAAAAAAAAAACCCGAATAAAATTGCGGTCTATCGAAAGGAGATACGTAGGTTGGGATAATAAATCGTTGTAGTTGGTTGTTGCCCAATTACAACTTACAAGAGGATTCCAACTTTTCTGTCTTTTTTTTGGTTTTTTTGACTAATGAATGCGAAGACATGACGAAGTCTTAATATAAAATGAATGACGTGTACATCATCATGTCCTAAACTTCCCCGCTTTTCATACAATATATATATGTCGGTGTTCTGCTGCACGATATGTCTGAAAGTAAGCCTCACGGTGGAAAAATTCTATTCCAATTTTAATTGGGGCTACGTACATCCTGGAAAAATTGTATTCCAATTTTAGTTGACTAACTATATGATGAATAGAATTGTACTTATAATGCAATTAATTAAGTATAGCCAAACTAGATTTAACCTAAAATTTCCTCATATGAGGGAGTTGAGAGGCATAATCAAGTGACTTGGTGAAAATTTATTGTCTAGATTTTTAGTAAATCCCATAATGATATAAATTTATAATATTACATTTTTCTCCATTTCTTGGGCAGGGGAAATTCCCAACTTTCCCTCAATGTAAAACAAATTCAAGCATTTAAAACGGTAAAACTAAAATTAACTAGGTTTCTGCATAGTTCATATAGAAATATTTTTACAGAATGGGGAGATGGTAGCCATTAAGAGAAATAATCTAATATACATTGATTAAATAAATATACATACATATATATATATTTATAGTCCTAGTTTTTTTCTTTAAAGGTGGATTAGCCGATTAGGTAATCCTTGTAATGTTTGGATAAAAAAGTGGTGCAAGACTTCCACGCCGCCAGCACAAGAAAGGAGATCAAGCTTGACGAAAATATTAAAAATAGTAGATTTAATATATACACATATAGATGGAGCCCACCTAAGGTACACATCCGACCGTACGATTTCCTTAACAATAGACTTTTCAAACACTCACAAACCGTGAAAAAAGAAAAGCCATCTTGTGAAGCACCCATGAACCTAACATGAAACATCATAGAAATTCCCCATGCAAATATTTCCACCTCTCTCTTTCTCTATCTATATATATATACACACACACAGACACAACATACGCATATGTTGCATATTTCACACACAAACACACACAAAAAGCACACAGATGGAATCTTGGAAGCCAAAGCTCACAAACTACAAAGCATCAGGCAGATCCAAGGCCAATGCACCCTGCAAGAAGCACCCCAGACACAGGCAGTCCCCTGGGGTTTGCTCAATCTGTCTAAGTGAAAAACTCTCACAATTGTCCAATCCTAATGCCTCTTCTTCTCGTGCAAAAGCTGCAAGATCTCCATCTTCTTGCTCTTCTTCTTCCTATCTTTCCTCTCTGTCTTCTTCGAATGCTTCATCGTATTCATCTCCGGTGGTGAGTTACAGGCATCGTATGGACTCAGAAACCAGGAAATCCAAACGGGTTTTCAAGAAAAGTAGATCAATGGCTTTCGTCCCGCGAAAGCAAAAAGAGAAGGATGAGAATGGGAAAAATATTGTTGGTATTAAAGGAGGGTTTTGGTCCAAATTGTTGCCACGAAGAAGTAGGGGATTGATGCACTCAAGGACTATGAGAGAAAGGGTCATTACAGCAGTTCATTAGTTGGGAATTTTCTGTATACTTTATGGCGTCCTCTCTTTTTTTTTTGTTTTTTTTTTCTGTTAATTTATTTTGTGTCATTTTTTATTTGTCTATCAAGATCAAAAAAAATGTGGTTCGATAGATGAAAAAGGATGAAAAAAAATAGAAATACATGTATAGGAAAATCCTACAATTATTTATTCATTCTTTTGTTTTTATGGAAAATTTATTTTGGCTTAGTTTGTATATTTTGTCATATTACAAGGCACTGTACTTAGGGATGATTTCTCTATTCTTTTAAATATATGTTATTTTCATCAGTTTATTTTCGTTTTTTTTTCTATTTATTTTGTTGTTTTTAAGTTTTTTTTCTCCTTGTCTCTTCTGCTACAAATCTAAATTTGTATCTACGCATACATATAATTATATTCCTTGCCTTTGTATTTAAATCAGATGAATATCTGTTCCCCCCCCTAAAATTAGCAGGAAGCGATCCAGTTTTGCTATGTTGTCTGTGTTGGAAATGGCAGGTAATTAGGTCGACTATGGACCTATTCAAGAAATTTGATTAGTGTTTTTGTTTTTTGTTAATGATTAATCAAATGGGTTGGTCATAGAATATTGAGATCGTATTCAGACCACCATATTTTTTTTTTATGTACATTTTCTTACGGAAAGATAATTGAATAGAACAAAAGCTTTCTTCAACAGCTGGCAAAAAGATCTCTAACCACATTCCTCGCAGTTTCTTTGTAATAAAATTAATAATTGTCTTTAAGATAACGGGATATTTATTTATATAATATAAGTAGGTTGTGACTGTGTTACACGATTATGCAATACAGACAAAAATATTACTGCTACACTAGTAAAATAATAAACTTCACTTTACTATTAATGGGTTATTATTTTATTAATGGGTTAAGTACACCATCCTCCACTGTTAGTTAAGGTAGTATTTACCAACTTTTTCTTGGAAAATAAAATTACAATGACTTCTTTTGCTAATTATATTAATATTATAATATCTCATTTTGGTACTAAGTAGGTAAAATACATTCGATCGAGTGTTCAATGAGTGGAGATCTATAATTCATCTACACATTTAAATGCATGTGTGTGTTTTGTGTGTAGATAAAGTGTGAGTGATGGAGAATCTTGAAGTTAGATTATTATATATATTTTTTAACATAAATATGGTTGCATGTGAGGGAGAGTAAGTGTGAATTACCATATGTGAAGGTTAATTAATGAGTATAAGGTGCAGCTGGCCCATTTAGGTGTGCATATAATATATGTTTCGAAAATTGTAGTGCCTAATTGTTTTTTTTTTTAATGTTTTGGAGTACATATTTTTCTGACGCATACTAATTTATTATTTGATTTGAATTTTACGATTTTGCAATTGATGATGCTGCAGGCGACGTGTAAAGAATATGCGAGCATGAAGTAATTTCTTTAATATATATTATATTGTAATAAGTTAAAATTATATTCAAAATTTATCAAAAGAAATTATGACGATCAATAGATATTGTGTAAAAAAGTAGTAGTTCGATTTTGGCAATCAATATATAGTTACAAAGGATATATCCAGCAAGCACTCCCTAAGAAGAATCGAAACAACCTTCCCTATAATTTGGTTACTCGACTTTTCCATGTACTCAATAAATTAGAAAAATGATATATTTTCTAAAAAACAAACCAATCAGAAGGTCATATATCAAGGACCGGATTGATCCTGGAGGTTAAAAGAGGTTGAAAGATCTTATAGACACTACTACATCTAGTGATATGCACCAGATATACTTTTTACAATATATTTATACGCTATTATGCACACATACATGTGAGTACGTGTAAAATATGTGGTGAGATGAATACGCAGTGCATATTATCTGGTGTGGCATCTCTTACACGGAGCTGAAAATATTTAACATATTTTTGTCTAATTTGGAAAGATAAGAAATGGAACTATAATTTTCATATTGACCACTCAACCCAATTAGAATCGTTATAAAAGAGAAAAATTGGGTCAAAGAGTCAGCACCAGACATAAACTTTCAAATGTGACACATCTCTATATTTTTGACATAACTCTCTCCAAAAATTAATATTTATCTGATTCAAGTGGTTATAGAATATTAACAAATAGGATTACAATTTATATGAGGACACCAAGAGCCAGTTTATTTTGAGAAATAAGAGTAAAAAAGACAAACATTTGGCGCCATGATGCTTAATTTTGGAGCTACGGCATGACTGATGAAAATTGGGCAGTAAACTTAGCATCTTTTGGCACTGCGGCTCCCAATTCAAGGGCCGAGGCGCCACTTGATGAGTTTGTGTAATAAAATGCTTCAAACATGAATTTGGGGGAAAAAGATAAATAAGAGACTTGAAACTCTTCCAAAACAACTTGGCAACTTGGAAAACACAAGAAAAAAGTTAGAGAACAAGGGGGAGACTTCAAGAACACAATTGGAGGAATCAAAAACTTGGACATTGTGAAGATTTCCTACTTTTAATTCTTGATTTCTTTTCTCTCTCTCTTTCTTTCTTCAACCATGAATAGGAAATTGTTTATGAGTTTTTGGGTTTTAGCTATGAACTAAATTTTAGTATTTAGGGGATGATGTAACCTATATTGGATCCTTTATTTTGATTTTCAATTTATGCTATTTCAAGTTCCTTAATTTATTTGTGTTATCTTATTTTGATTGAATTTATGATTAATGGGTCATTAGTCTTGTTTGGTGTATGAAATATGGCACTCGAGAGAGAGAATTTTGTGCATGACCATAGGATAACCCAACCAAGAAATACATAGAGTTGAGAGGCTTATGAACCCTTTGAAGTTTTATTGAAGAATCCATTGAACTTTGATAGAATTTTAATTTTGCGATTTTCATAGAGATATCAAAATCCGGATTAGAATTCATAATCACTCGACACTCAAGAGAGGGAGTTGATTATTTTAGGGATTCTTGACTTATAAATTATTGGTTTGAAATTGATAAATTGGATCGGTGAACATAGGTGAAAACTAGGAGAATCATATCTCTAGAATTCCTTGCTTATTAAAAGTTCGATAAATTATCAAAGTGAACTTTTTTAGCATAATTTATAGGATTCTTTAGTTTATTAATTATAACTCTTGTTTAGGTCATTTAAATAAAGATAGGATTATTCTAGTTACAGTACTTAGTACTTATTTGATATCAATCCATGTGGATACGATAATCCTTCTCATCCTACTATACTAAAACTTGACATTGTATACTTGTGATAGGAAACTCAAGGAATAGGTTTTAATTTTTGGCACCATTGTTGGAGATTGATTTTTCTTATTTGCGCTAATATTGTTACCAAGTAGACTTAGCTTTAATTCAGATTTGTTTTTTTATTATTTTTGTTTGTTTGAAGATCTAACAATGGCTCTACGTAATAATGAGGATCAGATACTGCGACAACGAGCTATCCGGGATTATTTCAGCTGGTAATCAATCAACACTATTTTGAGATTGCTCGTCAGATCATCAATGACATAACTTTGAGTTGAAGCCTGCATTAATCAGCATGGTGCAACAAAATCAGTTTGGTGGGTCAGCCTTAGAAGATTCGAATGCTCACTTTGCTATATTTCTTGAGATTTGTGATATAATCAAAGTCAATGGAGTTTCTGATAATGCCATACGACTTTGTTTATTCCATTCTCTTTTAGTGATAAAGCCCGACTTTGGTTACACTTGGTTGCATTAGGAACTATCACCAATTAGAATGATTTAACTCACAAGTTTCTAATTAAGTTTTTCCATCCAAGTAGGATGTTGCAGTTGAAAGGTGAGATATCTCAGTTTAAATAGATGGACTTCGAACCATTATAAGGCATGGGAATAATTTAAGGAACTACTTAGGAGATGCCCTCAACATGGTTATGAGGATTGGTAACAGGTGCAAAACTTTTACAATGAGTTAATTAGGCAAACTAGGACTATCATTGATGCGACAGTGGGGGGACCTTAATGTCAAGGACTGCGAGTGATGCCCATTTATTATTGGAAGAGATGGCGACCAATAGCTACCAATGGCCTTCTGAGAGATCACTAGTCAAAAAGGTAGTTGGAGTTGGTGAGTTGGATCCATTGACTAAACTTGCTGCTCAAGTTTATGCATTGTCCAACCAATTTTTGGCCATATTTACTAATGCATCTTCTCAAAAAATGGATGCTAATGCACCTAATATCATGCCATTTAATAGGACTGGAGTGAGTCACGAGTAAGTTACCTATGTGATTAGCCAGGACTTTAATTATCGGGGTAATCAATTGCCAAATCCTCATCATCTAGGACTTCACAACCATGAGAATCTCTTGTATTGGGAACACAAATAATGTGCTTCAACTTTCTCTTGACTACAATAGTCCTTCTAGTTGTAGCACCCATATGGGTGAGAAACGATATCTTTAGAGGATGTTCTTAGTACATTTATTGAGGAGATAAGGATAAGGTTTAATAGAGATGAAGATGAAATTGATAGAATAGAGACTCAACTTGGGCAATTGGGAACATATGTGGGAGCATAGTTGAAGTCTCTTGAGATTCAGATTGGGCAATTTGCTACATCAGTGAACTCACAACAACAGAGAGGGAAGTTCCCAAGAAACACTAAAGTAAATCCTAAGGAACAATGCAATGCAATTTATCTAAGAAGTGATACAGAGATTAAGGGTCCAGAGCTAAAGGAAGACGAAGGGAAACATACATATGAAGAGGAAATTTAGAGTGATGTGGACAAAAGGGCTGAGAAGCCTAAATCTATTTCTTTTCCTGATAATCCTCCAATTCTTAAAACCCCCTTTCCCTTTCCTTAAAGATTTCAAAAGAAAAATTTATATGCTCAATTTGCTAAATTCTTAGAAATCTTTAAGAAAATTCATATCAACATTCCTTTTATAGATGCATTGGAGCAAATGCCGAGTTATGCTAAATTCATAAAGGATATGATGTCGAAGAAGAGAAAGTTGGATGATTTTGAGATGATTAATCTGACTAAAGAATGCAGTGCAATCATCCAAAGAAAACTATCACATAAATTGAAGGATCCAGGGAGTTTTAATATTCCTTGCACTATTGGTAGTTCATATATTGATCAGGCATTATGTGATCTTGGTGCTAGTATCAATCTAATGCCTTTATCTATTTTCAAGAAATTAGGACTTGGAAAGATAACACCATCAAACATCACCTTACAATTGGTAGATAGGTCTCTTACCTATCCTTGGGGAGTAATTGAGGATGTATCGGTGAAGGTCAACAAGTTCATATTTCCTGCTGATTTTGTGGTGTTGGATATGGAGGAAGACCAAGAGATTTCTCTCATTTAGGCTGACCATTCTTAGCCACCAAAAGGGCATTGATTATAATTGGGTGAACTTACATTACGAGTCAATGATGAAAAAATCATGTTCACCATTGATCAGATTAAGAAGCCTCAAACTGAATCCAATACTTGTCACTGGGTGGACACATTGACTCAAAAAAGCAATGAAGAGTGGCAGGCCAAGCATTCAGAACAAAGTAGGTTCAAGTCAAAATTGCACAAGATTATAGATGTAGGAGGTTAGAGGATGGCCAAGGGAAATATGGACAATATCCCCATTGGAGCCCTAACTTGACAGAACTTTAAAAGTCTGACTGAAGACTATAAACTTAGCACTTCTTGGTAGGCAACCCAAGCTATTCACTTACTTTATTTAAATTACAATTGCATTTGCTTTTATATTATAGGTTAGAAAATTCTTTTTAGGTTGATTCATCCCCTAGTTTGTGATTAGTTTGATTGAATTTCTCATTATCTTTTTCTTGTAGGTTAAAACTTGAAAGTTGAAAAAAAATGTTGTTGATACTCGGCCCCCCCATAATACAACATATTTTCAGGAAAATCCTCTACTTTTATTATATTATTTTACATTGAGGACAATATATTCTTTAAGTTTGGAGGTAATATTTTTTATTTCTATTTGGCTTTCATATTTCATAGTATTTTGTGTTTCTGTTATCTTTTTGTTTTGTTATTCACTTAATAGTAAAAAAAATCAAAAATGTGTGAAACTTGAGTTATACTAGTATTGAATCGTTGTTAACCAATGATGAAAATATGATTGTTTGAATGATGACTTGTTGGAATTGATAAATATTATTTTTTTCTAAATATTTGGCATGTGTGTTAGTTATGCTAATTTTGTGATTCTTGCTAATTTGAGTACTAGCAGTTTATTGAATTAATTTTGTCTGCTTACAGAAGGTTTATAGGAATCACTTATTTTATGGATGATCCCACCAAACTCTAGAACATGTTCACTAGTCGAGGTAAAATCATAAATGTTATAGTATTATGGAGATGATTTAAGCTATTTTTGGACCGTTTGAGCCTTTTAAGATAATCCGTATGTCAAGTTTTATCCCTAGTATCCCCTTTGAGCTTGATGAAGCATTTTCTTAACATCCTATATACTTTGATAACTTCATTTTTTTCCTCCAATTATAACCCTTCACTCAATACATGATCATTCTAGGATACGTTTCTAGAATATTAAGCACACTTGGAGGAAAAAGGTGGAGTCGAGAAACATTAATATGAGATTATGCGTAGACCTCCTCAATACAACAAAAGAAAAGAATATAACCCTTGTGCATATCAAAGAAAATAAGTTTGGGGGTGTACTATTTATGAAAGGAAGGAAATCTACAATGAGGAAAAAAAATAAAAATAAAGAAATAGAAAAAAAATGGGCGTTGAAAGAAAAGTTTCAGACAAAATATATGTTAAGAAGGACATTAATGGATATTTTTGAGAAGTTGGTGCTCAACAATACAGTTCTAGATGATTTTATGTTTTGGGTGGTATTGAGCTACATTTTCCTCATACTTTACTACCATTACCAAGCCATACATTACAAACTTTGAATTTTTTTTTAATCTTTGATGCTATAGTTCATCTATATTCGTGAAGATTAGTTTGAATGAAAAGCCTATTGAGTTTGGAAAATTTTCGATTCTCAATCAAAAGTGGATCATTTAGAAAGCATCTAGCCTTATAAACATATCCAATTGATCAATTTTATTTGATTAATTGGCTATTCACACACACACAAGGTTATAAGTTTTTGTTGAAACTTGCATACATGTTGACATTTTGGACATTGACATACTTTTGAAGTCCTTTCCAAGTCATGATTTTTTACAATCTTTGAGGCATGATGATTGTTTGATGCTAATTGACACTCAAGATTACTTTGGGAGTATTTTGTTTAGTTTAGTTGGTTTTCTTTATTTTGCTTGAGGACAAGCAAACTCTTAAGTTTGGGGATATTTGTTGAGTCGGTTTTATATCTTTAGTCAGATACTTTTAATTTAATATTTTTTTAGTCTTCAAATATTTTTTATTTCTTTTTAATTATTTTATATGATTTTATAGGAAATAAAAGTGGTGAAGATGTCCAAGAATTCTAAGAAAAAAAAGCTAAGCCGAAAACTCAAAAATAGAGACACTACATATCTAGTTTCAACTTTGGGCAAGTTTCGTATTTTGAGCACAATATTGATCCAAAGTTCAATTGATATGATTCTTAATAATTTGTAAAGATAAGAGATGTATCTACAACTTTCAAGTTGACTATTCAACCCAATTCGATCTTTATAAAATAGAAAAATCAGATTACAGAGTCAGTACCAGACTAAAACTTTCAGATGAGGCATATCTTGATAATTTTGACATAATTCTGTTCCTAACTATATATTAATATGATTCAAGCTGCTATAAAAGTTAACAAATAACGCTACAATTCATATGAAGATACTAAAAGCCAGTTTGTTTAAGAAACATGTTAAAAAGGCAAACATTTGGAGCTACGACGCTTGATTTTGGAGCCTTGGTGCGACTGCTAAAAATTGGGCAGTAAGCTCAGCATGTTTTGGCGCCGCGGCACCGTCTAATGAGTTTATGTATTAGAAAGGCCTCAAACACGAATTTGGGGGGGAAAGAGGATAAATAAGAGACTTGGGACTCTTCCAAAATAACTTGGCAACTTGGAAACATAAGAAAAAGGCTAGAGAAAAGGGATGAGACTTCAAGAACACAATTGAAGGAATCAAAAACCTAGACAAAGAGAAGATTTCCTACTTTTGATACTTGATTCCTTTTCTCTCTTTCTTTTCTTTCTTCAACCTTGAACAAGAAATGTCTATGAGTTTATGGGTTTTAGTTATGACCTGTATTCTAGTTTCTAGGGATGATGTAACCTATGTTGGATCCTATATTAGGATTTTCAATTCATGCTATTTCAAGTTCCTCAATTAATTTATGTTATCTTGTTTTGATTGAGTTCATGATTAAATGACCATTAGTCTTGAATGTTTAGTGTATGAAATTCGGGACTCGAGAGAGGAAATTTTGTACATGACTATAGGATAACCCAACCTACAAATTCATAGAGTTGAGAGGCTTATGAACCCTTTAAATTTTTATTAAAGAATCTATTGAGTTTTGATAGAAATTAGTTTTGAAGTTTTCATAGAGAGATCAAAATTCCAATTGAAATCCATAATCATTCGACACTCGAGAGAAGGAGTTAATTATTTTAGGGATTCTTAACTTATAAATTGTTGGCTTGAAATTGATAAATTAGATTGGTGATTATAGGTGAAAATTAGGTAAATCATACCTCTAGAATTCCTTACTTATTAAATGTTCGATAAATTATCCAAGTAAACTTTTCTAACATAATTTATTGGATTCTTTAGTTTATTAATTATAACTCTTGTTTAGATAATCAGAATAAAGTTAAGATTATTCTAGTTACATTACTTATTTGATATCAATCCATATGGATATGATAACCCTCATCCTACTATATTAAAAGTTGACAACGGACACTTATGGTAGGAAACTCAATGAACAAGAGCTTCAGACAAAATTGAATTTTTAAATATAGTAAGGAAATAATTGGGAATTGGCTAATTAGTAGGGGAATAGTGAAATAGCTATTCCCAAGATTAATACACTTGAGGGAAAAAATGATTTTTTTTTGATACCCAGGTATCCCAACTTCGCCGGACTAATTCCTAAACCTCTAAGACACCTGCCCCTAGCACCCTAGATGGGGTAAACCGCATGATATGCCTCAACTGATTCCCAGGTTCTTCTCAAGAACTGTACACTTCTGCGCATAAGGAGCCCAACCCACAATAATCGCTCGCCAAACCTCGGTGATAGGGTCTCACTGACAGCACAGTGATTGCATCATACCAAAGTTCAATAGTAGGTTCCCACCAGAATACGAACCCCCACCCTGTCATTAGAATCAAGTCCAAATTGATTATTCCACCAGTTAAGCTGTGCCACGGGAGCCCAAAAATGAGAAGAGAGGAGTTGATAATTATGCAAACTAGCAGTGGAGGGGCAGTACTATTAACACTAGTTTTCATGTTTTTTCCAATATTTAATATGAGGAAATTTTAGACATGCGGGTTTATGGTCCTTCACTAAAGCTTGTTAGTCAAACGGAAGGTCGTTGTAATTTTAATTTTCTTTAAGAGTAGGAATTGGTAATTATCCTAATCAAACAGGAAAGGATGGTATAATTAACACCTAATTAACCATTTAATAATAAAAAGATAGAACATTTTAATCTCAAATCATTGTAATGTTTATTTTTTTGAGAGGAGTTGGTAGTTATCCTAATTAACAGGAAAGGGTGGCATAGTTAATGCTTAATTAACCCTTTAATAATAACAAGACAGAACACAAACAAATATAAGGATAAGTTCATTCAAGCCTAAAGTGGGAAAAGCTAAGAAGCAAAATAGATAGTAGTTACAAAAGATAAGCTTTTGTATTTGTCCATATATAATGAGTTTTTTTTCTAACCAAAGAAGATTTTCAAAGTTAAATCTAAAAAAATTACCAAGCAGAATTTTAAACTAATGTAATGCAACCAATTAAATGGTGCTCCAATGCTAGAGGCATCTAATTAACTATTTCCTAGTCACTTAAAAGGTATATACATGTGTAGTGAAGTGCTCACAAAGAATGTGGCCACATGTACATAAATTGTAATTACTTATGGAGTAATTAATTGGTATTCTACTAGTCACGATTAGAAATTGGGTCTTCGTGTTAGAGCAGTGCCCTGCCGCTAATTAGATTAGGTGTCTTTTACACTTTTATATTTGTAAAAATAATTTTTTTCAAATTATATTAAAAAAATAAACATATTTTTTTATCTTTAATTACATATAGTAATTAGATAAAGTCCCTAAATCAAACTTAACTACGGGACATTGTCATGCATTTGATGGTGATCATGAAATATACCTTTATGGCTTTGGTCTTAAATTTATTTCGGGTTGAGGGCTTCTTGAGTTGCGACATTGGATAGCCTAATAGACTCGCGCATACGATGCATGCTCGCATGAGAAGGATGTCTCACTTTATGGACATTGACGTAGTGACGCTAGTGCATGTGTGCGGGTACTTGTTAGAGAATAAGTACACCGAACATGCCTACTGAATTTTTTTTAATAGGAAATGTTGTTTGTCGAAATAAGAATTTTCATGTTACGATAGTACATGATTAGTCCTTGGACTTGAGGTACCATGGTAGCCTTGTGCATATCGTTTTCCATTTTGATGTATCTTCTAATTGCTTGACAATCACAAAAGGGATACGTTGGATGTTGCATTGACATGGATGGAGGTTAATGAGTGGGCAACAAAGGATCCGTTACTTGTCTGACAGACAAGTGAATCTCTTTTGTTGTCATAGTTCAAGACTCAGAAGTCCTTGACCAAGACAAGATGAATGTAAGACAG